>CATIWC010000581.1:0-316732 GCA_948472305.1 Vicia faba
TATATTATTATATATATATAACACTTAAAAATCAATGTAACAAAAACAAATCAAGAATCTGTCTGATTCATTCCATACAAACAAAATTTTGTTTGAATTTAAATCCAATACCATCCTAACTAACCTTCCACATAACAAGAACAATATTGCAACAGTTTACCACACTATGACGACATCGTATCTCATTAACTCAAACTTATATATACTCAAAATTCTCATCAATGAAAGTGTCACAATACCTTATACAATTCTCATCTCAATAATGTATTGACACCAATCCACCTTAATTACGTCCAAATGATCTTTCGAATAAGTAGAAGACTTGTATTCATGAAAGTACTACATAATATAACATAATATGATTTAGTTAAAACTAATTAATTAGATGAAATGTGTTAAATATATTAAAATAAATCATAAGTTAGAAACACATACCATGGATGAAATCTCTATTTGATTCAAAATAATAATTTCTTTCATAAACCTCAACATGAAATAACCGCAATTTATATCATGGCGCTGACGAGGACACTACACATGGAAAAATATACAAATATATATCATCTCATATAATTTAACTTGTTTTATCAGGTACCATCACTAATATAATCAAAATTATAAAAATATATCTGCACTCTAATCCATGTAATGTTGTTTGCCTTACTCTTTGGTACTTGAATATTTCTTTGTGATCTAAAAATTTGTATAACCCTAACAAAATATAAACGAAGATTTAGAACAATCTCACATAAAAAAATAAATAAGTATACAAATGAAATTTTAGAACAATCTAACTTACGTATCAACCATCTCCTTCATGTTTGGGTATTTTTTCCAATCGCCTTCTAACGAATCCAAATAATATACAACTTCTCTTATTGGATTGATCGCAACTAACAACCAGTGTCCACTATAAGATTAACAAAGGTTAGATTGAAACTTTCTACAAAACGTCAAAACACGAATAATTATAATAGATGAAGTTTGAATAAAAATCTTACCCATTGCTAGTATTAAATGAAAAAATAATTTTTCCGTATCCTTGTTGACCATAAATGTACTGACAAAATACTCTTCGATATTATCTGGTCGTTGTTGGATTAATAGTGTGTTGATATTGTTTGGAGATAAGAAGGAGAACCTTTGGTCTAATTGACGCGGGCGCATCAAGTTGGCATACATGAAACTTAAATAAAAAACATCATTAACATTAATAACATTCATTGAAATTAGTAGACAAATAGTTTAATAAAAACGAAATAAAGTTGATCGGAGATTACCTGATGTATGTATTGATAACACGAGGCCTAATTCTTCATGTCTAAGAATTTGATCCACATCCTCTCTACTTATTGTTTCGTAACAGGAAAAACCAAAAATATCTTCCTCCATAGGTATATTACGAGTACATCCGTCGGCCAAATCTGAAATTCCCACTAATTTCTAAAGGCACAACCTATACCGAGAAGTAGGCTTTTTTCTAGCCGCAGACTTTGTCACATCCTTTTTTTGTGCGGACATGTTACTCATATGGAGTTGTTGCATGTATTTAACATGAATCTAAAGATCAAATACATATAATAAGTTAGGTGAAGTATAAGATCGTGAATTAACCTTTTTCTATGCATAATATATATATATATATATATATATATATATATATATATATATATATATATATATATATATATATATATATATATATATATATATATCAATTTACCTCCTTTTTGGATGCTACTGACTTGGTCCGCGGCTTAATCCCTTTATCTTTTGATTTGGATTCCGTGGGAGTCTAGCATTACCATGAAAAAAATGTACGTTAAATGGTTGTAAAAAAATTGAATACTCAAAGATTCATAATAGTTTTCAACATTGCAAATGTTAACATACCTCATCATCTATGCAAATGAGGCTTGAAGGCCATGCAACATAAGATCATATTGCCTCTCCCACAAATGTTGCATCTGAAGTATCATCAGGAAACGGTAATGGTGCATCCCTCTCTAAAGCAATTTCAATTGATACTTTCAAAAATCCAGAAGGGAGCGGTTTATGGTGAAGTACTTCTCCCAACGTGTTATGCACTTTTCCCTTGTCAACCATACGATAAGTCGGTGACGATAAATATAGCTGACAAGGTGAGATGCCCTAAACCAATAATAAATATGAAATTTTTAATGGTTATATATGTCAATTAAAAAAATTATGCTAATTCGTAATAATATATGTTACCTCGGGAATTTTCTGTTGGAAATCATAATTGATACTATCTTTGTCACTAGTATCCTTGAATCCTGAACCTTGCCTTTCTGACGTGTATTTTTCTTTGTCCTTTTCCAATTCACGAACTTTAGCTTTTAATTTTTCTAACTCTACCATCACTTCTTTATTGCTATGACCTTTCCTCTTTGGATGATTACCCAAAGATGTTTGAGTCACCCCGAATCCCTTACCCCTCACACGACCGGTATACTCAGGAACATTTAATACTCGACTAAGTATGCTCATGCAATCATGGTCTTCAGCTTGAGTTAAATATTGAGATAGACTCTCATGAAATTCATATGCATAGCGAAATAAATTAGTGGTGATTAAACTCATAAATTCTGTATTTTAATAAACTTTTGATTTAATTATAGAAATATTGATATACTTACACATTTCTCATAAATTTGAAGCACATCTTCCTTAACAACTCCATGCTTACCCACTCGGGCAGCCTTCCACAGAACATGTTCCGAAAGAGATGTTTCTTGACTTTTCTCCTCTTCTAACTACACATTAAGAGAAATAATAAATCAATAGTAACACATGATGAACAAGTATATCATATCATTTATATATACTTACCAATCTTTGTTGCAAGCGTGCATATCCCATACGCCATTTTCTGTATGGATACGGAGGAGTTGATGCTTGTTGGCGATTCACGCCACTCACATCCTGAAAATCTGAGGTTCTTCTTTTTTCTTTGAAGGTTTCCCATTCTTCAGGCGAAATCAAGCCTGCATACGCCTTTGGAAGTTCTGTATCAATAAAATTGTTATCGACATCTCTAAGAAACTTGTTTGTCAAAAAAGATTGAAACCCTCTTAGTCTTTTTCAAGCCAATTGAAGACAATATGATTTTCGATCAACATCAATGTTAAAAGACCTCTACAAAAAATCATACATAGAGTGCGTTAGTAATTTATATACATAAGCATCAACAAAAATGAAAGACATCACATATCGCACCTGTATTTCAGTCCATATTTTTTCTTTAACGAGTTTTAGCTCACGCCTTCTCCAATCATCACAAGTGATTGGAACTCTCTCCTCACAACAGAACCAATGTAACTTGTCAACATCGAACCGTTAGGCTTAATTATCTGTTTTTCTTCATTCCAATGTACGTAAAATTTGATAACTTTATCTCTTGCACGAATTATTGACTTCATAATTGTTATTCCATGTCTAATATCATTCTCCACATCACGAGTTGATTCATTTCATCAATATTAGAAGCGAGATGATCTTTTTCCTCATTAGAATCCATTTCACCTATAATATTAAAGAAAAACATAAACACCATATAAATTTCAAGTAGCATTGAATGAATAGATAGAATATAAAAACATAAACACAATATAAAACCATAAACACAATATAAAAACAAAAACACAATTTTATTGAATGACAAAACATATAACATTTCACTAGTACCTTTTTCACTAACATCTCTTTCGTTTCTTTGTTGGAATATGAATTACTTGGCTCTTAACAACTCGGACGGATGGATTTATCCAAATTCTCTCATTATGATCATTTCTAATATATGATTCATCCGCTCTAATATTCTCATCTTGATTATTTCGTACATACGACTCATTGCCTCTAACATATGACTCATTCTCAGCATCAACATAACTTTGATTTACATTGTTATCATCAATCACTTTGTTAGATAAAAGCACTATAGACCATTTGGAACTTATCGGATCAGTGACGTAGAACACTTGTTTAGCTTGAGAGGCTAGAATAAAAGGCTCATCTTTGTACCCCACCCTATTAAGATCCATTTGTAAAAAGCCCTACTTATCCATCCGTATACCGCTATTATGTACCCACTTGAATTCAAAGATAGGCATCTGAAATTTCTCATAATCAAACACCCAAATATGCTCGATAACCCCCAAAATATGACATATTTGCAAATTTGGGGTTTAAGTCATTCATACTTGAAATGTGTGTTGCTTCAGCTAAAACAGTGACACCACTATTTTGCATAGTACTTTTATCATCTTGTTCTTTGGAATAAAATGTGTATCCATTAATTGTGTATGCGCTATAAGAAAACACGAGCAAACTCAGACCATATGCTAAACATCTCAACCTTTCTATTATTGAAGCGGGATCTAAATCAAACTTTGAATAAATATGATCTTTGAACCATTGTATAAAACTTTGATTGTGCTATCGTACTATCCAATTTTCATTTCTATTCGGATTTAAACCCCGAAGTACATCCTTGTGCATTTCAACATACGGCTCAACCTCATTGTCATTGTGCAGAACATATAAATGCACTTGATTCCGTTCAACCCTTGATATTGTCACAATTTTATTTTCCTTCCTTCCGATAATATGAGATTTGGGTAGTCCAATGGATTGAACATTGGTCAAATATTCAGTACAAAACTCAACCACTTCTTCAACAATGTATCATTCAACAATACAACCCCCTGTTCGACTTTGATTTTTCACGTACCCATTTAATATTTTCATATAACGCTCAACAGGGTACATCCATATCATATGAGCTGGTCCACACAATTGTGTCTCCTTCAAAAGATGAATAACAAGATGTACCATAATATCAAAAAATGAGGGAGGAAAATATATTTCAAGCTCACACAAAGTAATAATTATTTCTTTTTGCAATATTGGTAAGATCTCAGGATCGATCACCTTACTACAAATTGACCTGAAGAAAAAACACAATTTGGTTATGGCGCTTCTTACTTTCTCTGGCAAAATAGAACGTATACCTATTGGTAGAAAATGCTCCATTATAACATGGTAATCATGTGTCTTTAAAATATTTAACTTGAGGTCTTTCATAGACACAAGTCTTCTAATATATGAAGAGTAACCTTCTGGAACTTTAACTTCACTTAGAAACTTACATAATATTTTTTCTCATTTGTAGATAAAGTATAAGCAGCAGGCGGCAGATATGTTTGTGTTCCTTTCTTCATGGGTCCTAATTTAGTTCTTATTCCCATTTGTATCAATTCCTTTCTTGCTTTAAGGTTATCCTTAGACTTTCCTTGTATATTGAGTAACGTACCAATAACACTTTTAAATACATTTCTTTCAATATGCATAACATCAAGAAAATGTCTTCCATACAACGACTTCCAATACGGAAATTCAAAAAAAAATGACCTCTTCTTCCACCCACCTTTGATAAGCGTATGTGCAAAAGGCTTGCCAAACTTGGTACTCATATATTTCACCTTTTCAAAAACAAGGTCACCTATCAACATAGGCAGAGCTCTATCATGTTCTGGATTTCCATTGAATGCATTTCTCCACCCATGGTAGTGATTATTAGAATTTAAGAATCTACGATGACCGAGAAATACATTCTTTTGACAAAATTCCAATCGCTTACAATTTGTGCGTTCTTCACAAATAACACATAATTTTTGACCCTCAATGCTATACTCTGATAGATTTCCATATGCCAGAAAATCTTTAATTATGCCAAACAACATCGCCCTCAAATTGAAATTTTTTTTCCTATATCCATCATAAACCTCCACACCGTTCTCCCACAAAATCTTTAAATCTTTGATTAACGGTTTCAAGTAAACGTCTATGTCATTCCCTGGTTGTTTAGGTCCATAAATTAACATAGATAACATTATGTACTTGCACTTCATACATAGCCATGGAGGTAGGTTATAAATCATAATAATCACAGGCGGTGTGGTATGTGAGATACTTTGAAGACCATGCAGGTTCATTCCATCAATAGATAATTCCAAGCGAAGGTTTCTTACTTCTCCTCCAAAATCAGGATAATCATTATCAATTTTCAGCCACTATGGTGAATCTCTCGGATGTCGAAACTTTCCACCAATAATTATTTCATCTGCATGCCAATTCAAGTGTCTTGCGTCGGTTTCACTATGAAACATGCGCTAAATCTCGGAATTATAGGAAAATACCATAAGACTTTTACTGGAGACAATTTTTTCTTATATCGAGATAAACCGCATTTAGGACACTCATTTAACGATGCATATTTGTTTCGAAACAAAATGCAATCATTTGGAAAAGCATGTATCTTATCATAGCTCATGCCAATAAGGCACAACATTTTTTTTGGCCTAATAGGTCCGATTAGGAAGAACATTATCCTCCGGAAGCATATCTCTCATAATGGCTAATAACTCTGTGAAACTTTTATCCGACCATCCATTGCCCACCTTTAAGTTATACAACTTTAATACCGCAGACAGTGTTGTGAATTTAGTGCAACTTTTATACAACGGTTTCTCTGCATCGCTTACCAACCTCTCAAACATTTTGGTACAATCCTGAAGATCTTCTTCAAGTGCTTCTGCAATCTCTTCGACTCGATCACAATCGTATGTATCTGTGTCATTGTCCTCTGAAGTAAATGTCGTACTATCTCCCGATTCAATATTCTCGTTACTTTTCTCACCATGGAATATGCAACATGTGTAACTTCGATCAATTCCACACCTCAATAAATGCGATTGCAACCCAACTGCGTCAACCTGACCCACAAAACAACAACTTAAGAAAGGACATTTCATTCAATTAGCATCTTCGGCGTGTTCAACAACAAACTTAACAAATTCCAATACCTTATTCTCGTACTCTTTGGACAATCGATTGGGAGACATCCATTTTTTACCCATGGTCTTACTATTAAGTAAGCTAAACAAAAACAATACTTAAAAAAAGGACAGAGACTAAAAAGCTTAATACCAATTAGGCATATTCATCGAAAATAAAATACTATAATTATTCAAGTAACTATAGAAAATTAAAAGAACAATTAAATACCTGTAGAGAAGTCAACAACTTCTGAAAGCACACTGTGTAATATTCTTGGAAATGCTCAAAAACTCCACTCTTCACAAGTAACCTATATAAATGATCCATTAATTTCATTATAATAAAAAAACTATAGAATAAGAATTACATTAGAATATTTATACAATATTAAACATATATGTATACACCATTAAATAATCACTAATATTCTTTTTAACATATATTTTACTAATAAAAAAATATTAAACTAATAAAACAACATCAAATAATCCCTAATATTTATACATCATGTATCAAGAATATTTATATTATAGATGGCCGTCAAAAATCATCACTAATATTTATATTTATATTATCACTAATATTTATACTTGTAGAGAAGTCAACAACTTCTGAAACCACACAGTGTAATATTCTTGAAAATGCTCAGAAACTCCACTCTTCACAAGTAACCTATATAAATGATCAATTACTTTCATTATAATAAATAAAAACTATAGAATAAGAATTACATTAGAATATTTATACAATATTAAACACATATGTATACACCATTAAATAATCGCTAATATTCTTTTTAACATATATTTTACTAATAAAATAATATTAAACTAATAAAACAACATTAAATAATCACTAATATTTATACACCATGCATCAAGAATATATATATATTATCGATGGCCGTTAAAATTCATCACTAATATTTATATCTATATTATCACTAATATTTATACACCATCAAGAATATATATTATTGTTTCTATTCTATATTATCATTAATATTTATATTATCGTTTCAACTTTACATTATCATCAAATAATCACTTATATTATCAACTTTACACCATCAACTATATGAGTTCTTTTAATTTAAATTTCAACTCTATGTGAAGTGCTTTCAATTTCAACACTATAAGTGTTATTACGACAATCTCTCAAATCAAAATGTATAGCTCGATTAATTATATAGGAACATATATTCTCCCAATCAATACATGCAATATTCATTGTGACATTTACACAAACACCTTACATGCAAAACTCATTGTGACATTTTCACAAACACGTTACATGCAAAAACCACATGCCACAAAAAATACAACATAATGCAACATTATCAACACTAAATCAAAACTAAATCAACACTATCAACTAAACCAAATGCAACATTATATATCAACATTATCAAATATATCAAAAATCATACCTAGAGGAGAAGAGAACCTTGGTTGTGAATGGAAGAAAGGATGAAACGGTCTTGAATGGAAGAAGGATGAAAACCTTGAAGAAGGGATGAAACGATTTTCATTTAGAATCAAACAAAAATCTTCATGAAAATGGGTTGCTGTTCGTAACTGTGTTGGTTCGTCAAAATGGGTTTCTGAAAATAATAATGTTACTGTGTAATAGTTCTGCCGGGCGTGTTTTTTTTAAATTTATAAAAGGACTTTAGGAAGCACTTTTAAAAGCGTTGTGTAAGCCCACCCTTAGTCAGCGCTTTTAGTAGAAAGCACTGTTTAATCCCCCCCTCCCCTTTAGACAACACTTTTACAAAGCGCTTTGTAAGCCCACCCTTTAGGCAGCACTTCTCCAAAGCGCTATAGTACCTACCCCCTTTAGCAGCGCTTTATAAAACACCATTCACCCCCTTTAGGCAACACTTTCACAAAGCGCTGCTTAAGCCCACCCTTTAGGCAGCACTTCTAAAAAGCGCTTTGTAAGCCCACCCTTTAGGAAGCGCTTCAGTACCTACCCTCTTTAGCAGCGCTTTATCAAACTATATTCACCCCCTTAGGCAACGCTTTTTTAGAAAGCGTTGTCTGAGGTATACGACCAAATTCCCGTGTTTTTAAAATGGACTTTTAGCAGCGCTTTTGGTAAGAAGCGCTGCCTTAGGTGTGTTGTCTAATATTATTTTTGGCATAGTGAGAGTGCCTTAGTGCAGAAGACGCTGAACGTGATAGTAAGTTGTGGCACAAGAGGTTAGGGCTTCTGAACAACATAAGTTTAGAGCATTTGAGTTCCAAGAAGCTCATGCATGGAATTCCAAATATTGTGATGCCTGAGAAGTCGTGTAAGGTATGCATGAAAGGCAAGCAACCCATATTTCTATTTGTGTCAAAAGTAGCCCCAAGAGAAAGCATGCTTTGGGAGTAGTGCATTCTTACATGTGTGGACCATTTCTAGAACCTTCACATAGAGGAAACAAGTATTTTGTGTCTTTTATGGATGAGTTTATAAGAATGACGTGGGTAACACTCATCAAGTTTAAGCATGAGGTGTTTACCGAATTCTATAAGTTCAAGATAAAGCCTGAGAAACAACGTGGTCAGGTGTTGAAAATTCTCAAAACAGATGGTGGAGGTGAGTGTAACTCTACAAAATTCTAGAAATTTTATGAGAAGAATGAAATTGAGCATGAAGTTTTTGCTCCTTATACTCCTCAACTCAATGGTCTTGCTGAGAGAAGAAATCATACTTTGCTTGATATGACGAGAAGCATGTTGAAGGAGAAGAAGCTTTCTCACACCTTGTGGGGAGAAGCTGTTGCCATCGCAACATATGTGCTCAATAGGTGTCCAATGAAGAATCTAAAGGAAATTGTTCCTTTTGAGAAGTGGAATAGAGACAAGAAAAGTGTTAGCCGTCTAAAGGTGTTTGGTTCTGTATGTTACAAAAATGTTCCCTAAGCTAGGAGAAAGAAGTTGGATAATAGAAGCAAAGTAATGTTACTGGTGGGGTACCACGGTACAGGTGCGTACAAACTTTATTGTCTAGAAACTAATAAAGTTGAACTCAGCAAAAACGTCAGTGTAAAATAATCATAAGCATGGGATTGGATCAAGTCTCAATCAAATTCAAGTGTAGTGTCGACACCTGAGCTAGCTTGTGAAGATACTTCATAAGGTTCTGAAGATGAGTCAGAACTTGAAGGTTATGAAGAAAAGTCAAAGTCAGAAGATGATTCTAGAGACTCTGAAGATGTGTTAGAAATGAAAGTGATTCTGATGGTGAATGTGATTCGGATCCATATTTTGACAATGATCCAAAATTTAGAGGTGATCATGTTTCTGGAAGGGAAAACTCTGAAGACGTAAGTTATGGAGGACAAGCTTCTGAATGTGGTGGCTTTGGGAAAGGTCTAGAAGCTAACACAGTTCCAGGTTCTGTAGAAGATACATAGCAAGTTCATAAGCCACAAAGACTCAGACAAATACCAAGAAGGTTTACAGAATTTGACATGTTGCAAGACACTGAAATAGATTCTGAAGGAGAAGTCATTCAGTGTGCAATGTTAGTAGATTCTGAACCGTGGGTATTGAAGAAGCTCTCAAGAAGAAAGTGTGGTTAAATGCCATGAAAGAAGAACTTAAGGCTATAGAAATAAACAAGACTTGGGAATTGACTAAGCTTCCAAAGGATAATAAAGCCATCAACGTCAGATGGGTTTTCAAGGTAAAACTTAAGCTAGATGGATCAATTGAAAAGCACAAAGCATGGCTAGGGCCTAGAGGTTTTCTTTAGAAACTTGGGCTAGATTACTTTGAGGTGTTTGCGCCTGTATCCAGACATGAAAAAATCAGACTGGTGATTGCTATAGCTGCAAATAGGAATTGGCTTCTGATGCATGTGAAGTCTGTATTTCTGAACAGTCTGTTACAAGAAGAGGTATACGTGTCACTTCCTTCTAGATTTGTGAAAAAGAATCAGGAAGTGATGGTGAACAAGTTGCATAAAGCCTTGTATGGATTGAAGCAAGCACCCAGAGCTTGGAACTTGAAGATTGATTCATTTTTCAAGAAGTAGGGGTTTTAGAAATGTGAGATGGAATATGGCGTTTATGTTCAGCATTCTATAGGCAATATGATTTTGGTGTGTCTCTATGTTGATGACATATTATTGACAAGTAGTTGTTCTTAAGAAGTAGTCAAGTTCAAGAAGGTTATGATGAATGGGTTTAAAATGACTGAGCTAGGAAAGCTGGTATACTTTCTAGGGATGAAGGTATTGTACTCTAAAAAGGGTATAATTTTGCATCACTTGAATTATGAACTTGAGCTTCTAAATATATTTAAGCTACATAATTGTAAGGTTGTTGTCACACCTTCAGAAACCAATCATAAATTAGATTCTGATTCTGAGGGTGAGGATGTGGATGCTACAATCTTCAAATAGTTGGTTGATTCTCTAAGGTATCTGTGTAATATCAGACCTGATATTTGCTATTCAGTTGTAATGGTTAGTAGGTTCATGATTAAACCTAAATTGTCCCATTACCAAGCTGATGTCAGGATTCTGAGGTATATAAAGGAAACTCTAAAGGATGAAGTATTATTCCCTTTTGGAAGAAAGACCAACTCAAAGCTGATGAGTTACTCAGACTCTGATTGGTGTGGAGATTGAGTTTCAGAAGAAGTAATTCTGGATACTTGTTTATGTTTCTGGGAGGTTCTATTTATTGGTGTTCCAAGAAGCAATATGTTGTTGTACTGTCAACGCGTGAAGTTGAGTACATTGCGGGTGGTGTAGCTGCATGGCAAGCTGTTTGGCTTCTGAATATACTGCAGGATTTGAAAATCAAGGTAGAAAAACCGCTGAAGCTAATGATTGATAACAAGTCTACAATAAATCTTACCAAGAACCCAGTGTTGCATGGGAGAAGCAAGAATATTGAGAAAAAGTATCATTTCTTGAGAAGTCAAGTCCAGAATGTAACATTAGAAGTTGTGCACTGTAACACCGATAAGCAGTTGGCAGATGTTCTGACAAAGGCGATCAAGACAGATCAATTTCTCCACTTAAGGGATAGAATTGGTGTTGTTAGCTTTGATTAAGGAAATCCTAAATTAAGGTATGGTATTTAAGGGTAATTTAGTATTTTAGTATTTTAGTATGTTGTCTATGTGGCCTAGTTTGTGTGTATAAATAGACTAGTAGTATCTATCTTTAATAGTCGATTTTTCTTACAGTTTTTGTAGCTGTCATTTTGCAGAGCAATAAAATATATTCTCTCATTCCTTTTTTTCTTCATCATATTGTGCACTAACAAGAGAGAGAGAGAGAGAGAGAGAGAGAGAGAGAGAGAGAGAGAGAGAGAGAGAGAGAGAGAGTAAAATTATAGTTAGGAGAAAATACTGTAAAAATGGTATTAACCAAACACATTACATTTGAGGGTATTTATTCAAGGCAATACAAAACAATTAGGAAACAAAACAACTTAAAAAAAAGCTAAAAAACCCAAACACGGGTTCGTAACCGATTATGCCAAACATCGTAATCAGTTACTCCTGCGACAAACAAAATAAGATAACTGAAAACATCTTCTGCAACCAGTTACACGTTTTCACGTAATTGGTTACGCCTATGAAAAAACTAGTTCCTGCATTCCAGAAGTTCTTATTTTTTAATTAGAAACCTTCAATATGCTCCCAAAAGCTTATACCATGCATTTGAATTATTATGTACTTCCAAACACCACCGTAATTCAAATGCTCCAAGTTCTTCATGCCCGAGTTCATCTTCAACTTCTTGAACACATCATTTATTACCCCTTTTGTCAACAAATCCGCAACTTGATCTTGACTTTGACAGTATCCCAACATCAACTTGCCTTCACTTACCAAATCTCTCAAGTAATGAAACTTCATCTCAATATGCTTGTTCATCCCATGTGCAATGGGATTCTTATAAATGATAATGGCTGAAACATTATCAACCAAAAGTGTGACAACTTCTCCATCATTGCTGCACATCTCTTTGCCAAGCCTGAGCCAAACCTGCTAAAATTTTTAAAGCCTAAGTCTGGCCTGTGGCCTATAAAAGGATTGTTTTTAAACCTGAGTCACTACGCCATATAAGGGAATAGATAGTGCTTTTTTTCCTTAGACAACACTTAAAAGCGCTGCCTATTCCTGAACTGCTGTAAATAAAGACATCGCTTTTTGTATGTGTGAAAGTGCTGCTTAATGTAGCCTTTAGACAACGCTTTATTTAGTAAGTGCTTTCTAAAGTCCCTTATAGGCAACACTTTTGACATTATAAGCGCTTTCTAAAGTGTGCCTATAGCAGCACTTTCACTTTAGACAACGCTTCTAAAAGCGATGTGTAATATATTTTTTTGTTCACTTTTTTTATGTTTTAGGCAACGCTTTCTTTAAAAGAGTTTTCTAAAGTCCCTTTTAGGTAGCACTTTGTACTTCACAAGCGCTTTTGTATGCACCCCTTCAGGTAGCGCTTCCTTTAAAAGCGCTTTCTATTCCCCAATATAGGCAGCATTTTTTTTTAAAGCGCTGTCTAATGTTCACTGAATTTTTAATATATTCAGCTTATATTTTAAGCGCCATGTACAAATGATCACTTAAAATTTAATCGTTGTCTTTCAAATTTGCACCAGATTTCATAAATTTGCAGCTTCAATGCACAAAATTTACATATTTAAATATACAACTTTAATCCAATAATTTATATATACATAAATGGGATACAACTTGAAGAATTCAATAATATATATATATATATATATATATATATATATATATATATATATATATATATATATATATATATATATATATATATATATATATATATATATATATATATATATATATATATATATATATATATATATATATATATATATATATATATATATATATATATATATATATATATATATATATATATATACATAAATTTACATATTTATATATACAACTTTATAATTCAATATTACTATCTTCTAGAGTTGCTATCTTCTTTATTATCTTCTCTACAAACCAGAACAATGAAGAATCTTAAATGAACTTGTTATCTCTATATCTTCTACATATGCACCTACCTGAAACAAAACCAACAAAGGTATATTAGAATCAAGCGATATAACCCTTAAATCTTATAACTTTTATAATTTAACATAAATCAATGTAACAAAAACAAATCAAGAATCCGTTATAACACACTGTTAAAAATTTCCCGATTCATACCATGATACAAATAAAACTTTATTTGAATTTAAATCCAATATCATCCTAACTAACCTTCCACATAACAACACCAACATTGCAACACAATTTACCACACTAATGACGACATAGTATCTCATCAAAACTCAAACTTAAATATAATTAAAATTCTCATCAATGAAAGTGTCACAATACCTTCTAAAATTCTCATCTCAATAATGTATTGACATCAATCCTCCTTAATTTCGTCCAATTGATCTTTCGAGTAAGTAGAAGACTTGTATTCATCAAAGTACTACATAATATAACATAATAAGATTTAGTTAAAACTAATTAACTAGATGAAATGTGTTAAATATATTAAAATAAATCATAAGTTAGAAACCCATACCATGGTTGGAATCTCTATTTGATTCAAAAGAATAATTTCTTTCATAAACCTCAACATGAAATAATCGTAATCTATACCATTATGCCGACGAGGACACAACACATGGAAAAAAATATGAATATATATCAAGATATATAGCTTAACTTGTTTTATCAAGTAGCATCACTAATATAATCAAAATTGTGAAAATATACCTGCACTCTGATCCATGTAATGTTGTTTGCTTTACTCTTTGGTACTTGAGTATCTCTTTGTGATCGAAAAATTTGTATAACTCTAACAAAATATAAACGAATTTTTAAATATTCTCACATAAATAAATAAATAAGTATACAAATGAAGATTTAGAACAATCTAACTTACGTATCAACCATCTCCTTTATATTTGGATATTTTGTTAAATCACCTTCTAACGAATCCAAATATTATACAATTTCTCTTATTGGATTAATCGCAACCAACAACCAGTGTCCACTGTAATATTAACAAAGGTAAGATGGAAACTTTCTACACAATGTCAAAACACAAAAAATTATAATAGATGAAGTTTGAATGAAAATCTTACCCATTTCCAGTAATAAATGAAAAAAAAAAACAATTTTTTTGTATCTTTGTTGGCCATAAATGTATGGACAAAGTACTCTTTGACTCCATCTGGTATTTGTTCGATTAATAGTGAGTTGATATTGTTTGGAGATAAGAAAAAAATCTTTGATCCAATTGATGCGGGCACATCAAGTTGGCATACATAAAACTTAAATAAAAAAATTATTAACACTAAGACCATTAAGTGAAATGACTAGATAAATTGGTCAATAAATTAAATAAAGTTGATCAGAGTATACCTGATATATGTATTCATAACACCAAGGCCTAATTCCCAATGTCTAAGAACTTGATCCACATCCTCTTTACTTATTGTTTCATAATAGGAAAAACCAAAAATACCTTCCTCCTTAGGTATATTACGAGCACCTCCGTTAGCCAAATCTGATATTCCCATTAATGTCTGAAGGCACGACTTATACCGAGAAGTATGCTTTTTTCTAGCCGCAGACTTTGTGATAACATGAAAAGATATAACATTTTCCGCCTCGAATTACATAAATTAAATTTCCGATTCTTAGATTATTATGTCACATTTTATCCCTTTTTGTAGTTTTTAAAAACATATTTCAGGTACTTAGAATTTTCAAGGAATAAATAAGAAAAGGAAGAAAAAGAATGGAAAAATGAAGAAGAAATGGCTTTAAAACAACAAAACGCATCATTTCTGTAAGCAGAAGCGTGCCGCCCTCCACAAGATGTTACGACCGGGACAAGTTTGATTTCTGTGCCCCTCGGCACATCTCCCGTTACAACCGGGGCAGATGTTCATTATATGCCGCACGTCACGATACACATCACGCTCGCCACAATGGAAGCAATTACGAACCTTTCGCCACTGAAGCGTACAGAACGCATGTTCACCTGGATTTTCTCCATGCTTCAGGAACGAGAATCATGGGAAGTTACCTATTTTTCCTCAACCAAATGAAATTTTTTTATATGGAAGCAGTTATCAAAAATAAGGGTCTCCTCTCTCCCTCACGCTGGATTTCTCTCTGGCACTTTGAACAATTACGCAGGATTGTTATTTTCAATTTTACTTTCCCCGTTCAGCATTATTTTATTGTATTCCGTTTGATATTTTCCAGTTAGATTTCCATATTACTTTTCCACTTTTTGTAGTATTCCGTAAGCAATAAAAATCCCACCATCAAAGCAGTATTTTTCCACATCAGAGAAATACTGCAACACTAGTTTGTTTCCAAACTTCAAGAATTTTCTAGGATTACTTAAATTTAATTCAAGTTATTTTTACTACAAGTCAATCCTGTCGGCTTGTGGAGGACATGCATTATTTGGAACTAATCGCTTTGTTATTCACTTTCAGGTTCTTAATAAGCATAATTTATTTATTTCTTATTATGCATGTGATGTTGAATTTACATTTCAATTTTATGATATTCTGCAATTATATTATGTCTGGGTAGATTCCCTAATACCAGTATGTAAAACTTAACCAAAAGGATTTAGTAATTAATTGGCATTATTATTTTTACAAAAAAATATTTTTATGGTTTTAATTTCCAATTGAATATTTAATTGTTTTTGTACGGAAGTAAGAGACAGTCTAAGGTTAAAATCAACAGAGCGAAAGTTTGAGGTTTTAGCCAGATAGTGGTTATTAAAACATTGATTTTAAAAACAGCGGAAGCGCTTTAAAGTTAATTGGACCTTATTTGTTTTCAAAAAATTCTTTTGAGTTTTAAATGAAACAGCGGAAGCGCTCATTTCGAGCTTAACTTATATGATCTGATTCAATAGAACAGAAGTTTGAGACAAGGGTTTTTAAACGAATAGTTTCACTAAAACCTTGTTTTAATACTAAAAACAAATGCCAATGATTTACTGAATCCCTTAAGTTAACAAAATACATACTGGTGCCCCGTTATTAATTATTATACTTTAGTTAATTCCTGATTTAACCCAAACACCCTGATTTTATAATTAGCCTTAGCATTACATAGTGACCCTAAGATAATAGTAGTTTTGACTATCAGTCCTTGTGGGTTCGATATCTTTTAAAACTACGCGATAGACTGTGCACTTGGAGTCACTACACCTGATAGACTCATAAAGTCACGATCAAGTTTTTGGCGCTGTTGTAAGGGACTGAATTAGTAAAATACTATAAATCCTTACGTATTATAGACTAAGGCAACTAATTTTATTTTAATTTTAACCGTCGATTGTATTCCAAGTACTCGCTCTAAAAACGAGGAATTAGAATAACTAATCGACAAAGTCGAGCGTTTTGTTAGTATAATACGCTGAATCAGAGAGTACCAAGCCAAGTACAATCTTCCCGAAACCAACCTTCCTAACTTTTCTCTTCCTGACCCCAAAATGGCTGAAGGACCCCAAAATCGTCCTCTGAAGGATTA
Source organism: Vicia faba (assembly GCA_948472305.1). NCBI lineage: Eukaryota > Viridiplantae > Streptophyta > Magnoliopsida > Fabales > Fabaceae > Vicia > Vicia faba. The sequence continues at coordinate 17,430 of CATIWC010000581.1, forward strand.
TGCTTCCCCATCACAAGAGGAACCCTGCAACAGTATTGTTGCTCCCGCTATCGCTCAGAATGATTTCGAGTTAAAGCCTTCGCTTTTGCAAGTTGTTCAACAAAACCAATTTCCAGGATGTCCTACAGACGATCCAAATCGTCATCTATCCGTGTTTGTGCAGTATGCAGACATAATGAAACCAAATGGAGTCAGCCCTAAAGCAATAAGACTCCCTCTTTTTACTTTCTCATTAAGAGATAGAGCTAGAGCATGGCTACAGTCTCTACCATCCAACTCCGTTACAACATGGAACGAATTGAAGAAAGTTTTCCTAGCGTGATATTTTCCGCCAAGTAAAACAGCTATGCTAAGAGCCAATATTAATTGCTTTAAATAAAAGGAAAGTGAATCTCTTTTAGAAGCATGGGAAAGATACAAAGACATGTTGCGACTCTGTCCGTATCACGGTCTAAAAGAATGGCTGATCATCCACACCTTTTACAATGGTCTCTTATATAACACAAGACTAATAATTGACACAGCTGCTGGAGGTGCACTGATGTATTAACCATACCATGATGCCTATCAACTTATTGAAAGTATGGCTCAAAATCATTATCAGTGGGGAAGCGATAGAACCATGATGAAGTAATCTCAAACGAAAAGCAGTATGCATGAAGTTAGTAGCTTAGACCAAGTTAATGATAAGGTAGAAGCCCTTACCCAAAAGATAGAAAGCTTGACCACAACTCCCGCAACCATCGTGGCTGTAGTAACTCCAACCTGTGATCTATACGGACTTCACGTGCATAACGCGCCTGAATGTCCACTTTTAACAGGAGTGTCGGTTGATCAAGTAAACTATGATCAAGGAAAACCCTATGGTAATAACTATAAACCTGCTTGGAAGAACCACCAAAATGTTTCATACAAAAGAAATAACGCTTTGTACGCACCAGGGCAAGCTCCTACTACACCTCCAGGATTTCAGAAATCCATCCAAAATGTCCCAAATATTCCAAACATCCCTAGAAAGTCCAACATCGAAATCATGATAGAAAACTTTGTAGACAACCAAGTTCAAACTAACAAAGATTTCATGAATCAAAACATTCACACCAGTGAACAGATTAAGCAATTGACTAATAAGATTGATACTCTTGCCACGCACAATAAAATGTTAGAAACACGAATTTCCCAAGTAGCTCAACAGCAAGCAGCTACAACTGCTCTAGCTGGAACTTTTCCTGGACAACCCCAACCAAATCCTAAGGGACATGCTAATGCCATAACCCTTCGGAGTGGGACAGAACTAGCCAGACCAAGTGAACCTAGAATCGAGAACCCAGCCATGTACCAAAAACGTGGAAAAGGAATTGAGAAAGAAGTTGAACTAAAGGTAGTAGAAAAAGAAGGTGACGAAGAGGCTGTAGAAAAAGAAGAACCTTATGTGCCTCCACCTCACTATAAACCACCTATTCCACCTTTTACATAAGCTATCACATAAATGCCCTCCTACGCTAAATTTCTTAAAGAAATTTTATCCAATAAGAAAAAGCTTGAGGATAACGAAACTGTATTGCTCACTGTTGAGTGCAGTGCTATAATACAAAACAACATGCCTCCTAAACTTAAAGACCCAGGTAGTTTTTCCATACCTTGTGTAATCAAAAAATTTGTCATGGACAAAGAACTATGCGATTTAGGAGTCAGTATTAGTCTAATGCCATTATCAATTTGCAAGAAACTCAACATGGGAGAACTAAGACCAACAAGAATGTCCGTATAATTAGCAGATCGATCAGTGAAATTTCCTTTAGGTATGTTAGAAAATGTCCCTGTACGTATAGGACAATTCTATATCCCCACTGATTTTATAATCATGGACATTAAAGAAGACTCCAATATTCCTATTATATTAGGTAGACCATTCCTAGCCACTGCAGGAGCCATAATAGATGTTAAAAATGGAAAACTGACTTTCGAAGTCGGAGAAGAAAAAGTTGAATTCATCTTGTCTAAATTCCTTATGGAACTAGACATCAACGATTCTTGTTGTTTCCTTGATGAAATTGATAAATGCATGAAAGAATTGGAGAAACAACAAACCACTTATTCTGAAGTATTAAAGTTATCAATACCCCCGATTATCAAAGATGATAATAGGCGCCCTAAATATCAAGATGAAAATCTGAGTGAATGCCTAGCCCTAACTCCTGACCCTATACCCTGTCAAAAGAAGCCTGCCATAGAACTCAAAATGCTACCAAAAGACCTAAGATATGAACTCCTAGACACAGAACTTGAACGACCAATTATAGTCAATGCAGACCTAGGACAAATAAAAACTAAAAAATTATTACATGTCCTAAGAAAATACCCAACCGCTTTAGGTTATAACATATCAAATCTACAAGGAATAAGCCCTTCTATCTGCATGCACCGTATTATGCTGGAGAGAGACTGTAAAACCTCTAGGGAATATCAAAGGAGAATAACTCCCATTCTGAGTGATGTAGTCAAAAAGGCAGTAGAAAAGTTACTAGAAGCAGGAATCATATACCCAATATCCGACAGTAAATGGGTTAGCCTAGTACATGTCGTACCTAAGAAAGGTGGTGTGACAATTGTCAGCAACACTAAAGGAGAATTTGTAGCGCAACGAACTCACACCGGGTGCAGAATGTGCATCGACTATAGAAAGCTAAACAAAGACACTCGTAAAGATCACTTTCCCTTGCCTTTCATTGATCAAATGCTTGAACGATTAGCTAAACACTCTCACTTATGCTATTTAAACGGTTATTACAGATTTTTACAAATTCCTATCCATCCCGACGACCAAGAAAAAACAACTTTCACTTGTCCTTATGGTACGTTTGCCTATAGACGAATGTGATTCGGGTTATGCAATACCCCTACAACATTCCAGAGATGTATTATGTCCATCTTCTCTGATTTTCTAGATGGCATGATGGATGTTTTTATGGATGACTTCTCTGTATATGGAGAAATGTTTGAAGGATGTTTATCAAACCTTGAAATGGTACTAGAAATATGCGTAAGTGTCAATCTCGTGTTAAATTGGGAAAAATGCCACTTCATGATCCGACAAGGAATTGTCTTAGGGCATATAGTATCCGATAACAGAATTGAAGTGGATAAAGCAAAGGTCGAAGTTATAGAAAATATTCAACCACCCAAAACTGTTAGAGAGATAAGAAGTTTTCTAGGACACACCGGTTTCTATTGATGGTTCATTAAAGACTTCTATAAAATAACCAAACCTCTAAACGAACTGCTGATGAAGGATGCTGAGTTCATTTTCACCGGAAAATGTTTAGACGCGTTTACAACTCTAAAAAAGGCATTAATTTCAGCACCTATTATGCAACCTCCTTATTGGAACGAACCATTCGAGATAATGTGCGATGACAGTGACTATGTCGTAGGCGCAGTCCTAGGACAAAGAAAGGATAAAAAGCATCATGCGATTTACTACGCAAGTAGAACCCTAGATCCTGCGCAGAAGAATTACGCCACCACAGAAAAAGAATTGTTAGCTGTTTTCTTTGCTTTAGATAAATTTTGTTCCTATTTAGTAGGAGCACGAATAATTATCTATACTGACCACGCTGCAATCCGGTACCTCTTAAGTAAGAAAGATGCCAAACCAAGCTTACTAAGGTGGATCTTACTTCTAAAAGAATTTGATTTAGAAATAAAAGACAATAGAGGCACCGAGAATGTAGTAGCTGACCACCTATCTAGAATAGAAGGTATCAAACCAGATCATATTCCATCAATGATGATTTTCCTTATGAACGCCTTGTAGCACAATTAAAATTAGACAGTATTATAACAGAGTACCCTGTAACTTAGGAAGACAAGAACACAAACGAAATTATGGAAGCAATATGCACCACGACCATACTACCATGGTACACTGATTTAGTCAACTACTTGGCTGCAAGAGTGCTTCCACCCGTTATGTCTTTTCAACAAAAGAAGAAATTCTTTCATGACCTTAAACATTATTATTGGGACGAGTCTTTACTTTTCAAAAGAGGCGCTGGTGGTATTTTCCGTTGATGTGTTCCTGAAAATGAATTCGAAAACATAATTTCCACTGTCATGCTGCTCCCTATGGAGAACATGCAAGTACATCAAAGACTTGTGCTAAGATATTACAATCTGGCCTCTATTTTGCCTAATCTTTGGAAAGACGTTCATATCGTGGTTAAAAATTGAGACCAATGCCAACGCACTGGAATCATATCTAGATGTGATGAGATGCCTCAAAAGGGCATTCTAGAAGTTGAAGTCTTTGATGTATGGGGATTCGATTTCATGGGACCCTTCCTGTCTTCCTTTGGAAATCACTACATACTAGTTGTTGTCGACTATGTCTCAAAATGGATCGAGTCTATAGCCTCTCCAACAAATGACGCGCGAGTAGTAGTCGAGCTTTTCAAGAACATAATCCTTCCAAGATTCGGTGTTCTGAGACTCGTCATCAGTGACGGTGGCTCCCATTTCATTTCCAAAATCCTAGAAAAATTATTAGCAAAGTACGGAGTTCGACATCGTGTCGCAACACCTTATCATCCACAAACAAGTGGGCAAGTAGAGGTCTCCAACAGATAAATTAAGCAAATCTTAGAAAAAACTGTAGCAACCTCTAGGAAAGATTGGTCATCTAAGTTATATGAAGCTCTATGGGAATATAGGACAGCATATAAAACTCTGATTGGAACCACACCATTCGAACTAGTTTATGGGAAATCATGTAATCTTCCGGTAGAAATAGAACATAAAGCTTATTGGGCCATTAAGACCCATAATTTAAATTAAACGGATGCGGGTGAGAAAAGAATTTTGGATATCCATGAACTAGAAGAACTTAGACTAGACGCTTATGAAAATGCTCTGATATATAAAGAGAGAACAAAAAGTTGACACGATAAACGAATATCTAGAAAAGAATTCAATGAAGGGGATATAGTTCTTCTGTTTAATTCTAGACTTAAATTATTTCCGGGAAAACTTCGCTCTAGATGGTCTCGTCCATTCGAAGTCACTAAGGTTCTTCAAAATGGTGCAATAGAAATCAAAGGAATGAGCTGCAAACCGTTCATTGTAAACGGACGGCGCTTAAAACATTATCATAACATAGATAACAAGGAATATTACACAGCAATTAGGCTAGATGCGCTGCCATCCCATTCGTTAGACTAATACCCATGTTACATCGAGCTTACGACTTTAAACAAAGCGCTTCTTGGGAGACAAACCAACTTTGAGTATTTTCTTTTTGCTTTTCTTATTTTTGATTTTATTTTATTTTCTTGCTTTTATTATTACTAATGTTAAAATATGAAGTATTTTTTCTTTAATTTTGCGTGCTACTAACTTAATGCTAACTGTCAACCTACTTCAGGCTAACTTTGCGATTAGCCAGTTACACTAACATGATGAATCTGGTTGATACGATGAGCATTGTGTTTAGAGGGAGGAATCAACGAAGGAGGTTTGAGTCTCTTTCTAATAGGGAGATAGGATTAAGTACCTACCCCGACGGACCAACCATGATCACCTTAAGGATTCAGGATAGTGTTTTTTTTTATTGAGCCAAATAGGATGGGATACATATGCTTTGAGGAGAAAATTTATCTCTTACCGTAGACTAACTTTATAGTTTTTAAGATCCCTTGTCTACAAACCTGGCCATGGTCTGGGATTCAATAGAGGACTGATTAGATTTAGACTATTTGGTATAGAGTACACCTTCACCCACAGAGAGCTAGAGGAGTTACTAGGATTCCCAAATAGCCTAGATGCATTTACCGTAATCTAGGAAGAGCTTTTTAATGTAGGTGAGCTAGATTATTTCTGGGGGGACATTATAGGCATTAGTAACCCTGAGCCTGAGGACATGCATTCTGAAAGCATCCACAACCCAACTTTAAGATATTTCCACAAAATCCTAGCCCACACCTTTTTTGGTACAAGAGAAAACATTACCGCTGTTTCTAGAGCTGAGCTTTTTATCATGTTCTGCACTTTGCAAAACCGCCCCATAAATGGAGCTAAATTTATGCTAGAAAACTTTCACCATCTTGCGATAGCGGTACATGAACCCATTCTCATAGGTGGCTTAGTAACCATGATAGCTAATGCTATCGGGTTAAGACAACAACGGCTGAACCTTGTCCCTCAGGGTAGATTTTAACCTATGAATATAAATTTCTGTTTCAATGGGGTATCATCGGAAACCTAGGACCAGGTAACTTCGAACTACTCATTAATAATTAATTAATGCCACTTTTTACCCTACCTGGCCCAAGGACAAGCATACATGACCGAAGTAACTGGTTATATAATTTAGACACACCACACATGTCACCACCACCCTCTCCCGAGACTCCTTTGATTTATGACCATCTCAATGCTTTCCTGTCCGATGAGGATATTGACCCTGAAACCCCACCCTTTTACCATGTCTTCCTATCTCCCGAACAGGTTGGCTCAAACTTCCCCGACTCTCTAGTTGTTTCTCCGCCTCCCATATTTCATCCTGCTCCCGCTTTGACTGCCATCCAACCAGCGATTGATTTGTTGAAAGACGAGCTTATTATTCTGCGGATCAACTTCCATGCCTTTATGGATACAATAGTCGAACAACTAGATTATATTTATCAGCATCTTTTCTCCGTATCGCTTGACCGACGTGGCTGATTTACCAGACGTACTGCATTATTTTATTTTTCCCTTTTCACATTTAAACATTGAGGTCAATGTTTTGTTTAAGTGTGGAGAGAAGTTTTATTAGATTTTCATTTATTTATTTATTTGACACTTTAAACTTACAATTTTTGGAATTCTATTTTTCAGTATTTTTGGAATTTTATCTTTCAATTCAGTTTTATCATGAGTTTTATTCATTTCATTTATTTACTGCATTAGTATCATATATATATATATATATATATATATATATATATATATATATATATATATATATATATATATATATATATATATATATATATATATATATATATATATATATATATATATATATATATATATATATATATATATATATGCTTAAACACTTCCATATTATTTATTCATATATATTTTATGTAAAGTATTGAAATGATATGATACATAAAAATATTCAGACGCATGCCATTCACCACACAAGCGTGACGCTCGTCACGCTTCTCATAACACAGTCCCGCTCGACACGTATGCGTGACGCTCGGCACACACTGAAGAACAGAAGCATTCCTGTATTCTTACAGAAACCCTCGTAGAACCCTTCTTTCTTCCATTTTCTTCAACCGTTGCTCATAATACATTGAACTTATTGCCTATTTCTCTTCCCCATTATCATTGCCATAAAAATCCACTAAACTCCACTTAATTCCATCGTTATATCTCTCTATAAACCATCTCCAAACCATCTTCAAACCCATTACCAATTCAAATCCCCGACTTCTCACACAAACTTTCATCCATCTTCCTTCCTTGCTTCAACAATGGCACGAAGATATTCCAGACTTGAACCAGGTCTTTCTGGTATTACATTTTGCAATAGAGAAGCCATAGAGCATCAAAGGGCTCAGTACCTCAAGTTCTATCAATGCCCTGTCGTACCGACATGGTATGTGCATACTGAGTGCCTCCGAAGATTAGGTTTGCTCAATAGCGTCTAGTGGTTACTCCATCACTCCGACTTAGCGTTAATCTGCATGCAGAACCTCCCAACATACGAGTCGCTAACCTTATAATTTTTGATCTCGTTCTCATAAAACCTTTCATGTGACGAGAACGAGAACCTATTCGGCTTCGCCACTTTTAAAATGTTCAACAATGAATATTCTGTAAGTAAAACTCTAAGTGCCTTCTTCCACTTTCCTACCGAAGGGATGGTACACCACTGCATTCCAGAAGACCTTGATTGAGCATCTACAGGTTTCACGCTTTAGAAAGTTCTTACCAATAAGGAACCGAACAGCTGGGAAGGACTTTATGCCTCATCCATCCATAATCCCTCAATAAGGTACTTCCACCGTGTCATCTCCAATACCATTTTTGGAAGAATGAACAACAACAAAGTTAATTCTAAAGAGTTGTTACTCCTCCATTGTACCTTCAAACCCAATCAAAGGATCAATGCAAGCACCTTTCTCCTATCACATATCCAATCCTTGTGTGCCAGAGGATCTACGCCTTTCTGCATTGGAGGGATAGTAACATGTATAACACTTGGCCTTCACCTCGAAGACAAGCTTGCAAATTTTCCATCACTACCACCCACGTTCATTGACATTGACAACTGTCAGACTGGCCACTTGATTAAGGTCAGAAGAGATGGTAGGTACAACCTCATGGTGCACAACAAGGTAGTTCCAAGTATCATTTTGCCAAACTTTGCGCTTACTAATGTTACAGACTTGTCTAAGTGGCTTTATGACCTTGATGCTCCTGCACTTGGAGATAATATGCGAAGAGACCAGGGGAATGTCCATGCGGATGAAATGGAGCATGAAATGGAACAAGGAAACACTGAACAATAAGCTCCTCCTGAAAACATGGCAAGCACATCTACTAGGCCCAGGAGAAGAAGAGAAAGAGAATCGGCCTCGAATGATGACATTATGGCTGCCATAATGAAACAGGATGAGAGAATGCAGGCTATGAAAAATAACCAAAATGCAATGATGCAACTTATGCTAGCCATACAAACTCAATAACAAGAATATGACGAAAGAAATGAGCGTCGGACTGCAAGATTAACTGAAGAAATGGCGGCCTTGACTGTACGCATGGATGGTTTTTAGGATTATATATACCATGTAGATATGCCCCATCCTCCGAGTACACGTGGACGAGCACGAGGACGAGGAAGAGGACGCGATAACGAACAATAATAGATTATTTTGTTTCCCTTCCCGTTTCCTTTTTTGTTTTTAAAGCATTGGGACATTGCTTGTTTCAAACTTAGGGGAGTTAGTTAGTTTAGAAACTCTTTGTTGCTTTCTAAGTAGGTTTTTCTTTCATTTCCATTTGTAATCAAAAACATCATTGTATTTTCGAGTTCATTTAAGCAATTTTTCCGTTGTTATCTAATTTCCCATTTTCTTGAGCCATAACAAATTTTTTTCTTAGTTACCTGCATAATCTGACGCATTCGAAGAATATATAGGTTGCTCACCTTTTAAAAGATATATGAGAAAATTTGAGTGAAATAGAAATACGATGGATACCGTCATAACACTCTAAATCCCCAGATTACGCTAGATCGATTCCAGTATCCTTTATTTCAAAACCTTAAACTTTAGCTTTAAAATAACCCTGAGTAGTTTATCTAGCAGTCAGCACCGTCTTAGACACAAACTACGTAGGGAGTCGATGAATATAAGTGAATGATCTATTATATTTGAAAGATACATGCTTTTCTGTAAGAAAATAGGGAATGCACCAATTAAGTTATGCGACCCTCACACGGTCTCTTAATCCAACGGATGTAGTACCTACGTGATATAACATAAAAACTTGTTGTCAGTTGGTTCAGAGGTGTTTGGTACTGAACTTGGTAGGGCGGACTATGGTCCGATCCCCCGAAACTTGCAATTGGGTGAATTAAAGGAGGTTACCGCATTCATGTTCCAGAACCTCATGCTTAAAAGGATCATAGTCACTAACCGGCTACTCTACTATATGCGTGTGAAGATAAAGGGCTTAATGTGATTGCGCTGGAATGAAAACAGGTAAAATTTAGCAAAAAGAATTAGGTTAAGCTAAAATGGCATGACTGGAATTAGTCTACACAATAGGGGATGTTTAGTGTTATTACCGTATCTTTTGTGTTATGTTGAGCTTACATTTCCACAAAACTTTGGCAGCCTCTTATGATTCGAGTTGCATCATGAAATTGCATTTAACTTAAGCCTTATTAGTTTTTATACTGACTTTATTGCTTGAGGACAAGAAAATGTTCAAGCTTAGAAGAGTTTGATAACACGAAAAGATATAACATTTTCCGCCCGAATTACATAGATTAAATTTCCGGTTCTTCGATTATTATGTCACATTTTATCCCTTTTTGTAGTTTTTTAAAACATATTTCAGGTACTTAGCATTTGCAAGGAATAAATAAGAAAAGGAAGAAAAAGAATGGAAAAATGAAGAAGAAATGGCTACAAAACAGCAAAACGCAGCATTTCTGTAAACAGAAGCGTGTCGCCCGCCATAAGATGTTACGACTAGGACAATTTTGATTTCTGTGCCCCTCGGCACGTCTTACGTTATGATCGGGACATGTGTTCATTATATGCCCCACATCATGATACACATCACGCTCGCCACAATGGAAGCAAGTACGAACCTTTCGCCACTGAAGCATACAGAACGCATGTTCACCTGGATTTTCTCCATGCTTCAGGAACGAGAATCATGGGAAGTTACCTTTTTTTCCTCAACTAAATGGACTATATATATATATATATGGAAGATTTTACCAAAAATAAGGGTCTCCTCTCTCCCTGACGCTCGATTTCTCTCTGGCACTTTGAACAATTACGCAGGGTTATTATTTTCAATTTTACTTTCCCCATTTAACATTATTTTATTGTATTCCGTTTGATATTTTCCAGTTAGATTTCCAGCAGTACTTTTCCACTTTTTGCAGTATTCCGTAAGCAATAAAAATCCCACCATCAAAGTAGTATTTTTCCACATCGAAGAAATACTGCAACACTAGTTTGTTTCCAGACTTCCAGAATTTGCTAGGATTACTTAAATTTAATTCAAGTTATTTTTACTACAAGTCAATCATGCCGGCTTATGGAGGACACGCATTATTTGGAATTAATCGCTTTGTTATTCACTTTGAGGTTCTTATTTTAATAAGCATAATTTATTTATTTCTTACTATGCATGCGATGTTTAATTTACATTTCAATTTTATGATATTCTGCAATTATATTATGTCTAGGTAGATTTCCTGATACCGGTATGTAAAACTTAACCGAAAGAATTCGGTAATTAATTGGCATTATTATTTTTACAAAAAAAAATACTTTTGTGGTTTTAATTTCCAATTGAATATTTAATTGTTTTGTACGGAAGTAAGAGATAGTCTAAGGTTAAAATCAACAGAGCGGAAGTTTGAGGTTTTAACAAGATAATGCTTATTAAAACATTGATTTTAAAAACAGTGGAAACACTTTAAATTTTATTGGACCTTATTAATGACATATGGCCCGGGTAAGACAGATGGCCATAGAGTTTATATCATTTAATTATTACATATTCGAAAACAAGAAAGACAATTACTTCTGAACAAAAGTAATCGGTACAAAGTATTTAGCCGTCCAGTTACTGGGTCAACCGTTGGTAGTAGGGAAGATCCAGCTATCCATGTCATAGTCACCATCACTGTCTCCTAGAGCGTTGACCCCATGGTTACTGATGCGTATGGGAGGTCTTCCAGCACGAGCACGACGAACAACCTTTTGAGCCCCTAAAGAGAAACCCAAACCAAACTTATCAGATTTGTATGGAATGTCAGGGAGTTGGCCCTAAATGGTAGACGCACCTTCTTCCATAACTACTTTGACGTCTTTGAGAGAAGCCATCTTCAAGGGAGGTCTGGTGATCTTCGGCATATTGGTAACAGTCTAAGTTGCAGTTTTGGTCTGGGGAACCTCTTCGAAGTTCTGACACCGAGTCTCGATGAATTCGCCATCCATTTCCACATACCTGAAAGAGTTCAGGTGGCTTACCATGTATTCCTCTTCACCATGTATCGTGACAATCTTTCCTTTCACTGGGTACTTCATCATCTGATGCATGGTGGACGTGACAGCTCCAGCCCCATCGATCTAGGGGCGTCCTAATGAACAAGAATAAGATGGTCAAGTATCCATCACATAGAAGGTGGAGACGAAGGTCTGAGAACCAACTTTGATGGGGATGTCCACCTCCCCGTGCACCATTCTTTTCGAACCATCGAAAGCCCTCACTACAATGTTGATGGGCTCCAGGGTCAAACCTTCATAGTCTAATATGTCCAGAGCCTTCTTGGGTAGCACGTTCAAAGACGAACTAGTATCTACTAGAACATGTGCCAAAGTAGTGCCCCTGCATTCGATGGAGACATGCAACACATCATTGTGTTTTCTTCCTCAGTGTTTCAGATCAGGATCAGAAAAACCCAAACCGTTATCAACCGTCAAACTGGCCACAAAATCTTCAAATTGGTCAGCGGAGGTTTCCTGTGGAACATGGGCGGTTTTGAGAAATTTCACCAAAGCTTTTGCATGAGCTTTAGATCATGATAGTAGGGCTAACATTGAAATCTTAGAAGGGGTCTGCCCCAGTTGTTCGATCACATTGTAGTCGCTCTTTTTTATTATATTCAAGATTTCTTCCATTTCCTTCTTGGAAGCCTGTGGAATAAATTATGAATGTGCCTTCATATGGACAGGCTCAATCAATATGTCCTTGCCCCGAGTCTCGGCCGACTCAGTGATAGGGGTGGCAACAGGGGTAATCACAGGAATTGTGGTGGTAGTATCAGCAGGAACAATAGTAGGAATGATCACAGGAATAGTAACAACTTTTGGAGGAGAAATCTCAGGGGTGAACACTCTTCCACTTCTTGTTATCTTGCTGGTCCCAACGATGTTGCCAATGTCGGGATCAATATTTCCAGAAACTTGGTCTTCAGCAGCCAATTGGTCTTGCTTGACGCCATTGTAATAGACGTTAGCCCCGTAGTTCCAGGGAACAACCTTATCCGAGGAGTATGGGATTGGCCCTAGCATAGTGATATTCAGGGGAGCCAATTTTGGAGCAGATGTAATCCTGACGGGTCTTTTGGTGGAGACCTTGGGAGGATTGGCGGAAATGGTTATAATCGAAACATCCTTACAAGAAATAGTTATGACGGGAGTCTTCTCAAATAGGATCTCTTTATCATCTATCAGGCGCTGAACACCTGCTTTCAACAAATAACAACCAGTCAGTAGAGATAAACATAAGTGGCAATCTTCACCACAACTCGGAAATAAACCGGCTTGCAACAAATCCCACTTAACAGTAATGAGAGGAGTAACAAGTTCCTCAACAGAAGTAACAAACATATCATTGTCAACAGCATTAACACCACAGCCTTGCTTGGGCATGGGAGCAATTATAACATTGGGAATCTCAGGAGCGTCAAGTTCAATCTCCTTCACCTCAATAAGGTCTTGCGCGTTGTTTTTCAAAGCCCAACAGTCATTTGTATTGTGGCCTGGACTTTCTGAATGGTAAGCACAACGAGAATTTGGGTTATAGCGAGGAGATGCGATGTTGGGATTCTTGGGAGCTTCCCTCAAGGTAACCAGATTGGATTTCAGTAGGTGAGGAAAAACTTGAGACAAAGTCATATTTATCCGGGTGAATTGCCTTACAGGTCTTTTTGCTATAGGCTGATTATGTCGTTGTTGAGTAACTGCATGCTTGGATATCATAACAACCCCTACCATTGGACGGCGCTCGGTTCTGCCCTAATTTTGTTGATTTTAAACAGCATTGGCCTCTTTTTTTCCTACGAAAGGTCTCTTTCCCGCACTTAAAGAGGCATCCTTCTGAATCTTGCCACTTCTAATCCCAGCTTCCACTCTTTCTCTCGTCAAAATCAACTCAGTAAAGCCAGTTGAGGAGCTTCCAATCAGATGATTGAAAAACGGACCAAATAGGTTACCCAGAAACATATCCACTAAATCCCTATCAGATAGGGGGGGGGGGATGGACTCTTCGTGCTAAGTCCCTCCACTTATGAGCATAGTCTTTAAAACCTTCGCTCGAACCCATAAACATACTTTGGAGTTGTGTACGGGTGGGAGCAAGGTCTACATTATACTGATACTGCTTGTCGAAAGCAGCAACCAAGTCTTCCCAGTTACAAATATTGGTCCCCTCCAGCTGATAGAACCACTCTAGTTGAGTCCCAGATAGACGATCTTGAAAGAAATGAACCCATAAGTCCTTTTCTGTAGTATGAGGTTGAATCTTCCTCATATAAGAACGGAGATGCATCTTGGGACATGAGACCCCATCATATTTAGCGAATACTGGAACCTTGAACTTCTGCGGGATGACAACCCCAGAAACCAAACCCAACTCTTCAAAATCTAGCCCAGGTACCTTCCAGATTTCCATTGCATTCAGACGATCCTCTAGCTGTTTGTATTTTTCATCGGCCGGAGGATACTGTTCTTCATTATAGTCAGTCTCATTAACAGATTCCCTTGGACTTGGGACTTCCTCTCTTGTTTCCCCTTCTTGACTCTCTCCTTCTTTTGATGAAGATGCTAGTTCTACAACTTGCCTTAACAGCCTCTGAACCTCCTTCCCAAATTCACCACACCAGCTGGCTTCTTTGGCTTCTTGGTCTTCTCTTTGACAATCAGGGCTTTCAGTTCCTCCCGCCCCTTGGCCAGAGCCATGATCATTTGTTGAAACCGAGCATTTTGAGTTTGTAGATCCTTCATTGTTTGTTCGAGAGCCATTTCTTTATTGCTGAAATAAACAGCGAAGAAGATGAGAAACCTACTATGAAACCTGTTTATGCAATGATATATATGATTTATGCATGCAATGTTTTCGAGGATTTCTAAGACTTAAATTTTCTTAAACAGAAAGAGAACAAACGTTAATTGTATTAAGAAGTTTTAACGATCACAATGATGCCTCTCGGGCTTACAAAGGAAGTAACAAAGCAAAAGTAAACTCCCAAAGCAAAGATAGACTCAAGCTTCCCTTAGGCGCATCCTCTTTGGTGCAATGTAAGGATTTATACTCTTCTCTTCGTGAAGTAACCTGGTGAGCCCTAAGACCTTCTTCTTGCTGGCGTAGAATTGGGTTTCAAAGGTATCCCGTTCTTCTTTGAGTTGGATCCAGGATTTCCATAGCTCCTCGAAATCAGTTAGCATGTCAAGATGAAGAACAATGTAAGGAGTGTCTCCCTCAGTAATTGGCTCCATAATCACAGGTAAGGCGGCGGGGTAAGGCATCATAAGACATTGAGCACGAGCCCACACCCATTTGAGGTAAGGCTCAAGAGGGATGGAATTCTTGTGCCCCAATGTCTTGCTATCAACTATGTTTACCATTCCCCAAGCTCGAATGAACCTCTTACGATAACCCTGAACATCATTCTCATAGTCAAATATGATTCCTTGGATGAGTGCATTATGAGGACCATCCTTTCTAGCATAACCAAACTGTCGCAACGCCAAACAGGGATTATAAGTGATTCCTCCCCTAATGCCTAAGAGAGGGACATTAGGGAATTCTCCACAGCGATCAATGATGGTAACATTCTCCAAGGATCGAGAACACCAATGAATATCTGAATGCGTAAGGGACATCAACCTATGAGACCATCACATACCCTGCTCATTCTTCAAAATAGACCGAGGTAGGTGCGAAATAAATGACCTAGCTAATAGAGGAGTGTAACACAGAAGAGTCCCTCTTATCTTTAGAGTGCGAGTATGAAGAGAGTGTGGAATATACCATAGTAAAGTAGGCACCGAATTATGAGACAGAAAAACCTTGACCGCATTCACATCTATGAGGTGGTCCGGGTTAGGTAATAGTATCATACCATAGATCAAAAGGGTTAAAACTTCTTCAAAAGCTTGTAAATCCAGGGTATCCCAAAAATGGTGAGCTTTCTCAAATAGAAACTTAGCTAGAAATCCTTGGACGCCTCTTTTGGTTTCGCAATTTGCCACTACATCAGACCGTTGTAAAGATAGAGCTTGAGCAATCTCTTCAGGTTTTGGGTCTCTCTCCATACCATTGAATGGTAACTGATTAAGGATAGGTACCCCCAATAACTGGGAAAACTCCTCCATAGCAGGTACTAACTGGTAATCAGGAAAAGTGAAGCAGTGATGTAAAGGGTCAAAGAACTGAAAGAGCACCTTTATCATTTCTTTATCAGGGTTTGAAGTGACAAGGTTGAGAAGTCGACAATGTCTTTCAGTGAAGGGAGAGCTTTCAGGAATCCTCGATGCTAATTCCTTGATTTGAGGAGGTACCCTCACCACAAGGTTGACTTGGATAACGTTCCTGCGAGCGGATGCCATGTCCTACAAAACAAGACAAAGATAAGCACTAGAAAATCCTTGAAATGGTTAGTATGATATACCATGTTATGATGTCATGATTATGCTAAGAAATCACAGATATAGCAAGCACAAGGAAATCACACAAAGACCTTAGGTTTAAGGCTTGCATGGGTTTTAAGGTAATTCCCTCTTGAAGTTTTATTGGTTCAACCTATCCTATAAATAGTAACCGGGTTCTAAGGGATCTCAAATCACTGATCTTTCCCACAAGTTTTGTTCTGATAGACAACTGACTTGCCACCAAACAAAACTCGGGAGTCAAATCTCAATGAGTGTAGTATGGAGTATCAACCTACTTTGGGGATACACCAAAGACGGCTATATCACTATGTCCTAATGGCCAAGTTGTTTAATTAAGGTTCTAAGGTCTGTTGATGCTTCATGACACCATGCAGCAGCCCCGTATTATCCTTGATTAACTCAAGGGCTACCAGTACCCACCAAAGTATCACATCAACATAGCTATAACTTCAACTGTGTCGGTATACCCCGCACAATTTCCACGATCTATTGGTACTTACCTAAAAGGTTTCCCCAGATTCGGGTGTAGGATCTATAGTAACCCAAACAATACCCTTAAAAGTAAAGCAATCAAAACAAACAAAGAAAACAGATTAGAAATTAACTAGACCCTAAGGTAAACCCCACTTTTATTATAATCCCCAGTAGAGTCGCCAGTTCTGTGATACGGTGGCAAAACTGACTGTTAATACTGGTTTTTGCATCTTGTATTTGCAAATGTTACGGTAAGCAAGAGTTGCCACCGACTTTTCTTTTATCCAACAAAGGAAAGGGTGAAAAAAATAGAAAAGACCTTTTTCGAGATTTTATGAGTAAGGGGGGTAGATTATGGAAAGGGAAGGTGTTAGCACCCTTCCCATCCGTGGTTTTCCACGGGCTCTTAGGTACTTGCTCATTTTTGAAATTTTGTTTCGTGTTTGTGTGTTTTGAATTTTTTTTTGCTTTATGATAACTCTTGTATCAGTCCTCAAGAGTGTGATAAAGCGTTTTTGAAAAGGTTTTGAAAGTGTGGTGTAAAAAGGAATTAATTTTGAGCAAGTACTTAACAACTATCTACCTACTCGAAAAATGTGTTCTTTACCTCCTTTTCTTTAGATAGTGATATCCTACTATTAGTGAGTAGGTAGCCCTATTGTTGGATGTTTGAGGGACTATTGAAGGGAAGTTTACGGTCATTGAAGGCAACATGTAGAGATACCTTAGCAATTCAAAGGGACTGTCA
The DNA here is from genome assembly GCA_948472305.1 of Vicia faba. Lineage (NCBI taxonomy): Eukaryota > Viridiplantae > Streptophyta > Magnoliopsida > Fabales > Fabaceae > Vicia > Vicia faba. The sequence continues at coordinate 34,857 of CATIWC010000581.1, forward strand.
TCATATATTCATAAGAAACATCGAGGGACAAGATCATTTATCGTAGGAAACTCGAGGGACATTAAGGGACTATGATCTTTATGATGACGTCTGTTGTACCCCAAAATTTTCCCTCCCATAATCTTCAAAGTTTCACCTCAAATGGTTCAAGGTCTACTCAAAGGCTACACAGTCAACCATCCCCCTAAGCCAGTCAAACTAGGGTTTGGTTCTTGCAAGGAAGCTGAGGTTTTCAAGGGCCCAATCAAGTCCCATATGCTCATGCACATTGTCAAAGTACCTACATGTCAAGTTTCAAGGCTCACAAGGCCAAGTTGCACAGTCAAAAACCCTAATTGCTCCACAGTCAACTGCAGGGGCAAAATGGTCATTTGGCAGTCAAAAGTCAAAATTTTTGGTCAACATCTTATTTTGAAGCCACAAACATCATTTGATCAATTCTTGATCATGATTCTCAAAGCATGGCTCAAAGATCATCAAGATGCAAAAGTTTCCATTTTTTGACAGTTGAAAAGTCAACTGTAACTTGACCAAGGCATAACTTTTTCATGGTTCATCATAAAAATCCCATCCAATGCTCATCTTGAAGGGGAAGACATTTCCTACAACTCATCTTCACATTCCAAATCCAATAAATGCTCTCACAAAAAGTTATCAATTTCAACATTATAGGTCATTTTCAAAAGTCAACAAAAAGGCACTTTAAGTCAAAGACCATAACTTTAGATTGGTAAATCAAAATGACATGGGGCCAAAGCCATTGGTTAGAGGACTTCAAGACCTTTCCAAAATGTCCAAAAACATGTTCATAGCTTCAAAATTGAGCAAGATATGCATTGGAGAAGTTGGGAAATTTTTGTGAAATGGCCAAAATCAATTATCCTTGAAATTTCATTTTTGACAAAAGGGGCCCACTTTTTCCAATTGTTTCAGCTTAGCCATGCTTCCCACGTGTCCCACAAATTATTTCAAAATTTAAAATTAATTTTTTCATTTTTATTTAATTTTATTTGATTTAATTCATTTTAAATCTTTTAAAATCAAATGAAAATCAAAAAGATTAATTAAGGGACATATTTTGCTTTGATTAGCTTTGAATCACCATCATACACCTTCCAAATTCGTGCAAGGGCTTATTTCAAGCAAGAATTCAAATTTGACACCAAAATGGAAAGTGTTTCAATGGAGGTTATGGCAAAATCAAAAGCATAATGGCAAGGCTTCAAGGCTCTTAATTCTGATTGATTTTCATTACATAATGGATGTGCAAGCTGACACAATGGGATTCACGACCTAGAGAGCCATACAAACAAAGAACCAAGTTGCAAAATTGTCACAAAAACTTGAAAACTGAAATCATAGTGGTAGCGCATTTCAAGCCTCCATTTGAATCCAAACACACTCCTGGCATCCCTAGGAACCTTTGGCAATCAAAACCAAGCACAATCACTCAAGAAATCACGCCATAGACCTCATTCGGTTTGCTTCATTTTTCAAAACTGTATAGCACATTTCATAAGCATTTGATCCATTTTTTTTGTTGTTTTGTATTGCTAGGGGCTTTCTGAAGCTAATGGGATAATTCAATTGCATTTTAACATGTTAAATCTTGATTCACCATTAATGCATTTTAGGGCTTCAGAGTTCCAAAATTGGGGCTTTGCATAAGGTGTAAAATTAGACCTCCAAACTGGTACAGCTGAACTCGTGACCTCAAGACGAATCAAAAGAACCCCTCGCGCCCTTTTTATATTTGCCCCTGTGCTAATCGCTATTTTTTCTGGTTGAGTTTAGTGGGGGTTTAAAACCCCCGCTATTTGCTTCATAATTGCAGGAAAGATGAGGAAGAAGATGGACGTGGCTTATGGTGATTGGAGCGTTTGAATAATAGCGCGTTTTCTTGTTGGATGTCACTAATTTTTTATTTTATATTATATTATTTGTTTTCCATTCCATATACAACGCGTAAACAGCTCAACTGGCAAGGCATCTGTTTGGTAAACACTGGGACCTGGGTTCGATTCCCAGGTCCCCTCTCATATTTCATAATTTTTTCCTTAACATGTTTCCATGCAGCGCCTCTTTTAGAGTCCATCATGCACGCTCACATCCAAGCCTGCCACGCGCCCAGGGGCTTCAATATGAAGGCCACAAAGGAGGTTTACCATACGCCTCAGTCAATGCCTCCACACTCAAACATGGAAAGTCAACGAGGCCTTTGCCTCAATGGGCCTGAATTCCAGCATTTCACCCCCATTTCTGGCCCAGCATCCCCTCCATTTGGTTCATTATTTTCTTTTCATTTTATTTTTTTCAATTTAATTTCTAACCCCTTTTTTTTATTTTTATTTATTGTTAGTAATTAATCAATTAACCGTTTTCATAAAAAAAACCCAAAAAAAAAATAGAATTAACGTTTTATTATTATTATTTTTATTTTGTAAATAAACCATAATTGAATTAGTTTTTTTAATTAGGCCATTGTAACATTCTTTTTAATAATTAAAATAGATTTAGATTTAGGTTAACCTAGAGTTTTATTTCTCTTTCTATTTTATTTAATAAAAAAACATAAAAAGCAAAAAAATATTTTCTTTTAATTAAAATAATTAATTAGTTATTAATTAGTTTCCATTTCATTTTAATTACAAAAAAGACCAAAAAATTAATTTCCTTTTCTTAAAAGGGTCAAAACCCTTAGAACATTCCGATTTAATTTTATTCGCGCGCATTTATTTGGTTTGATTATTATGTAATTGCTCCGGGCATGTAATAGTAAATAGGACTTTTACTGTTTTATTTTATTTTCCGTACTCATTTACCTAAAATGGGTCTTTGTAATTTTTGGCGATGTATAGACCCGCGCCTTGTAATAGCGTAGGATTTACGTTTCTGCAATTTACTTTCCGCACCCCCTTAACTGTTAACTTGTATGAAAGAATGCATGGATAATTAAAAACAAGCGTAGCCCACAACACAATGATCAAAGATAAATATTGACATGAAAACAACACACAAATTCACACACCACTCTTAGGGTACGCCTCACTGTTGCCTTGCCCTCGAAACGTGGTCGTCGAGTATAGGACGTCTTAGTTAGTCCTTATGTCCGTTGATCCATATGCCTCAAAACAAGTTGCCTCGGAAAAGTTGCCTCGGATTAAAAAAGGATCAATGGCATAAGGGTAGCTTCTAAGGTGTCCTGCTGTTGCTCTGGTGACCACACTGTCCCTAACAAACGAATTGACCCGAACACCTCCAACGACGGTGCTACCTACCTCTCAATGGTGGGATAGCACTATCTAAAGGACTCTTACACAACCTAATTCCTTAGAGTAGGTAGATTTCTCTTAAGTACTTGCTCTTTCTCAAACAAACAAAACATTTTTTCGCACCTCACACTTTCAAAAAGTTTTCAAACAAAACACTTCATACACTCTTGAGGACTGATACAAGAGTTACTTAGAAGTTTTCCAAACGAACTTTTTTCAAAACCCACACACACTTGAAAAGCAAACATCTTTTGAAAACATAAGAGCAAGTACCTAAGAGCCCGTGGATAACCACGGATAGAAAGGGTGCTAATACCTTCCCTTTCTATAAATCTACCTCCCGAACCGAGAAACTATCTCATAAGGAATTTTGTTGTGCTTTTGTCCTGTCCATGTTGGAGAAAATAAAAGACGGTGGCGACTCTTGCTTACCGCGACATTTCGCGAAACCAGCTAAAAAAACAGTCAGTTCTAAATCCACCGATCACAGAACTGGCGACTCTGCTTGGGAGACTTATAAAAGTGGGGTGTACCTTAGGACTAAGACCACTTATGTTTTCAATTGTTGTGTTTGTTTGCTTTATTATTGTGGGCTGCATCGGAGTTACATAGATCCTAACCCGGATCTGGGGATACCCTGTTAGGTAGCATAAGCTGTGAGGGACCTGTCCGGCGTAGACCGACACGGGTGAAGCAGTAGCTACGTTGGTGTGGCGCCTTGGTCTATACCGATATCCCTTGTGTTGCAACGAGGAGAATATGGGTCTTCTGAGGAGTCATTAAGCACCAACCGACCTTAGAACCTTAAATGACCCAACTTGGCCAATAGAACAGTAGCAGTATGCTACGCCCATTGAGGCTAAACTCTCGTGATGGTTCTGGCCGCAAGAAAAGATTGCGATGCTGGAGTTATGACCGATTGAGAGTAGTCAGTGATATTGGGATACTCTAGAACCCGGTTACTTCTGATAGGACAGGTCTTGACCAACAAACGGAAAGAGGGTAATACGTAGACCCCATGCTGGCCTAAACTCTAAGGGCTTGTCTTGTGTGACTTGTGTGCCTTATCATGTTTGCCTTTGTGAATATTTGTGGTGTGCTTTATCATAACATCATGCCATCATAAACATTGCATGCATCCTGCATAAGGACTGACCATTTCAAAGACAAGAGGGTTTCACCTTTGCTCTGTTTTGTAGGACATCATGATGCCTATGCGAAGGAACACTATCCGGTTCAATTTTGTTCACCCACCTGAGTTGCTTGAAGAATTGGTTAGCAGAATTCCAAATACTACTTCCTTCATCCAGAGGCATGGTTCTCTTCTCAGTTTAGTCACGACAAAGTGGGACCAACAACTGATGAGTGTCCTGACCCAGTTTTATGACCCTCTGTACCAGTGCTTCACCTTTCAAGACTTCCAGCTGGTCCCTACCCTGGAAGAGTTCTCTGATTTGCTTGGCATCCCTATCTTGGATCAGACTCCCTTCACTGGTTGGGAAAAGGCTCTTAGGCTTGAGGAGATTGCTGCAGCTCTTCCCTTGACCCACAAGGAGGTAATGGACAACTGGATGACTAGAAGCGGAGTTAAGGGCTTCTTGGCTAAGTTTCTGATTGGTAAAGCTAACAGTTTCTGGAATGACTTATACTTCAGGGCGTACGAGGATATCTTGGCTCTCTTAATCTATGGGCTAGTATTGTTTCCAAATCTTGATAACTTTGTCAATATCAATGCCATAAGGATCTTCATGTCTCGGAACCCTGTACCCACTCTCTTGGGTGATGTCCTGCAACAACTCTATGCTCGTACTGCCCGAAGACGAGGAACTCTGTGGTGTTGTACTCCTTTGTTGGTGAGGTGGTTTATTTCGCACCTCCCCAAGTTCGTGCTAAAGAACCAAGAAGGAAGAGGCTGGGCTCATAGGTTAATGTCTCTCACTGATAATGACATCATTTGGACTCTCAGAGGTTTAGATGAGGTGGCTATTATTGATCGCTGCGGAGAATATCCTAATGTTCCATTGATTGGCACTCAGGGCGGAATCTCTTATAATCCATGTTTAGCTCTCCGTCAGTTTGGAAGAGCCAGAAGAGCAGGGCCTCATGAGATGCTGGTGCCTCACATCAGTTTTGAGTTTCAGAAAGATAGTGACGAACTGCGCCGTAGATTCATCAAAGCTTGGGACAGAATTCACAAAGCTGACCCACAAGAGTTGGGACTGAAGACTTCTCTGCCAATGGAACCCTATCACAGATGGGTCCGCATCCGTGCTCAGAAGTTAGGTATGCCATATGAAGCTGTCAGGCCTATCATTCTTGAAAGTCCTGATGGAGATGGGGTTCCTCCAACTGTTCTCCCTCCTCAGATACCCATTGATGTTGACACACTAAAGAGGTCTTGGGCGCAACAACAGGAAGAGCGGGATTATTATCGGGAAAAGTTCAACAAACAGGAACAGAAGATCCAGAAGCTGACCGAGCAATTGGAGAACGAGCGAACCCTGAATGACTATATACGTACTGAGAAGAGGAGGCCATGGGAGCACTGATGGGCTTTGGATGTTTCTTTTACAGCTTTATTTCCTTTTCAGTATTTTCATTCTTGTAACGCCTAAGGGAAAATTGTTGAACAATTTAATGTTTAATCTAATAAAGTGTGTTCCTTTTGTTTACAAAGTTGATTCCCGATTGTCTTTGAAAACATAATTCATACGCATTTCATTCATCATATGCATTACAGGTACCCTTTTCCTACAGGTTGCTTAATCTTCTTCGCTGTTTATTTCAGCACTCAAGCATCATGAACCCTGAACTCACTACCGAGCAAGCTATCAAGGCCCTCCAGGCCCAAAACGCCCAATTCCAGGAGATGGTCATGAACTTGTCCCAGGGACAACAAGAGCTGAAGGCTTTGCTCCTGAAGAAGAATAAGAAGAAGAAGAGGACGGTGCTATTCAACACTGGGCGCAGACTCGGGAATACGCTGCAAAATGAAGCTGAGAGGACTACTCCATCTGTGGGAGAAGGCAGTCACCAAGGGAGGGAGGTCCCTAGTCCTGTGGTTTCTGACACTGAGACAGACTTCAATGACGAACAATATCCTCTTGCTGAGGACCGATACAAACAGCTGGATGACAGGTTAAACGCTATGGAGATTCAACGTGTGCCTGGGTTGGATTTCGGAGACTTGGGTTTATCTTCTGAGGTGGTGATCCCACACAAGTTCAAGGCGCCTGCCTTTGTGAAGTATGACGGGGCTTCCTGTCCCAAGATGCACCTCCGTTCTTATGTAAGGAAGATCCAGCCTTATACAGCAGACAAGAACTTATGGATCCACTTCTTCCAGGAGAGTCTTTCAGGGACTCATCTCGAATGGTTCTATCAGCTGGATGGAACCAACATTCGTAATTGGGAGGATTTGGCCACTGCTTTTTACAAGCAGTATCAATATAATTCCGACCTCGCTCCCACACGTACCAAACTCCAGGGTATGTCGCTAGGATCGGGAGAAGGTTTTAAAGAGTATGCGCAGAAGTGGAGGGACCTGGCTGGCAGGGTGCAGCCACCATTGACCGACCGTGAGCTAGTGGACATGTTCTTGGGGACCCTATCCGGTCCATTCTTCAACCATCTCATTGGTAATTCCTCTGCTGGGTTTACTGACCTGATCCTGACTGGTGAAAGGATCGAGGCTGGTATAAAATCGGGAAAGATACAGAAGGGTGCCTCCTCAAGTACTGAAAAGAAGCCCTTCAAGAAGGAGGCCAGTGCTGTGTATGGTCCAAGGAGGCAAAACAAACCGGAACGCCGCCAAGCTGTCAACGCGGTGGTTATTTCTAAGCCTGCTGCTGCTCCACAACAGTACAACCAACCCATAGCTGAGAGGCCCAAACGGCAGTATACCCGGCTCAGCATGACTCTCTCTCAGATCCTTCCGCAACTGCTGTCAAGTAGCCTGGTAACTGTCAAAGAGGCTCTGAAGATGGTAAACACAGCATCTCCGAAATACAACCCCAACGCCCGTTGCACGTATCACTCTGATAGCCCGGGACATTCTACTGATGATTGCTGGGCCCTGAGGAATAAGGTTCAGGACCTTATTGATGCCAAGGAGATACAGTTCGAGGCGCCCGAGAGGCCAAATGTTGTGACCGCTCCCATGCCCCAGCATGGAGTGAATGCTGTTGAGGAGGATTTGTATGTAGCTTCTGTGGATGATGTTGCTACTCCGCTGCTGACCGTCAAGAGGAACCTGTTGCTGGCCGGTTTATTTCCGGGATGTAGCAAAGGTTGCCCTTTATGTGCTGATTCCCCTGCTGGTTGTTCTTTGCTGAAATCAGGCGTCCAAAGCCTGATGGATAGTAAAGAGATCTTGTTCAAGAAGACTGCCGTTCCTGCTGACCCTGTTGAAGAAGTTTCAATTGTTACCATTTTCAACAACCCTTCCAAGGCTCCTTCAAAGAAGCCTGTCCAAATTTTGCCTGTTCACAAGATTGCTCCCATAACCATTACTGTTCCGGGGCCCATCCCCTACAAGTCTGATAAAGCTGTCCCGTGGCACTATGGGGCAGATGTTTATGTCCTGGGAGTGAAGCAAGAGTTCAACGCTGGTACCGGTGTCACCAATATCACCGGGCCTACCAAGGTCACTCGTAGTGGAAGACTGTTCTCACCAGACATTTCTCCTCCGGTGATTCAAAGGCCTCTTGTCATCACACCTGCCAGTGTGCCTGTTTCCCCCCCTGATCAAGTTTCTACCCCTGCTGCCGAGTCATCTGACGCTCGGGGCAAGGGGATTGTTGCTGATATGCCTGCCCGGACGGAGGCACTAAAGACCATTGTTGAGGCTTCCAAGCAAGAAATGGAAGAGATCCTCAAAATTATAAAGAAAAGTGATTTCAACATCGTTGAACAGCTGGGGCACACCCCCTCCAAAATCTCCATGCTATCACTATTGCTGTGTTCAGAGGCCCATGCCAAGGCCCTGATTGCTTTCCTGAAAACGGCCCACGTGCCTCAAGAGACGTCTGCTGATCAATTCACCGACTGTGTGGCCAACTTAACCGCTGATAATGGCCTGGGTTTCTCTGATGCTGATCTGACGGCCAAGGGGAAGAGCCATAATGATGCCCTGCATGTCTCCATTGAATGCAGGGGCACTACTCTTGCTCACGTGTTGGTTGACACTGGTTCTTCACTAAACGTGCTACCCAAGAAAGCTCTAGACAGGCTGGACTGTGAGGGTTTAGAGCTCAAACCAAGTAACATTGTTGTCCGGGCCTTTGACGGGTCCAAAAGGATGGTGCATGGTGAGGTTGACATCCCGATCAGGGTTGGTTCGTAGGTATTTGATTCAAAATTCTATGTGATGGACATCCGTCCATCCTATTCTTGTTTGCTGGGTCGTCCGTGGATCCACAAGGCTGGGGCTATGACTTCAACTTTACATCAGAAGCTCAAATACCCAGTCAGGGGGAAGATTGTAACAGTGCAAGGGGAAGAGGAATACATGGTCAGCCACCTCAACTCCTTCAGGTACGTGGAAATGGATGGGGAGTTCATTGAGACCCCCTTTCAACATTTTGAAGAGGTGACACAAACATTGGCAGCAGCAGAAGCAGTGGCTGAAGAGGGTTCTCCCTTGAAGATGGCCTCCTTAAAGGACGCTCGGGATGTGATTGAAAAAGGTGAATGTGCCAACTGGGGCAGGCTCCCTGATTTTACTCCTAAGACTGACAAATTTGGCTTGGGTTTCACTGCAGAAGCTCAGAGGGCTGTGCGCAAGGCAAGGATTGGAAGACCTCCTGTGCTCATCACCAATCCAGGAGTGAATGCTATTGGGGATGAAGACGAAGTGGAAGAATCCGAGTTTGACAGCTGGATCTACCCAACGACTAACGGTGGACCAAGCAACTGGACTGCCAAAGACTTTACACCCATTACTTTTGTCAACCAGTAATGAACTTCTTTGTTTTGGATTTGTAATAAACAATAATTTGAAACTTTATGGCCCGGTGTCTTACCCGGGGCACCGTGGTTTTATTTGTGAGGGTTTTTGTTTGTCACTTTCATATATCATGAATAAAAGCATTGGACGTTTTTCACATTTCAAATCTTGCGCTCCCTTTCTTTCTTTATATATTGCAAAACAGCTGTATTTACACACACTCACCCGTACAGGTTTCAATCCACTCTAGATCTCACTGGTAACGACTCTGCTACCGGCAGTTATGACTTCGAAAATCCGATCAACTTAGCCGAAGACGAAGGTGAAGATGATTGCGAAGTGCCTGGCGAGCTTGCAAGACTGTTACTCTAGGAAGAGAGGGCCATTCAGCCACATGAAGAGCCAGTGGAAACGGTAAATCTAGGTACTGAGACAGATAGAAAGGAAGTCAAGATTGGTGCAAATCTAGAGCTCAGTGTGAAACAACGGCTGATCCAGATGCTGCATGACTACATGGAAATCTTTGCCTGGTCTTATGAAGACATGCCTGGGTTGGATACCGAAATTGTGGTCCATCATTTGCCTACCAAGGAAGACTGCCCTCCAGTTAAACAAAAGGTCCACCGTATGCGTCCAGAGATGTCCAAGAAGATCAAAGCTGAGGTTATGAAGCAATTTGATGTCGGGTTTCTAGCAGTGACTTCTTACCCTCAGTGGGTTGCCAATGTGGTGCTGGTACCGAAGAAAGATGGTAAGGTCAGAATGTGTGTCGACTACAGGGATTTGAATAGGGAGAGCCCCAAGGATGACTTCCCCCTACCTCACATTGACGTTCTGGTTGACAATACTGCTCAGCACAAGGTGTTCTCCTTCATGGATGGTTTTTCAGGTTATAATCAGATTAAAATGGCTCCTGAAGACATGGAGAAGACTACCTTTGTTACTCAGTGGGGCACCTTCTGCTACAAGGTCATGCCGTTCGGGTTGAAAAATGCTGGGGCAACCTACCAACGTGCCATGGTTGATTTATTTCATGACATGATCCACCATGAGATTGAAGTATACGTCGATGATATGATTGCAAGGTCTCAAACAGAGGAGGAGCACCTTGACCATCTGCAGAAGCTGTTTGACCGTCTGAAGCTATACAAGCTAAGGTTGAATCCAAACAAGTGCACATTTGGGGTAAGATCTGGAAAGTTGCTAGGCTTCGTCATGAGCGACAAGGGTATTCAAGTAGACCCTACCAAGGTTAAAGCCATACAAGAGATGCCAGTTCCAAAGACAGAGAAAGAAGTCAGAGGCTTTCTAGGACGTCTGAATTACATTGCTCGATTCATCTCGCACCTAACTGCTACCTGTGAGCCAATCTTCAAGCTGCTGAAGAAAGATCAAGTAGTACGTTGGAATGATGAATGTCAGGCCGCTTTCGACAGAATCAAAGAGTATCTCCAAGAACCACCCATTCTTATGCCACCGGTTGAAGGGAGACCTCTAATACTATACTTGACAGTACTTGACAACTCAATGGGGTGTGTGCTGGGGCAGCATGACGAGTCTGGCCGAAAAGAGCACGCCATTTATTACCTTAGCAAAAAGTTTACCGACTGTGAGACCCGATACTCACTGCTCGAGAAAACTTGCTGCGCTTTGGTATGGGCTGCTCGCCGGTTGAGACAATATATGCTGACTCACACTACTCTGTTGATTTCAAAAATGGATCCAATAAAGTACATATTCGAAAATCCTGCATTGTCCGGAAGAATAGCAAGATGGCAAATGATCTTGACAGAATACGACATCCAGTACACGACTCAGAAAGCTATCAAAGGAAGTGTATTGGCAGACCACTTGGCACACCAAGCAGTAGACGACTACCAGTCAATGAACTTCGAGTTTCCAGATGAGAGCATCATGATAGTGACTGATTGTGAAGTACCTGGACCGGATGAAGGACCTGAGGAAGGATCCCGATGGTCTATGCACTTTGACGGAACCTCCAACGCTTTGGGTAACGGTATCGGCATTGTGATCATATCCCCTCAAGGCACTCATACTCCACTCACTGCCCGACTATGTTTCAACTGCACCAACAACATGGCGGAGTATGAGGCGTGCATCATGGGTCTTCAAGCTGCGATTAACTTAAGGATCAAGTTTCTGAGTGTCTTCAGAGATTCCGCTCTAGTGATCAATCAGATCAAAGGCGAGTGGGATACGAAACACCCAAACCTTATTCCTTACAAAGAATGTGTGTTGACATTGATCCCCCATTTCACAGAGATAACTTTTGAACATTTCCCAAGAGAGGAGAATCAGTTGGCGGACGCGTTGGCTACGATGTCTTCTATGTTCAAAGTCAAATGGGACAATGAGGCTCCCCAGATCATTATCTGGAAACTGGACGAACCTGCATATTGTTGTGACCTCGAGGCTGAGATAGTAACTGAAAAACCCTGGTATCATGAGGTGAAGAGATACCTGGAAGCTCAAGAATACCCTGAAGGTGCATCTATCAATGATAAGAAGTTTCTGAGAAGGTTCGCAGCGAAGTTCTTCCTCTGCAACGGCATTCTGTACAAGCGAAACCATGATTCAACATTACTGCGTTGTGTGGATAAGACTGAAGCAGAAAGGATCATGGCAGAGCTACATGAAGGTACCTTCGGAACACATTCTAGTGGGCATACCATGGCAAAGAAAATCCTTCGGGCAGGATATTTCTGGTCCACAATGGAAGCTGACTGTTACCAACATTCTCGGACATGTCACAAATGCCAGATCTATGCTGATAAGGTGCACGTTCCTCCAGTTCCCCTGAATGTCCTGACAGCACCTTGGCCTTTTGTAATGTGGGGAATTGATATGATCGGTGAGATCAGACCTACGGCATCCAACGGGAATCGCTTCATCCTTGTAGCAATTGATTACTTCACGAAGTGGGTTGAAGCAGCTTCCTATGCCACTGTAACCAAGAACGTCGTGGCACGGTTCATTCGGCACAACCTGATCTGTCGATACGGCGTCCCGGAAAGGATCATTACGGACAATGGTACCAATCTTAACAACAAAATGATCACTGAGCTCTGCGAGCAATTCAAGATACAGCACCACAACTCTTCTCCTTACCGGCCGAAGATGAATGGGGTTGTAGAAGCGGCAAATAAGAATATTAAGAAGATTGTGCAGAAGATGACAGTGACCTATAAAGATTGGCACGAGATGTTACCGTTTGCTCTTCACGGGTACCGTACTTCAGCAAGAACGTCAACCGAGGCAACTCCTTTTTCCTTGGTCTATGGCATGGAGGAAGTCTTACCGATCGAAGTGCAGATACCCTCTCTCCAGATAATGAAGGATGCAGATTTGAGCGAAGATGACTGGATCCAGACACGACTTGATCAATTAAACCTAATTGACGAAAAGAGACTCACTGCTATATGTCATGGTCAGACGTACCAAAAACGGATGATCAGGGCATTTAACAAAAAGGTCAGACCACAAGAGTATCAAGTTGGGGACCTGGTAATCAAGCGCATCATTCTTCCTCAAAGTGATCGCAGGGGCAAATGGACCCCTACGTACGAAGGGCCATTTGTGGTTAAACATGTGTTCTCAGGAGGAGCCATGATCCTAACCACCATGGATGGTGACGACCTTCCTCACCCCGCCAATGCAGACATAGTAAAAAGATACTACGCATAATCAAAGACCCGCAAGGTTGACATACCTAGGAAAAAATTAGGGCTTCCCGGCGAACCAAAAGGGTTCGGGAAAAATGAGGGATGAAATGAAAAAAATCTGTACACCCGGCAAGTCGAAAACCTGAAAAGGCGGCTTGGGCAAAAATGGGTATCCTGGTGGACTGAAAACCCGAAAGGGCGGTCCAGGCAAAAGTTAGGGATTAAAGCGTAATACTATGTCTCATTGGATCACCTTGCATCCAGAATCCGGTATCAACTATCAAAGTCAGATGGCATGGATCAATCAGCTTCATCTTCAACCGAACAGCAAAGTGATGAGACGCTCGAAGATATAAAGGCGATAGAAGAGTTGAAACCCAGTGGGATTATTCTGTTCACACAGCTGTTTTGTTTCTTTGTAAAAATTGTATAAACTCTGTTGTTCGGCGGCGTTCTCTTACTAGGACGTCAGCCTCTTGTACATAAACGCCCATTTACAGGCAAATTCGAAAATCAATACAAATTCACTCTTTCAGACCAATTGCCAATTATTTTTCCTTTTTCTGTTTTGTTTTGCAAAGAATGTCCAATGTTCAATTTTTGATATATGCATTTGACACTAATTGTTAACTCATAAATATTTGCATGCGAAACAAAGGATTAATTACAGGTGATATCAAAAACAGGGGAAATAATGAGTTGTCTAAGCGATCTAATTGCTCTGTCCACCAAGGTACCAAGGTAAGTTCGGCTGAAGGACGTAACCAAGATACCTTAATTCCCCAGAGAGTGAGCCAGCAAGTCAGCCATACTCTCCCCAAGCAGAGTTAGCCCACTGTCAGCCTTAAGGAAGTTGGGTATCCCCAGCAGATCTCAACATTCCTCAGCGGAGTATTCAAACATTCTTAACAAGCATCCCCGGCAGTCTTGATCTAATATTGTTCCCCGGCAGTATACCAGACGTCCAATGGAGCCATTCCCCAGTCCAATCTGAAAGGTTCCCCCAGGAGAGTTCAATCAATCTCCCCAGCAAGAAGCTTATCCCCAGTAGATTCTGGAAGCTTGTCACCCGCAGAGCACGAACGTCTCCCCCGACTTTATTCAAAGGTTATTTCCCCACCAGGATATAACTGGGTTATCCTCAGCTAATTTCCACAGAAAGATCGTCCCCGACGAAGTCTTCCTATCCCCCAGCGGAGTTCATCAATTCTTCCAACAAAACTTATCAATGGTATCCCCAGCGGAGTTGTCATCAACATCTCAGCAAAGCGCCTCTCTCCCCACAGAGCACTCCCCACAGAGTAATCTATTCACCAAGTTTATTCCCCAACGGAGCCATCCTCTCCTACCGGTATTCTTGCAACCATCACCCCAGCGGAAACAAAGAACGCTACTCTTCAACATCAGCCCAGGATTTAACTTCCCGGCACCCGTCAAGGATTTATTTTCCTAGACAATAATACATTCATGAACATCATATCTTCATACATTATAGCATGCATATACGCATCGTAAACATACAATCTCATTTATTCTGAGAACATCATGCATGTCATACATCATGACATTACATACAACTAACGTTTTGTCTTTTCAGGACAAAGGTTAGTACAAAGATAATTACTATCAACTGTCGTGATTCCAGATCCGATTCCTGTATCTTGCCAGGGCGTATCTGTTGACGACTACATTACCAGACTCGATTCCTATATCCTTCCAGGGCACGTTTGAAGAGTTCGAAGATCCGATTCATGTATCTTGCCAGGGTGTATCTGTTAACGACTACATTACCAGACTCGATTCCTGTATCCTGCCAGGGCACGTCTGAAGAATTCAAAGATCCGATTCCTGTATCTTGCTAGGGTGTATTTGTTGACGACTACATTACTAGACTCGATTCCTGTATCCTGCCAGGGCACGTCTGAAGAGTTCGAAGATCTGATTCCTGTATCTTGCTAGGGTGTATCTGTTGACGACTACATTACCAGACTCGATTCCTGTATCCTTCCAGGGCACGTCTGAAGAGTTCAAAGATCTGATTCTTGTATCTTGCCAGAGTGTATCTGTTGACGACTACATTACCAGACTCAATTCCTGTATCCTGCCAGGGCACGTCTGAAGAGTTCGAAGATCTGATTCCTGTATCTTGCTAGGGTGTATCTGTTGACGACTACATTACCAGACTCGATTCCTGTATCCTGCCAGGGCACGTCTGAAGAGTTCGAAGATCCGATTCCTGTATCTTGCCAGGGTGTATCTGTTGACGACTACATTACCAGACTCGATTCTTGTATCCTGCCAGGGCACGTCTGAAGAGTTCGAAGATCCGATTCCTGTATCTTTCCAGGGTGTATCTGTTGACGACTACATTACCAGACTCGATTCCTGTATCCTGCCAGGGCACGTCTAAAGAGTTCAAAGATCCGATTCTTGTATCTTTCCAGGGTGTATCTGTTGACGACTAATTCCAGACTCGATTCCTGTATCCTGCCTGGGCACGTCTGAAGGGTTTGAAGATTCGATTCCTGTATCCAGCCAGGGCACATCTACATAAAGAGTTTGAAGATCAACTCCTGTAAAAAGCCAGGTAATTATCTTTCTTTCTTAGGTACGCAAGTTTCTCGCTAAGGAATCTCTTACGCGATCGACACCTAGATGGCATATATAAGCCCATCCTCCCATTTCAGTTCCAAATGGCATCTATAAGCCCATTCCCGACACGGTTCTGTCACATCTCCAGATGGCATCTATAAGCCCATCCTCCTGTCCATCAGTCCCCAAATGGCATCTGTAAGCCTATTCCCGCCATCCCACTGCTGACATGCTACTATGTGAGTGCAAATTTCTGGGCACTCTAGTGTTCAATCATCTTCCACCTTCGGATCACGAAAGGCACACAAGCCAATCTATATCCTCAGGTCTAAGAAGATTGAACAGGGGCAACTGTTGTACCCCAAAATTTGCCTTCCCATAATCTTCAAAGTTTCACCTCAAATGGTTCAAGGTCTACTCAAAGGCTACACAGTCAACCATCCCCCTAAGCCAGTCAAACTAGGGTTTGGTTCTTGCAAGGAAGCTGAGGTTTTCAAGGGCCCAATCAAGTCCCATATGCTCATGCACATTGTCAAAGCACCTACATGTCAAGTTTCAAGGCTCACAAGGTCAAGTTGCACAGTCAAAAACCCTAATTGCTCCACAGTCAACTGTAGGGGCAAAATGGTCATTTGGCAGTCAAAAGTCAAAATTTTTGGTCAACATCTTATTTTGAAGCCACAAAAATCATTTGATCAATTCTTGATCATGATTCTCAAAGCATGGCTCAAAGATCATCAAGATGCAAAAGTTTCCATTTTTTGACAGTTGAAAAGTCAACTGTAACTTGACCAAGGCATAACTTTTTCATGGTTCATCATAAAAATCCCATCCAATTCTCATCTTGAAGGGGAATACATTTCCTACAACTCATCTTCACATTCCAAATCCAATAAATGCTCTCACAAAAAGTTATCAATTTCAACATTATAGGTCATTTTCAAAAGTCAACAAAAAGGCACTTTAAGTCAAAGACCATAACTTTAGATTGGTAAATCAAAATGACATGGGGCCAAAGCCATTGGTTAGAGGACTTCAAGACCTTTCCAAAATGTCCAAAAACATGTTCATAGCTTCAAAATTGAGCAAGATATGCATTGGAGAAGTTGGGAAATTTTTGTGAAATGGCCAAAATCAATTATCCTTGAAATTTCATTTTTGACAAAAGGGGCCCACTTTTTCCAATTGTTTCAGCTTAGCCATGCTTCCCATGTGTCCCACAAATTATTTCAAAATTTAAAATTAATTTTTTCATTTTTATTTAATTTTATTTGATTTAATTCATTTTAAATCTTTTAAAATCAAATGAAAATCAAAAAGATTAATTAAGGGACATATTTTGCTTTGATTAGCTTTGAATCACCATCATACACCTTCCAAATTCGTGCAAGGGCTTATTTCAAGCAAGAATTCAAATTTGACACCAAAATGGAAAGTGTTTCAATGGAGGTTATGGCAAAATCAAAAGCATAATGGCAAGGCTTCAAGGCTCTTAATTCTGATTGATTTTCATTACATAATGGATGTGCAAGCTGACACAATGGGATTCACGACCTAGAGAGCCATACAAACAAAGAACCAAGTTGCAAAATTGTCACAAAAACTTGAAAACTGAAATCATAGTGGTAGCGCATTTCAAGCCTCCATTTGAATCCAAACACACTCCTGGCATCCCTAGGAACCTTTGGCAATCAGAACCAAGCACAATCACTCAAGAAATCACGCCATAGACCTCATTCGGTTTGCTTCATTTTTCAAAACTGTATAGCACATTTCATAAGCATTTGATCCATTTTTTTTGTTGTTTTGTATTGCTAGGGGCTTTCTGAAGCTAATGGGATAATTCAATTGCATTTTAACATGTTAAATCTTGATTCACCATTAATGCATTTTAGGGCTTCAGAGTTCCAAAATTGGGGCTTTGCATAAGGTGTAAAATTAGACCTCCAAACTGGTACAGCTGAACTCGTGACCTCAAGACGAATCAAAAGAACCCCTTGCGCCCTTTTTATATTTGCCCCTGTGCTAATCGCTACTTTTTCTGGTTGAGTTTAGTGGGGGTTTAAAACCCCCGCTATTTGTTTCATAATTGCAGGAAAGGTGAGGAAGAAGATGGACGTGGCTTATGGTGATTGGAGCGTTTGAATAATAGCGCGTTTTCTTGTTGGATGTCACTAATTTTTTTTTATATTATATTATTTGTTTTCCATTCCATATACAAAATGCGCAAACAGCTCAACTGGCAAGGCATCCGTTTGGTAAACACTGGGACCTGGGTTCGATTCCCAGGTCCCCTCTCATATTTCATAATTTTTTCCTTAACATGTTTCCATGCAGCGCCTCTTTCAGAGTCCATCATGCACGCTCACATCCAAGCCTGCCACGCGCCCAGGGGCTTCAATCTGAAGGCCACAAAGGAGGTTTACCATACGCCTCAGTCAATGCCTCCACACTCAAACATGGAAAGTCAACGAGGCCTTTGCCTCAATGGGCCTGAATTCCAGCATTTCACCCCCATTTCTGGCCCAACATCCCCTCCAATTGGTTCATTATTTTCTTTTCATTTTATTTTTTTCAATTTAATTTCTAACTCCTTTTTTTATTTTTATTTATTGTTAGTAATTAATCAATTAACCATTTTCATAAAAAAACCCAAAAAAAATAGAATTAACAATTTATTATTATTATTTTTATTTTGTAAATAAACCATAATTGAATTAGTTTTTTTAATTAGGCCATTGTAACATTCTTTTTAATAATTAAAATAGATTTAGATTTAGGTTAACCTAGAGTTTTATTTCTCTTTCTATTTTATTTCATAAAAAAACATAAAAAGCAAAAAAAAATATTTTCTTTTAATTAAAATAATTAATTAGTTATTAATTAGTTTCCATTTCATTTTAATTACAAAAAAGACCAAAAAATTAATTTCCTTTTCTTAAAAGGGTCAAAATCCTTAGAACATTCCGATTTAATTTTATTCGCGCGCATTTATTTGGTTTGATTATTATGTAATTGCTCCGGGCATGTAATAGTAAATAAGACTTTTACTGTTTTATTTTATTTTCCGTACTCATTTACCTAAAACGGGTCTTTGTAATTTTTGGCGATGTATAGACCCGCGCCTTGTAATAGCGTAGGATTTACGTTTCCGCAATTTACTTTCCGCACCCCCTTAACTGTTAACTTGTATGAAATAATGCATGGATAATTAAAAACAAGCGTAGCCCACAACACAATGATCAAAGATAAATATTGACATGAAAACAACACACAAATTCACACACCACTCTTAGGGTACGCCTCACTGTTGCCTTGCCCTCGAAACGTGGTCGTCGAGTATAGGACGTCTTAGTAAGTCCTTATGTCCGTTGATCCATATGCCTCAAAACAAGTTGCCTCAGAAAAGTTGCCTCGGATTAAAAAAGGATCAATGGCATAAGGGTAGCTTCTAAGGTGTCCTGTTGTTGCTCTGGTGACCACACTGTCCCTAACAAACTAATTGACCCGAACACCTCCAACGACGGTGCTACCTACCTCTCAATGGTGGGATAGCACTATTTAAAGGACTCTTACACAGCCTAATTCCTTAGAGTAGGTAGATTTCTCTTAAGTACTTGCTCTTTCTCAAACAAACAAAACATCTTTTCGCACCTCACACTTTCAAAAAGTTTTCAAACAAAACACTTCATACACTCTTGAGGACTGATACAAGAGTTACTTAGAAGTTTTCCAAACGAACTTTTTTCAAAACCCACACACACTTGAAAAGCAAACATCTTTTGAAAACATAAGAGCAAGTACCTAAGAGCCCGTGGATAACCACGGATAGAAAGGGTGCTAATACCTTCCCTTTCTATAAATCTACCTCCCGAACCGAGAAACTATCTCATAAGGAATTTTGCTGTGCTTTTGTCCTGTCCATGTTGGAGAAAATAAAAGATGGTGGCGACTCTTGCTTACCGCGACATTTCGCGAAACCAGCTAAAAAAACAGTCAGTTCTAAATCCACCGATCACAACGTCAAATTGAGGGTCTTTGCTAAGGGTACCCCTACGTTCGAGGGACATGACCATTTCCGAAGGCAACCAAAGTGGGAGATACCCTAGGGGTGCAAGTGTGCAATAGTGTGGTTTTTTCAGGTATTTTTATCTTGATGTTAATGATCTAAGATTCATTGGTTAGTTCTTGCCATACACACCTAATTATTAGCAGCTTATATACATGCATACAATATAATGCGGAAAGTGAAACCTACAACTATTACAAGGCTTTGGGGCAGTTACAGTTATATCTGACTGAAATGTAAAGTGCGGAAAGTAAAGATCCTAATTAGGGCTATTACAATCCGGGAAACAGTTACAATAAATTGAAAAAATGATAAAACGGAAAATAATGAGCGCGTAGAGATTAAGATGGGAACAAGTTTGAAACCCTAAAAATCTAACTTCTTAATAAAAATATTTTTTGGTATTTTATATGCAAAAATTTGGGATTTAACCTAATTTCTAATTAATTTTAAATTAAAGAAAACAAGTTAAAATAAATTAAATTAAATTAATTTTCAAGAGTTAATTTTAATTAAAAAAAACCTAAATCTATTTTTTGTGATCTTTTGTTGATTTTATGATTTAAAAAAAATGAATTAAAAAAAAAATAAACTAATTAAAAAGGAAAATAAAATGAATTAAAAAAGAGAGAAATGGGCCTGGAGTAAGAAGCAAATTGGGGGGTATGCGCCTGGAATTTGATAAGGCCCAGATCTGTTGGCCCAATATAGTGTTGGATCTGGTAAGGAAGCGTCTGGAGAGTCTATGGTGGGGTTGCACGCTTGGAGGCGCTGGATCCAAGCCAACTGGGATCTGATGGTGTGAGTTTGAGGGCCTATGATGCACGCCTTAGATCTAGAAACGCTGGATCTGCAATTAGCTTGTTAGAAAAATAAAACTCCAGACCTAGGTATCGAACCCAAGTCTCTCCCTTTGCACACGTTCCTCTCACCACTCAGCCAACCTGTCAATCATTTATACCAATGACAAAATAATAATATATTGGAAAAACAAAAAAGATACTGAGGTGTACACACAAGCGCCCCAGTGGACCCTGGATATTTGAATGGACCAATTAAAAGAGTGGATTGTGCCACGAATTTCTTCTCCTGAGTCAAAAACCTAGAGACGCCGGAGTCAACACTCAGGTCGTCTTCTCTGACGGGCCTCAATCACCAAACCTGCAAAATAACCACGTTAAACGCAAAAGAAGGACCCTACCCCCCTAATTCGAGGGTTGCAAATCCAGTGGTGGTGTCCGTTTGGTTTGAAAGACCCTGTACAGGGAGATACGAAACTTACAGTTCATTATGCCCTAGAAATGACAGATGGCTATTTAGCCATCAAAGCTCATCAACGATTTCCCATACCTGTTCCTTATCATCTTGTAATCATGTTAATGGGGTTAGAACAAATTGAAATGAGCTATAATTTAAAATGCGATGGACAAAAAAATTATGAAAAATATGAGTTATGTATGATGAGTTTCAGCGTGTTTTGGATATGGATTATGATCCATACTTACCCAAGCTTACCTCATGAATACCAAGGAACTATTAGAATGCTTTGAAGCTGTCTGCAAAAGTGAATACGAGGATTGCACCACTCTTTGAATTTTTTTTAGAAGTGTTAGGGTTATTTTGAGGCTGCTGCACGTGTGTGTGGGATCTGAATAGTTTGTACGTATATATGGGACCAAATTAGGGTAACAAATATGGTACCATATCATATGTAATCAAGTATAATATATTTTTTTTGAATTACATGCATTCTTTCCATTTTAAGCCAAGATTTGATTAAAAAAATATTCCACACGGTTTTTTGAGCTGATTGTACAATCTTTGGGCTTCAATGTTGATCCAAAATCCAATCCATGCGCCTTTTACCATTTACTTGATATTTTATTTTATTTATTCTGTATTTAATTGAATAAAAATCAAGATAAATAAAAATAAAAATCATGGAAAGGTAAGAATGGATTTAGAAGTTCTGGACCATGCTAGAAACAACTTTCAAACATGAAAAGATGGGCCCATTTGGAAAAAAATCAAGTTTGGTCAATATCGGCTTCATGCACTTTTCTAAAAATTGGTCAACTTTAGCAAAGCATATCTCTTTCATTTTTAACCCTAAGAGGGTGTTCTTAGACTTTTTAGAGAGCTTAGGATGTCCTCTAAACAACCATTTGGGTTTCAATTCAATTGGATCTTCCATGTTCATGTAAGGAGCTTTGACCCAAAAGGTGTTTTGTTGACTTTTTGAAAGGACCTATAATGTATGAACTTGTATCTTTTAACTGGGGCATTTCTTGAACTTGAGAGCTGAAGAGAAGTTGTAGGGAATTGGATTCTCTTAAAAATGATCTTTGGTAAAAAAAAATCTGATAAAGTATGAGAAAGTTATGCATGGTCAAAGTTTAGTTGACTTTTCCTATAGAAACCCTAATTTGCCATTTTTTGACTTTTGATGAGTTATGAGAATTTCTTGAGGAATCGTGATCAACCTTTGATAAAATGATGGGTATTACTTCAAAATGTTGATGTTGACCAAAAATCTTGAGGTTTGACTGTATATAGGCCACATTTGACTTTTGACCTAGTATAGTTAATTTTCAGGCATTTGAGCAGTTGACTGGGCAAACTTGTTGTGCAAGGCATGAAATTTAGCATGGATGATATTGAGGACATATTAGGACCATGTGCAACCTTTGAGACCATTGAAGCTCACACATCTTGATGAAAACTGAAACCCTAGTTAGAGGTCTATTGCCTTAGGAGGAGAATTTGTCTAGTCAATTCTTGGTTATCTTAGGGCAAATTGGGGACCTCAATGGACATTTCTTGAGTAAAATGATAGGGAAATTTTTAGGGTACAACAACATCAAATATGGCAATTAAAAAAATTGACCTCTTCTTCCACCCACCTTTGACAAGTGTATGTGCAAAATTCTTGTCAAACTGAGTACTCATATCTTTAACCTTTTCAAAAATTTAGTCACCTGTCAACGTAGGTGGGCTCTATCTTGTTTTGGATTTCCATTGAATGCCTTTCTCCACCCACGGTAGGGATGATTTGAATTTAAGATTCTACAATGACCGAGAAATACATTCTTTTGACAAAATTCCAATCGCTACCAATTAGTGTTTTCTTCATAAATAGGACATACTTTGTCACCTTTAATGTTATACCCTGATATATTTTGGTATGCCGGAAAATAATTAATTATGCCAAACAACATCTCCCTCGAAACTTTCTTTCCTATATCCATCATAAACCTCTAAACCGTTCTCCCATAAAATCTTTAAATCTTTGATTAAAGGTGTCAAGTATACGTCTATGTCATTCCCTGGTTGTTTATGTCCAGAAACTAACATAGATAACATCATGTACTTGCGCTTCATACATAGCCATGGAGGTAGGTTATAAATCATAATAATCACAAGCCATGTGGTATGTGAGATACTTTGAAGACCATGCGGATTCATTCCATCAATAGATAATGCCAAGCGAAGGTTTCATGCTTCTCCTCCAAAATCAAGATAATCATTATCAATTTTCTACCACTGTGGTGAATCTGCCGGATGTCGAAACTTTCCATCAATAATTCTTTCATCGGCATACCAAGAAAGTGTCTTACATCAGTTTCACTATGAAACATGCATCTAAATCTCAGAATTATAGGAAAATATCATAAGACTTTTGCTGGAGACAATTTTTTCTTATATCGAGATAAACCGCATTTAGGACACTCATTTAACGATGCATATTCGTTTTGAAACAAAATTCAATCATTTGGATAAGCATGTATCTTATCATAGCTCATAGGTTCGATTAGGAAGAACATTATCCCCAGAAGCATATCTTTCATAAGAACTAATAACTCTGAAACTGTTATCCGGCCATCCATTGCCCGTGTGATACGGTGGAAGAACTGACTATTTTTGAAATGTTGGTTTGCCTTATGCGTTTGTTTTCGAAAAATGTCTCGGTAAGCAAGAGTCGCCACCGACTTTTATTTTATCCAACAAGGAAAGAAAAAAAGCACAGAAAATTCCTTTTTTCGAGATATTTCTGAGTTTGGGGGGTAGATTTATAGAAAGGGAAGGTATTAACACCCTTTCTATCCGTAGTTATCTACGGGCTCTTAGGTACTTGCTCATCATTTTCAAAATTGTTTTCTTTGTGTTTGTGGGATTTGAAAAGTTTTTGTTTTGACTTCGATTTAACTCTTGCGTCTGTCTTCAAGAGTGTAATGAAGTGTTTTTGAAAACTTGTTTGTAAAAGAGTGTAAGTGTGAAAAAAATTTTGTTTTGGATGAGCAAGTATCTAAGAACTAATCTACCTACTCGAAAAAAAGAATCATTCTATGCTTATTTACTTTAGACAATGCTATTCCACTATTAGTGAGTAGGTAGCGCCGTTGTTGGAGTTTGAGGGTCAATTCGAAAGAGGGACATACGGTCACTAAAGCAATGTTAGGACGTCTTAATGGTAACCCTAATGTCTTAGATCATTTATCTGAAGCAATAACATCTGAGGCAACCATATCCGAGGCAACCATTCCGAGGCAACTTATGATCTTTTTAGACAAGAGGGCGACCTCTAAAATAACCTATACTCATGACCGTTTACGAAGGCAACCAAGTGGGAGTGTATCCTAGGAGTGTGCATGTGCGAGTGTGTTGATTTCAGTTATTTTTATCTTTGCAAAATTAAGGGTGATCTAACTGTTTTAAATTTAGTCATTCATTCTTGTCATGCAAACCCTATTATCAAACATCTAGCAATTGAATATTTGCAGAAATTAAAGGGCAGAATTTAAACTAAACTATTACAAGGCGTCGGGTATTTACATCACCAAAAACAAACCCTTTGAAATTTAAAAGCGGTAAAAATAAATAAATATCCTAATTTAATTATTACAAACCGGGAGCAGATACAATAATTGAATAAAAAATAAAACGCGCGAGATAAATAGATCGAATGCTGAACTAGGGTTTTGACCCTCTTAATTAAAAAAAATGTTTTTGGTTGTTTTTAATATTTTTTAAGAAAAGAGATTAAGTCCTAAAATGAAATGTTAAATTAATTAGTTATTAAATTAATTAATGAAAAATAATTAAATGTCATATTTTTGGTTTTTTGTTAATTTAGGAAAGAAGTAAAATAATTAAATTAGTAATAAAAACCTATTGATTCTAATTAATTTTAATTATTTACAAACTCAATTAAAGTTATCTAATATAAATAACCTAATTGTTTTAATTAATATTTATTGGTGAAAAATAAAAGTTCTGATTTTAATTGGATAAAATATATTTTTTGGTGATTTTTTTTTATAAAAAGAAAATTGTTTTTGGGTTAGTAAATAAATAAAAATAATTAAATGAAAATATAAACAAAAAAAAAGAAAGAGAGAGATGGGCATGAATAGAGGGGGTGTGCATAGCAAGAATATGGCCCATTTGTGTTGATCCATTTTGACTTTATGCAATTTAGTGCGTTGCGTTTGAATGGCCCTTTGGTGCACCCTCAGTAGTAGCCACCAGATCTGGCCATCTGGCGCATGGATGATGAAGGTCCATGGTGGGCGCTTGGCTTGCACATGCATATGATAACCTGAAAATAAATGGGAAATGACAAATGTTGGAGGCAGGGATCGAACCCCTGACCTCCAGCCTCTAACGCCTTGAAAACCTGCGTGGAAACCACTGGGCTACTTGTTTCTATTTGTTATCATAATACAAAATAATAATAATATAAGAAACAAATAAATTAATGGGATTTTCCGCGCGAAATTCAAACAGGCCAGTAAGGGAGTGACAACGCATCATCTCCTTCCTCTCTCCATGGCTAAAACCTGAAATACCTATACCCACGGACAAATGTTCGTTGCTACAAACCAAGCATTCTCAAAACCTTCCAAAGGACATGTAAATGGAATCTAACACCATGGTTATATTCGTCTCGTCTTCCTGATCACAACCATGCCCATTATGAAGGCTAGTTGTTCCTGAAATAAAAAGCCCTAAACCAAAGTCTGAAACCCTAACAATGGTGGATTTCATTACAGACCATTAAAATGTAATTGGGTAATGCCAAAAGTTTTCAAATGCTTCATAGGTTAAGAATATGCCATTAATTCAGATCAACAATGCTTAAATTGCAAGATGCGAATTCAAGAACAGAGCAAGGTTATGAACGACTTACAGCGCATTTAGGGACCGGAACGGGCTTGTTCTTGATAGCTTTAGGTTGTGGAGACTCCCTGGAAGTGATTGGGGTCGTCAAAAAGTCTTGAAACTGCCTCTAATGGTGATTTCGAACTCACACTTTTCTTGGTATTTTTTTAGATTTTGTTCTTGCTCTGCACCTGATTTCCAACCTCTTTCTAGGTCTGCACGCAATCCTTATGTATTAGTGAAGGCATTAGTTTGATAATTGCATCCAAATCCCTCTCCATCAATGCTTTGGATATTGATTTGATTTGCTTTGAAGATCTTTCCAAACATGGCTTATTTTGAATATTTTTGTGCACTCTAAGGCTTGACGAATTTGAATAATGCTAGCTGTAATTGGAATCTGAAACAAGCACAAAATCCCTTGTTATCAATGCTTTGGATTTTTATTTGATTTATTTTGATTTAAATCAAATTATTTAAAATAAAAATCAAAATAATTAATAAAAATATGATATAGACAAATGGCAAGGGCTAGAGCACGTGGTCTATGTTTCCAACTCAAAACAAGTGAAAAAGATTGGGCCCATTTGGCAAAATTTGAAATTTTGGGGATAGTTGACTTTTGGCAATTTTGCAAAAAAGGTCAACTTCAACAATGAATAACTTCCTCAATCATGACTCTTTGCAGATGTTCTTGGACTTTTTATAAATCTTGAGATGTCCTCTAATCAACCCTTTTGGTCTCATCGCATTTTGATATTCCATGCTCATGTATGAATCTTTGACAAAAAAGGTGTTTTTGTTGACTTTTCAAAATGACCTATAATGTCCAAATTCATAACTTCTTGTGTGTACATATTATGAACTTGGGAGCTGAAGATGGATTGTAGGAAATTGCATCCTCTTAAAAATGATCTTTGGATGGGTCATTTCTCATAAATTATGAGAAAGTTATGCTTGGTCAAAGTTGGGTTGACTTTTCCTACAAAACCCTAATTTAGCAACTTTTGAGTCTTGATGAATTATGCGCAATACTTGATGAATCATGATCAACCCTTGATAAAATGATGAATAATACTTCAAAATTAGGATGTTGACCAAAAATCTTAAAGTTTGATTGTATGTGGGCCACAATTGACTTTTGCCCTAACACAATCGACTTTCAGGCCTTTGAGTAATTGAGTGAACAAACTTCCTCTGTAGGGCTTGAAACTTGACATGGGTGATCTTGAGAACATATTAGGACAATATTGAGCATTTTGTATCACTTGGACTCAAGCATATTGATGCAACATGAAACCCTAATTTGAGGTAGACTGCCTTAGGAGAGAGCTTGTTTGGCCAACCCTTGGACTTCCTTGAGCAACTTGAGGATCTTTCTTGAAATGTTTTGAGAAATATGGGAGGGCAAATTTTGGGGTACAACAGATGCCCCTATTCAATTTTTTTAAACCTGAGGATATAGATTGGATTTCGTGCCTTTCGTGATCCGAAGGTGGAAGAGGATTAAACATTAGAGTTCCCAGAAATTTGCACTTGCACGAAGTGGTAATTGTCTTGTGAAGTTGGGAATGGGCTTATAGATGCCATTTGGAAATTGCTGATGAGGGGACGGGCTTAAAGATGCCATCTGAAGGAGTGTCGATCGCATAAGAGATTCCTTAGCGAGAGCTTGCATACCTGTTGTTGAGGAAGATCCCGTTGGGGAAGGCTGATCTTTGTTGAGAGAAGTAGAACTTTAGGAGCTTCGTCATCCGTCATTCTACTGGTGAGTCATCTCTGCTGAGATTTAGGAATTCGTCCGTAATTCAACCGAAGAAACATTTATGCTGAGATTTAGGAACCCGTCCATAATTCAACTGAGAAAACAATTATGTTGAGATTTCGGAACTCGTCCGTAATTCAACTGAGAAAACATCTCTGTTGAGATTTAGGAACTCGTCCGTAATTCAACTGAGGACCATCTTTGTCGAGATTTAGGAACTCGCCTGTAATTCAATTGAGAAAACATCTCTGCTGAGATTTAGGAACCCTTCCGTAATTCAACTGATGAAACAATTATACTGAGATTTAGGAACTCGTCCATAATTCAACTGAGGACCATCTTTGTCGAGATTTAGGAACTCGCCCGTAATTCAACTGAGAAAAAATCTCTGCTGAGATTTAGGAACCCGTTCGTAATTCAACTGATGAAACAATTATGCTGAGATTTAGGAACTCGTCTGTAATTCAACTGAGGACCATCTTTGTCGAGATTTAGGAAATTTCCCGTAATTCAACTGAGAAAACATCTCTACTGAGATTTAGGAACCCATCCGTAATTCAACTGATGAAACAATTATGCTGAGATTTAGAAACTCGTCCGTAATTCAACTGAGAGAACATCTCTGCTGAGATTTAGGAACCCGTCCGTAATTCAACTGAGGACCATCTTTGTCGAGATTTAGGAACTCGCCCGTAATTCAACTGAGAAAACATCTCTGATGAGATTTAGGAACCCGTCCATAATTCAACTGATGAACGTTTATGTTGAGATTTAGGAACTTGCCCGTAATTCAACTGAGAAAATATCTCCACTGAGATTTAGGAACCCGTCCGTAATTCAACTGAGGAATATCTTTGTCGAGATTTAGGAAACTCTCCCATAATTCAACTGAGAAAACTTCTCTGCTGAGATTTAGGAACCCGTCCGTAATTCAACTGATGAAACAATTACGCTGAGATTTAGGAACTCGCCCGTAATTCAGCCAAGAAAACATCTCTGCTGAGATTTAGGAACTTGTCTGTAATTCAACTGATGAAACAATTATGATGAGATTTAGGAACTCTCCCGTAATTCAACCGAGAAAACATCTCTGCTGAGATTTAGGAACTTGTCCGTAATTCAACTGAAGTAAAATCTTTGTCGCTTGAATTTTGTAAGAATCTTTCCTGAAAGGTAAAGGTTAGTTTGTATGTAATGCATGATATGTATCAAGCGATGATGTTCTCAAAATAAATGAGGTTGTGTTGTATGATGCATATGCATGTCATGATGTATGGAAATGTGATGTTTTGAGCTGGGGAAAATAAATCCCGGATTGATGCTGGAGAAAAGAAATGAATTCTTCGTTCCCGCTGGAGATAATGGATGGAGATGTTCGTGAGAAATAACCTGCAAGAGAGGATAACTCCGCTGGGGAATAAACTAACAAGAGAATGACTCTGTAGGGAAGAGATGCTCGGCTGAGGATTCCGTTGATAAATTCAGCTGGGGACGAATTACCGTAGCTGGTGATAATGAACCCTGTCAGGGATTGAATTTCTGCTTATGAAAGGAATGAACTCCGCTAGGGATGACTTTCCAATAGCAACCTTACTGGGGATAGCCTTTTAGACTCTACTGGGGAAAATCTTCTAGAGTCTACTGGGGACAATCTTCCAGAGTCTACCGGGGATGAATATTTCAAACTCCACTGGGGATACTTTTTTATACTCCGCTGGGGATAGATTTTTCTCAGTGTTGATGGTAGATAAACTCTGCTTTGGGGAGAATATTACCGATTCATTCGCAGTTGCGAGTCTCAGCTGGGGAGAGCTAACACCACTATCTTTCTCTTTACTCTGCGGGGAATGAATGTACTTTCAATTGTTTCCTCCAGCTAGGTCTATCCCTATACCTGGTGGAAAGAGCAACTATACGGCTTGGACATTTCTCATTTGCCCATGTTTCTGATATTACAAGTAATCTTCTTTTGTTTCGCATGTAAATATTCATGAGCAACAATTAATGTCAAATGCATATATAAATAATGAACATTGGACGTTCTTGAAAAATAAAACAGAAAACAGTTTGAAATTTCTTTGTAAAAATGACTTGTATTGATTTTGAAGTTAGCCTGTAAATAGGCGTTTTTGTACAAGAGGCTGACGTCCTAGTAAGAGAACGCCGCCGAACAAATAGAATTTATACAATTTGTGAAAAACAAGAAAAACAGCTATGTGAACAATCCCACTGGGTTCCAACTCTACTATTGACCTTATGTCCTCGAGCATATCATCGCTTTGCTACTTGGTTGAAGGTGGATCAGACTGATTAGTGTCGTCCGAGCTTGATAGTCGATACCGAAGTCTGGTTGCGAGGTGATCCAATGAGACATAGTGTTACGCTTAAATCCCTAATTTTTGCCTGGACCGCCCTTTCGGGTTTTCAGTCCACTGGGAAACCCTTTTTTTCCCAAGCCGCCTTTTCAGGTTTTCGAATTGTCGGGTATACAACTTTTTTCATTTTCATCCCTTATTTTTGCCCGAACCCTTTTGGTTCGCCGGGAAGCCCTTATTTTTTCCAAGGTCAGTCAACCTAGCGGGTCTTTGATTATGCATAGTATTTTTTTCACTATGTCTGCATTGACGGGGTGAGGAAGGTCGTCACCATCCATGGTGGTTAGAATCATAGCTCCTCCTGAGAAAATGTTCTTAACCACAAATAGACCTTCGTAAGTAGGGGTGCATTTACCCCTGGGGTCACCTTGAGGTAGAATGATGCGCTTGATCACTAGATCCCCAACTTGATACTCTTGTCGTCTGACTTTTTTGCTAAATGCCTTGATCATCCGCTTTTGATACGCTTGACCATGACAAATAGCAGTAAGTCTCTTTTCATCGATTAAATTCAGCTGGTCAAGTCGGGTCTGGATCCAGTCATCTTAGCTCAAGCCTGCATCCTTCATAATCCGAAGAGAGGGTATCTGAACTTCAATGGGAAAGACGACCTCCATGCCATATACCAAGGAATAAGGTGTTGCCCCTAGTGACGTTCGCGCTGAGGTACGGTACCCATGAAGAGAAAACGGTAACATCTCGTGCCAATCTTTGTATGTCACTGTCATCTTCTGCACAATCTTCTTAATGTTCTTATTAGCTGCTTCAACAACCCCATTCATCTTCGGCCGATAAGGAGAAGAGTTGTGATGCTGTATCTTGAACTGCTTGCAGAGCTCAGTGATCATTGTATTGTTGAGATTTGTACCATTGTCCGTAATGATCCTCTCTGGTACACCATATCGACAGATCAGATTATGCTGAATAAACTGTGCCATGACGTTCTTGGTTACAGTAGAAAAGGAAGCTGCTTCAAACCACTTTGTAAAGTAATCAATAGCTACCAGGATGAAATGATGCTCGTTGGAAGCAGTAGGTCTGATTTCACCGATCATGTCGATGCCCCACATTTGCAAAAGGCCAAGGAGTTGTCAAGATGTTCAGAGGAACTAGAGGTATGTGCACCTTATCAGCATAAACTTGGCACTTATGACAGGTCCGAGAATGCTGATAACAGTCGGCTTCCATAGTGGACAAATAATATCCCGCCCGTAGGATTTTCTTCGCCATGGTGTGTCCACTGGAATGAGTCTCGAAAGTACCTTAATGTAACTCTACCGTAATCCTTTCTGCCTCGTTCTTATCCACACAACGTAGTATGGTTGAATCATGGTTACGCTTGTAGAGGATACCATTACTGATGAAAAACTTTGCCGCGAACCTTCTCAGAAACTTCTTATAATTAACAGATGCACCCTCAGGGTATTCCTGAGCCTCGAGATACCTCTTCACCTCGTGGAACCAGGGATTATCTGCTACCTCATCGGTCTCGATGTCACAACAGTTTGCAGGTTCGTCCAACCTCTCAATGGTAATCTAGGGAGCTTCATTGTCCCATCTGACCTTGAACATGGAAGACATCGTAGCTAACGCGTCCGCCAACTGATTCTCCTCTCTGGGGAAATGTTTAAAGGCTATCTCCTCAAAATGCGGAAGCAATGTCAACACATACTCCTTGTAAGGAATAAGATTTGGGTGTTTCGTATCCCACTCGCCTTTGATCTGACTGATCACGAGAGCATAATCTCCAAATACACTTAAGAACTTAATCCTTAGGTCAATAGCTGCTCGAAGACCCATAATGCATGTTTCATACTCCGCCATGTTGTTGGTACAGTTGAAACATAGTCGGGCGGTGAACGGAGTATGAGAGCCTTCAGGAGATACGATCACGGTGCCAATGCCATTACCCAAAGCGTGTGAAGCTCCATCAAAGTACATAGACCATAGGGATCCCTCCTCAGGTCCTTCATCCGGTCCAGGTGTTTCACAGTCAGTCACCAACATGATGTTCTCATCTGGGAATTCAAAGTTCATAGACTGGTAATCATATACTTCCTGATGTGCCAGATGATCTGCCAATACACTCCCCTTGATTGCTTTTTGGGTCGTATATTGGATGTCATACTCAGTCAAGATCATCTGCCATATTTCTATTCCTCCGAACAAGGCAGGCTTCTCGAAGATATACTTGATTAGATCCATCTTTGATATCAATAGAGTAGTGTGAGTCAGCATATACTGTCTCAGCCGGCGAGAAGCCCATGCCAAAGCGCAACAAGTCTTCTCAAGCAACGAGTATCGAGTCTCGTAGTCGGTAAACTTTTTGCTAAGGTAGTAAATAGCATGCTCTTTTCGGCCAGACTCGTCATGCTACCCCAGCACGCACCCCATCGAATTATCGAGTATTGTCAAGTATAAGATCAAAGTTCTCCCTTCAATTGGAGGCATCATAATAGGTGGCTCTTGGAGATATTCTTTGATCCTTTCGAAAGCGGCCTGACATTCATCGTTCCGTCTTACCACTTGATCTTTCTTCAGTAACTTGAAGATTGGCTTACAAGTAGCAGTCAGGTGTCAGATAAATCGAGCAATATAGTTCAGACATCCCAAAAAGCCCCTGACTTCTTTTTCTGTTCGGGGAGCTGGCATTTCCTGTATAGCCTTCACCTTTGCAGGGTCCACTTGAATACCTTTATCACTTACGATGAAACCCAGCAGCTTACCAGACCTCACCCCGAAGGTGCACTTGTTCGGGTTTAACCTCAGCTTGTACAACTTCAACCTGTCAAATAGCTTCTGAAGATGGTCAAGGTGTTCTTCCTCAGTCTGGGACCTTGCAATCATATCATCAACGTATACCTCAATCTCATGATGAATCATGTCGTGGAAAAAAGCGACCATGGAGCGCTAATACGTTTCCCCAGCATTCTTCAATCCAAACGGCATAACCTTGTAGCAAAAGGTACCCCATTGAGTAACAAAGGTTGTCTTCTCCATATCCTCGGGAGCCATCTTAATCTGATTGTGACCAGAAAAACCATCCATAAAGGAGAAGACCTTATGTTGTGCGGTGTTGTCAACCAGAACGTCGATATGAGGCAGAGGGAAATCCTCCTTGGGGCTTGCCCTGTTTAGATCCCTATAGTCAACACACATTCGAACTTTACCATCCTTCTTCGGTATCGGAACCACGTTGGCCACACACTGTGGGTAAGAAGTAACTGCTAGAAAACCGGCATCAAACTGTTTCATAACTTCAGCCTTGATTTTCTCAGACATCTCTGGGCGCATTCGGCGAACTTTCTGTTTCACTGGAGGACAGTCTTCCTTGGTGGGCAGGAAGTGAACCACAATATCGATATCCAACCCAAGCATATCTTCATAAGACCAGGAAAAGATCTCAACATAGTCACACAACATCTGAATCAATCGTTGCTTGACATTAGACTCCAGATTTGCACCGATCTTGACCTCTTTCTTGTCTACCTCTGTACCCAAATTTACTGTTTCCACTGGCTCTTCATGCGGCTGTATGGCCCTCTCTTCCTAGAGCAACAATCTAGCAAGTTCATCAGGCACTTCGCAATCATCCTCACCTTCGCCCTCGGCTTGGTTGATCGGACTTCTGAAGTCATAACTGGCAGTAGCAGAGTCGTTATCAGTGGGATCCAGAGTGGATGTAGACCTGTATATGTGAGTGTGTGTAAAATAGCTATTTTGCAAGATAGAAAAAGAAAAACAAAGAGCACAAAATTTGTAATGCAAGAAAACGTCCAATGCTTTTATTAATGATATATGGAGATGAAAAATATAAATCCCTCACAAACAAAACCACGGTGTCTCGGGTAAGGCACCGGGTCGTAAAGTTTAAAATTATCTATTACAAAACAAAAGTATATTACTGTGTAATAAAAGAAATTGGCATGAAGTCCTTTGCTATCCAATTGCTTAGTCCACCGTCGGTAGTCGGGAAAATCCAGCTGTCAAACTCAGACTCTTCCACATCGTCTTCAATCGCATTCACTTCGGATTTGTGATACGTAGGGGAGGTCTTCCAATCCGCGCATGCCGAATGGCCCTTTGAGCTTCTGCAGTAAAACCCAAACCAAACTTGTCAGTCTTGTGGTAAAAGTCAGGGAGTTGGCCCCAATTCGCGCACCCACCTTTCTTAATAACAACCCGGGCATATTTGAGGGAAGCCATCTTCATTGGAGGATCTTCAACAACAGTTTCGGTCAACGCCAACGTCTAGGGGACTTCTTCAAAATGTTGACACGGGGTTTCAATGAACTCTCCATCCATTTCCACATCCCAGAATGAGTTGAGGTGGCTTACCATGTACTCCTCTTCTCCTCGTACTGTGACAATCTTCCCTTTTAATGGGTATTTCAACATCTGGTGGAGCGTAGAAGTTACTGCCCCAGCTTTATGGATCCACGGGCGACCTAGCAAACAAGAATAAGATGGTCGAATGTCCATCACATAGATGTAGACGCGAAAGTCTGAGAACCAACCTTAACTGGAACATCCACCTCTCCATGTACCATCCTCTTGGACCCGTCAAAGGCCCTAACCACAATGTTACTCGGCTTCATCACCAACCCTTCACAGTCTAACGCTTTCTTGGGTAAAACATTTAACGAGGACCCAGTATCCACTAACACGTGAGCTAGGGTAGTGCCCCTACACTCGATTGAAACATGCAGAGCGTCATTATGATTCTTTCCTTTGGCAGTCAAGTCTGCATCGGAGAAACCCAACCCGTTATCAGCAATCAAACTATCCACACAGTCTTTGAACGGGTCAACAGATGTCTCCTTCGGTACGTGCGCAATTTTCAGGAAAGCAATCAGAGCCTTAGCATGGGCCTCTGAGCACAGTAATAAAGACAACATAGAGATCTTCGACGGGGTTTGCCCCAGCTGTTCAACTACATTGTAGTCACTTTTCTTGATGATCTTTATAATTTCCTCTATCTCTTGTCTAGAGGCTTCAACAGTAATCTTCTTTGGTGCCTCCGTCTGGGCAGGCCCACCAGTGATCCCTTTGCCCCGAGCGCCAGATGACTCAACGACAGGGGTAATGATTGGAACATGAACAGGGACAGTAGCAGATGTATTGGAAGGTGTAATAAGAACATGATTCTGAACAATTGGTGGGGAGATCTCAGGGGAGAAAAGTCTCCCGCTTCGGGTGACTTTTCTAGACCCAACAATATTACTGACATCAGTATCAGCCTCTTCGTCCTTCAAGTCTTGTTTAATCCCGTGATAATACACATCGGCCCTATAGTGCCACGGGATAGCTTTATCCAACGTATAAGGGATAGGTCCAAGAACAATGATGATCAATGGAGCAACTCTCGGAACAGATGTAATTCTAACAGGCTTTCTCGAGGAAGCCTTGGAAGAATTGGAGAAAATGGTGATTATGGAAACTTCTTCAACAGGAACCAACGGAACAAAAGTTTTCTTGAACAAGATTTCTTTATTATCCATCAGGCGTTGGACGCCTGACTTCAATAGATGGAAACCAGTAGGCAGGATGGAACATAGGCTGCAACCTTCGCCACAACTCGGAAATAAACCGGCTAACATAAGGTTCTTCTTCACAATCAACAATAGGGTAGAAATGTCTTCTACAGAGGTTAGAAACACATCATCATCCACAACATTCACTCCATGCTTAGGCATAGGAGCAGTCACGACATTAGGCTTTTCTGGTGCTTCAAACTCGATCTCCTTAGCATCAATCAAATCCTTCACTTTATTCTTCAAGGTCCAGCAGTTATTGGTATCATGCCCCAGGCTATCAGAGTGATAAGCACAATGGGCATTTGGATTATATAGTGGTGATGTGGTGTTGGGATTCTTCGGGGATTCCCTCAGAGTCACCAAGTTGGTCTTTAATAGATGGGGCAGAATTTGGGATAAAGTCATGCTGAGCCGAGTGAACTGTCTTTGCGGTCTCTCTTCTCTTTGCTGAGTGTTGCGTTGTGGGGCAACAGTTGATCTTGATATAACCACCGCGTTAACTGCTTGGCGGCGCTCAGGTCGATTCTGGCTCTTTGAGCTGTAAACTGCACTAGATTCTTTCTTGAAAGGCCTCTTCTCTGTACTTGACGAAGCACCTTTCTGTATCTTGCCGCTCTTGATACCGGCTTCAACTCTCTCCCCAGTCATAATTAACTCAGTGAAACCAGATGATGAACTTCCGATCAAATTATTAAAATACGAACAAGATAAAGTCCCCAGAAACATATCCACCAACTCCCTATCAGCCAGTGGGGGTTGTACTCTTCTAGCAAGATCCCTCCATTTCTGAGCGTAGTCTTTAAAACCTTCGCTCGCGCCCATAGACATACCCTGAAGCTGGGTACGTGTGGGAGCAAGGTCGGCATTATATTGGTACTTCTTGTAAAAAGGAGCAGCAAGGTCCTCCCAGTTTCGGACGTTTGCTCCCTCTAGTTGATAGAACCATTCAAGCTGAGTCCCTGACAGACTATCTTGAAAGAAGTGAACCCAAAGGTTCCTATCAGCTGTATATGGTTGAATCTTCCTGACATACGAACGGAGGTGCAACTTTGGACAGGAAACCCCGTCGTATTTAGCAAAGATAGGAGCCTTACACTTGTGGGGGATCACAACCCCAGACGCCAGACCCAAATCTCCAAAATCCAACCCAGGTATCTTCTGGATTTCCATTGCGCTTAGCCGATCTTCGAGTTGTTTATACCTATCCTCGGCAGGAGGATACTGGTCTTCGTCAAAGTCATTGTCATTGTCAGAAACAACATGGCTAGGAACCTTCCTTTCTTCTTGATTCTCTCCCCCTCCAGGTGAGTGAGATAAGTCAACTTCTTGTCTCAACCGGTTCCCAAATCTATGACCCGTGTTCAGTAGGACCGTCTTCTTCTTCTTCTTCTTCTTCTTCTTCTTGTGCTTCAAGATAAGAGTCTTCAGATCCTGTTGACCCTTGGCCAGGTTCATGAACATTTCCTGGAACTGAGAATTTTGAGCTTGTAGAGCCTTAATAGCTTGATCAGTGGACGTTTCAGCAGATATAATTACTGAAATAAACAGCGAAGAAGATGAGAAACCTGTACGGATACCTGTAATGAGGTGCATGGGAATGGAATGCATATGATATGATTTCAAAGACTTTAGGGAGATTCAAATTTGTAAACCAAAATGAAACACACTTTTATTAGATTAAAACTGAAACAATGTTTAACAAATGCCTTTAAGGCGTTATAAAAGAAAACTGAAAAGTAAACCAAAACTAGAAATAACAAAAGACATCAGCGCTCCCATGGTCGTTTTCCTCCCGTGCTAACATAGTCATTGAGAACCTTCTCATTCTCCAGCTGCCTTGTAAGCTTCAGGATCTTCCGTTCCTGCTCATGATACTTCTCTCTGTAAGTATCCCGTTCTTCCCTTAACTGGATCCAAGACCTCTTTAATGCCCCAATGTCAGTACGCATGTATGGATGGAGGACAGTATGAGGAGCCCCTTCTTCATCAGCTTGCTCTACAATTACCGGTAAGACAGCTTCGTATGGCATCCCCAGCTTTTGAGCACGGGCTCGAAACCACCAAAGATACGGTTCCATCAGGAGAGAAGTCTTCATTCCTAGCTCATGCGGATCAGACCTATTAACCCTATTCCAAGCTCGTATGAATCTGCGGTGATGTCCCTCAGCATCCCCTTGGAAGTCAGAGACAATGCTCGGAATCAGCAACTCATGAGGATCGTCCTTTCAAGCTCACCCAAACTGTCGTAAGGCCAAACAAGGATTATAGGTGATCCCTCCTCTAATCCCAAGTAATGGAACATTGGGGTATTCCCCACAGCGATCAATAACAACTACTTTTTCCATGTCTTTAGTTCTCCAGATGATGTCCGTATGAGCAAGATACATGATTATGTAGGCCCAACCTATACCTTCCTTGTTCTTCAAAACAGGTTTGGGGAGGTGAAAAATAAACCACCTCGCCAGCAATGGTGCACAACATATAAGGGTTCCCCGTTTCCGAGCAGTACGGGCATAAAGAGCATGTAGAATGTCACCTAAGAGAGTGGTCACTGGATTATGGGACATGAAGATCTTGACTGCATTCACGTCGACGAAAGAATCCGAATTAGGGAATAGAACCAAGCCATAGATGAGAAGAGCTAGGATATCTTCAAATGCTTGAAATTCCAAACTGTCCCAGAACTGTTGAGCCTGATCAATCAAGAACTTAGCCAGGAAGCCTTTTACCCCACTCCGGGTCTCCCAGTTAGACATTACATCAGCCTTTGTCAGATGTAGGGCTGTAGCAACATCCTCTGGCCTAAGATCTATCTCCCAACCTGTAAATGGCGTCTGCTCTAGAATAGAAATACCAAGTAAATCAGAGAACTCCTCCAAAGTAGGGACCAACTGATAGTTCGGGAAGGTAAAACAGTGATGTAGCAGATCAAAGAACTAGAACAAGATGCTCATCATTTTCTCATCCATCTTAGAAGTGACCAAACCAAGGAGGTGACCATGTCTTCTGACAAAGGAAGAAGTATCAGGAACCTTTGCAACCAGATCTCTAAGCTGAACAGGGATTTGTATGAAGTTGATCCGAATAGTGTTTCTGTGCATAGATGCCATGACCTACAAAATAGAACAAAGATGAATCCCCTCGGTCTTTGAAATGGGTTAGTCTGATGAAATATGCATGCAATGTCATGATGCATGATGTCATGATAGAAACACACCACAAGTATTCACAGATAGCAAACATGGTAAGGGCAAACAAGTCACACAGTAGCCCTTAAATTTCAAGCTGACATGGAGTTTAGGTACTACCCTCTTTCAGTTTAGTTGGTTCAACCTGTCCTAGTAATAGTAACCGGGTTCTAGAGGATCTCAATATCACTGACCACCCTCGATCGGTCATAATTCCAGTTTAGCAACCTTTCCTTGCAGTCGAAATCATCGCGAGAGTTTGGTCTCAATGAGTGTAACATACTGCTACTTTTCTATGGCCAAGTTGGTCAATTATAGGTTCTAAGGTTAGTTGGTGCTTAATGACCCCTTAGCAGCCCCATATTCTCCATGTTCCGCCACAAGGGATATCGATACAAACTAAAGTGTCACACCAACGTAGCTACTGCTTCAACCGTATCGGTCTACGTTGTACAGTTCCCTCACAGTCTATTGCTACTTACCTAAAAGGTATCCCCAGATCCGAGTTAGGATCTATAGTAACTCTAATTCAAACCCACAAAGATAAAGCATACAAATCAAGCAGCTGAAAACATTATGATGAACTAATCCTAAGGTACACCCTACTTATAGATCTCCCCAGCAGAGTCGCCAGTTCTGTGATACGGTGGAAGAACTGACTGTTTTTGAAATGCTGGTTTGCGTTTTGCGTTTATTTTCGCAAAATGTCGCGGTAAGCAAGAGTCGCCACCCACTTTTATTTTATCCAACAAGGAAAGGAAAAAAGCACAGAAAAATTCCTTTTTTCGAGATATTTCTGAGTTCGGGGGGGGGGGGGGTAGATTTATAGAAAGGGAAGGTATTAGCACCCTTTCTATCCGTAGTTATCTACGGGCTCTTAGGTACTTGCTCATCATTTTAAAAATTGTTTTCTTTGTGTTTGTGGGCTTTGAAAAGTTTTTGTTTTGACTTCGATTTAACTCTTGCGTCTGTCTTCAAGAGTGTAATGAAGTGTTTTTGAAAACTTGTTTGTAAAAGAGTGTAAGTGTGAAAAAAGTTTTGTTTTGGATGAGAAAGTATTTAAGAACTAAAAGAAAGTCCTAGATTAAGCTATTACATACTGTGGGCAGTTACATCAATATTGCAAAAATAATAAACATGCGCGATGAATCGTATACGAGACAAATAAGGTTTTGACCCTAACTTAAACCTAGTTGCGATTAGCTCAAAAAAAGGTTTGTGTTTTGTTTTGTTAATTTAAGAAAAATAGAGAAATTGTTATATTAAATTAAAA
The DNA here is from genome assembly GCA_948472305.1 of Vicia faba. NCBI lineage: Eukaryota > Viridiplantae > Streptophyta > Magnoliopsida > Fabales > Fabaceae > Vicia > Vicia faba. Next base: position 74,720 of record CATIWC010000581.1, read on the forward strand.
AGAAAAGCTTAATTCTAATTAATTTTAATTTCAAGAAAAAAATTGAATTAATTTATTCTAAACCCTATTTTTGGAATTTATTTTGAGAAAGAAATAAAATTAATCAAGAGTCTAACCCTAACTTTTATAATTGGTTTTAATTATATATATATATATATATATATATATATATATATATATATATATATATATATATATATATATATATATATATATATATATATATATATATATATATATATATATATATATATATATATATATATATATATATATATATATATATATATATATATATATATAAAAGTTAGAATTTCCCTAAATTAAATCAAACTAAATTATATTAACAAAATTAATTTTGATAAAAAATCTAATTCTAATTTTTTGTGAATCTTTGATTTTTATATTTTTTTGTGAAAAATTAATTAGCTTGTAAATTAAATGAATAAAGGAAATTAAAAGAATAAAAATAAATTAAAAAAAAGAAATATAAAGAGGATTAGTAATGGGCTTGATGTTTAGCAAAGGGGGGGGGGGTGTTGTTTGAAATTCTGAGCCCAACAAGTCCAAGCCATTTTGACATTGCCCAATCCTATGTGCATACTTGACTCAGGCGCATGGCGGTCCTTCAGGGGGGAAGGCGTTAGATTTGAAGCCTTGGTGGATTGAACGGTCAGGTCTGGATAGTACATGGTGGATCCCTTGATATGTAATACGCTGGATTGCCTGTTCAAGAAAAGCATGAATAAAAGTTGGGACTTGGGGATCGAACCCAGGTCCTTATGCATTCTTCCCTTGCACTCTTGCCAACTGAGCTGGCTATTTTAGTTGTACATATAATTAAAAACAATTATCATATAATAAAAACAAAATGTTAAACTTTAAAACGGGCGAAATTCAAACTGGCAAGTCAGGGAACGCCACGTATTGTCGTCTTCCTCCCCACCGTCGCTTTAGATTTTGCAACTTTTACCTACAAACATCAAGCGTAGGTATAACCCCTGTCCATTCCAAAATCCTGTACGCGCATGATAAATGAAAACCAATGGTACCAATCAACTCATTTCAACCTCACGAGCATCATGGTACCATTATCAATGCCCAATTTTTCCTGTATAAGAAAACCCCTAAAACCAAAGAACAAACCCTAGCCATGGTAGTTTTACGTACAATCAATAAAAATGCAATTGAATACAGTCATTAGCTTGCAAACATCTCAAAGATTATGAATATGCCAATCAATCATGCTGAATATGCCAGAATTAATATATTCGAATTCAAGAAAATACGCAAACCATATGAATGTTACAGGGTGATTCTGAGCGTCCCAAGCCTTGCAAACGATCTTGTTGGCTTCAGGGATGATCCAAGAATCGGAATTGATCTTTTGAAACCTTTGAAACGGCCTGTGGAGCACAATTCGATCAACACTTTTTCCTTGAAAATTTTGAACTTTTCTCTCTGCCTTTGCACGCCTCCCGCCTCTTCCTTTTGGTCTGCCTTTGTTTACTATCTATAATAGAGTTCATTAGGGTTAAAGTTTGCATCAAATCTTTGCCATTTATGAAGATTGATCAATGATTTATTCCTTGCACCAAATCTTTCCAAAACAAGCATTTTCAATCTTTTTTTGTCCATATGAAACCTTGCATGATTTTATTTTGTCTCCAGCTGTATGATGACTTTAATTATGCATAAAATCTCAAGGTTTTATTGGTTTTTGATATTTTCATTATTTTATATTGATTTTATTTGATTTAAATGAAATAAAATCAAAATAAATAACAAAAACAAAAGAGTGACCAGTGGAAGGGCTCATGGGTCGTGGATCACATTAAAAACTCAATGCAAGCATAAAAAGTTGGACCCATTTAGCAAAAAATGCAATTTTGGACACATTTGACTTTTGGCAATTTTGCAAAAAGGGTCAACTTCACCAATGCATAACTCTTTCAATTTTGACCCTAGATAGGTGCTCTTGGACTTTTTAGAAAGCTTAATATGTCCTCTAAGCAACACTTTTGGTCTCATCTCAATTGAGTCTTCCATGTTCATGTATGAAGCTTTGACCCAAAAGGTGTTTTTGTTGACTTTTCAAAATGACCTATAATGTCCAAATTCATATCTTCTTGTGAGTGCATATTTTGAACTTGGGAGCTGAAGATGAATTATAGGGAATTACATCCCCTTCAAAAAGAGCTTTGGATGGGTCATTTTTGATAAAGTATGAGAAAGTTATGCTTGGTCAAAGTTGAGTTGACTTTTCTTACAAAACCCTAATTTAGCAACTTTTGGGTTTTGATGAATTGTGAGCAATCCTTGAGGAATCATGATCAACCCTTGATCAAATGATGAATAACACTTCAAAATGATAATGTTGACCAAAAATCTTGAAGTTTGACTGTATGTGGACTACAGTTGACTTTTGCCCTAGCACAGTCGATTTTCAGGCATTTGAGCAGTTGACTGAGCAAACTTCCCCTGCAAGGCTTGAAACTTGACATGGATGATCTTGAGAACATATTAGGACAATAGTGAGAATTTGGGACCCTTCATATTGATGCAAAATGAAACCCTAATTTGAGATGGACTGCCTTAGGAGAGAGTTTGTCTGGTCAACTCTTGGACTTCCTTGGGCAATTTGAGGACCTCACTTGACATGTGTTGAGAAATATGGGAGGGAAATTTTAGGGTACAACAGCTGCCCATGTTCAATCTTCTTAAACCTGAGGATGTAGATTGGCTTGCCTGCCTTTCGTGATCTGAAGGTGGAAGATGATTGAACACTAGAGTGCCTAGAAATTTGCACTCGCATAAAGTGGTACTTGTCTTGCGATATCGGGAATAGTCTTATAGATGCCATTTGGAAGCTGTTGTACCCCAAAATTTTCCCTCCCATATTTCTCAATACATTTCAAGTAAGGTCTTCAAATTGCTCAAGGAAGTGCAAGAGTTGACCAGACAAATTCTCTCCTAAGGCAGTCTACCTCAGATTAGGGTTTCACTTTGCACCAAGATATTTGAGTCCCAAGGATAAAAAATGCTCACCATTGTCCTAAAATGTTCTCAAGATCATCCATGTCAAGTTTCAAGCCTTGCAGAGGAAATTTGCTCAATTAATTACTCAAAAGCCTGAAAATTGATTGTCCTAGGGCAAAAGTCAACTGTGGCCCACATGCAGTCAAACTTCAAGTTTTTTGGTCAACATCCTATTTTTGAAGTATTATTCATCATTTGATCAAGGGTTGATCATGATTCCTCAAGGATTGCTCACAATTCATCAAAACCCAAAAGTTGCTAAATTAGGGTTTTTCAGGAAAAGTCAACTCAAACTTTAACCAAGCATAACTTTCTCATATTTTATCAATAATGACCCATCCAAAGCTCATTTTGAAGAGGCTGCAATTCCATACAACTCATCTTCAGCTCCCAAGTTCAAAATATGCACTCACAAGAAGTTATGAATTTGGACATTATAGGTCATTTTGAAAAGTCAACAAAAACACCTTTTTGTCAAAGCTTCATACATGAACATGGAAGACTCAATAGATATTAGACTAAAATGGTTGCTTAGAGGACATCTTGATCTTTCTAAAAAGTCCAAGAACACCCTCATAGAGTAAAAATTGAATGAGTTATGCATTGGTGAAGTTGACCCTTTTTGCAAAATTGCCAAAAGTCAAAAGTGGCCAAAATTGCAATTTTTGTCAAATGGGCCCAATTTTCTATGCTTGCATTGAGTTTGTAACATGACCCACGAGCCATGATCCTTCCCATTTGTCATTCTTCTATTTTTTATTTTTATTTTGATTTTATTTAATTTAAATCTAATAAAATCAAAATAAAATCATGAAAATATCAAAAATCATTTAAACCTTGAGATTTTGTGCATATTTCAGGTCCATGAATAGCTGGAAATGAGATCAAATCGTGCAAGGCTTGTTTGTACACAAAAAGATTGGATTTTGGCTTGATTTGGAAAGATTTACATGAGAATCAAATCATGATCAATGATCATTATTGGAGAAGATTTAATGCAAACTTGTAAACCTAATTCACTCAAGGGTACATATAGAACATTGGCAGACCAAAAACACACGGGTTAGAGGCATGAGAAGCTGAGAGGAAACTTGCAAAAACTCAAGAAAATTGGCAATCTGATTTCATAGTTCTAGACGTTTTCAAGCCATTCCAAGCACACCATTCACTTACTGGACATCTAAGGACGCTATCCCAATCATTAGCAAGCGTTTTCGTGCCCAAGAACACACTATAAGTATCTCAAGACATTGATACTTTCTTGAAATTCAATATCACGATTCTGGAATTTGTAGCATGAATTCTTTACATATTCTTGTTCATTGAAACATTTGCAAGCGAATGATAATATTCAATTGCGTTTTTGTTAGCCATACAGAGATTTTCCATGACTAGGGTTTAGGTTTCATTTTTAGGGGTTTTGATTGCATGAACAATTGGCCATGAAGAGTGGTACCATGATGCTCGTGAGGTTGCCATGAGTTGATTGGTACCACTGGAATTGATTTATCATGTGTGCAGTGGATTTTGGAGAAACGCATGCTTATACCTACGCCCAGAAAACCGTAGGTAAAAGTCTTTGACTTTTGCCAACGGAGGGAGGAAGAAGAAGGGTGGCGTGGCACCCCCTGGCTGGTCCATTCAAACTTCGCGCGTTTTTAGATCCATTATCTTGTTTTCCATTATATTAATTATTGCTTATTTCAGATACAAAAGAACCAGCCAGCCCAGTTGGCAAGCACACTATGGCCAGATGCTAAAGGGCCTGGGTTCCATCCCCAGGTCCCCCATATTATTTCATAATGTTTTTTCTTGTATAATCAGGCATGTGTACAGGTAAGGGGTTCACCATACGTCCTCAATGACCAGCCAACCAGATGTCCAACAAGCCAAATCCAACGCCTGGAACATGAAGGTCTACCATAGGCCTAGTCAAACGTGCATCATTGGATCATGAGAGTCAACGTGGACCCAGGCTTATTGGGCTCAGATCTGCTATTGACACTCCCTTTCTACTTTGACACCAGGCATATTCTTTTTCTTTTATATTTTTCTTTTAATTATTTTGATTAATTATTTTCTCACACATAAAATTAATTTCGTTTTTTACAAAAACTCATAAAATCAATTTTCATCAAATTAGAATTTAGGTTTTTTTAATTTATTTTGTCAAAATTAATTTAATAATTATTTTAATTTAATTTTAGGGTAATTATAACTTTTTTTGAAAATAAATTAAAATCAATTAGAAAATTAGGATTTGTTTGATTTAATTTTTATTTTCCTTTCTTAAAATAGAAAAAATACAAAAATAGGTCAAAATTAATTATTTTTATTAATTTAAATTAATTAGTAATTAGGTTTGTATTTATTCATTAAAACCTTATGTTTTTCAAAATAATCAAAAACAACAAAAAAATGATTTTTCCTTTAATTAGGTTTAGACGGGGTCAAAACCCTAATTTTTCTTATTCTCGATTCATCGCGCGTTTATTATTTTTTTGCAAATATTAATGTAACTGGTCATGGGATGTAATAGTTTAATTAGGATTTTTCTTTTATTTATCGTGTTTACGGGTTTTTGGCTATGTAATTAATCCCCCTCCCCGAAGCCTTGTAATAGCGTAGTTTTATTTCTCGCATTTTAATTTTCGCAAATATTAACTGTTAGATGTAGGATAATAGGATCACATGACAAGAATGTATGTTAATTTTAAAATGGTTAGCAAACCCTAAATGTGCAAAGATAATAACTTGAAATCAAATCACTCGCACATGTGCACTCCTAGGGCATACTCTCACTTCGGTTGCCTTCGGTAAAACGGTCAGTAAGTATAGGGTGTTTTAGTGGTCGCCCTCATGTCTAAACAAAGATCAAAAGTCCCGTTCGAAAATGTTGCCTCAGAAAGGTTGCCTCGGAAATATTGCCTCGAATATGATCTTAAGACATTAGGGTTATTACTAAGACGTCCTAACATTGCTTTAGTGATCGTACATCCCTTTCGAATTGACCCTTACAAACTCCAACAACGATGCTACCAATTTCTCAATAGTGGGATAGCATTGTCTAAAGGAAACAAGAACAGAAATAATCTTTTTTCGAGTAGGTAGAATCTTAAGTACTTGCTCAAACCAAACTGTTTCACGCTTACACTCTTTTCAAACAAAGTTTTCAAAAACACTTCGTAACACTCTTGAGGACTGATACAATGGTTAAAACGAAGTAAAACTAAAACTTTTCAAAACACACAAACACGAAAGCAATTTTTAAAATGATGATCAAGTACCTAAGAGCCAGTGGAAAACCACGGATAGAAAGGGTGTTAATACCTTCCCTTTCTATAATCTACCCCCCGTACTCAAAATCTCGAAAAAGGAATTTTTCTGTGCTATTTTCCTTTCCAGTTGGATAAAATAAAAGTCGATGGCGACTCTTGCTTACCGCGATATTTTGCAAACACAAACGCAAAACGCAAACCAACATTTTCCAAAACAGTCTGGTTCTTCCACCGTATCACAGAACTGGCGACTCTGCTGGGGACTTAATAAGTGGGGTATACCATAGGAATAGTTCATTATATTGCATCTCTTGTTTATCTTGGTTGCTTTACTTTTAAGGGTTGTTTGGGAGTTACTATAGATCCTAACCCGGATCTGGGGACACCTTTTAGGTAAGTAGCAATAAACTGTGAGGGAACTGTACGGCGTAGACCGATACGGTTGAAGCAGTAGCTACGTTGATGTGGCACATTGGTTGGTACCGGTATCCCTTGTGGAGAAACGAGGAGAATATGGGGATGCTATGTGTATCGTTAAGCATCAACTGACCTTAGAACCTATAATTGACCAACTTGGCCAGTAGGAAGTAGTGAGATAGCCGGCCTCGGTGTAAAGCTGAGAACTGGTTGATACTCGATACTACACTCATTGAGACCATACTCTCGAGATAGTTTCGGCCTCAAGAAAAGATTGTGTGAGCTGAAACCATGACCGTTGGAGGATGGTCAGTGATATTGAGAACCTCTAGAACCCGATTACTATTATTAGGACAGGTTGAAACCAACTGAACTTCAAGAGGGTAGTACCTAGACCCCATGCAAGCCTGAAACTTAAGGGCTCTCGTGTGACTTGTTTGCCTTTACCATGTTTGTTATCTGCTATACATGTTGTATGTTTTATCAGGACATCATGCATCATAACATAGCATGCATACCTCATTATACTAACCATTTCAAAGACCGAGGGGATTTATCTTTGTTCTGTTTTACAGATTATGGCTTCCATACGCAGAAACACCATTCGGGTTAACTTTGTGTAAATACCTGATCAACTCAAAGATTTAGCCTCGAGAGTTTATGATACTTCTTCATTCATTAGGAGACATGGTCAGCTTCTTAGCTTGGTTACCTCAAAGTTTGATGAGCAGATGATGAGTGTGCTTTTCCAGTTCTTCGATTCGGTGCATCATTGCTTCACTTTCCTAGATTATCATCTAGTTCCCACTATGGAAGAGTTTTCTCACTTATTGGGCATATCCATCCTCGAGTAGATGCCCTTCACAAGTTTTGAAGAGACTCATAGATCAGAAGACATTGCTTCAACTCTACATTTAAGACGGGCTGATGTGGTATCCAACTGGGAGACACGAAGCAGGGTTGAAGGTTTCTTAGCTAAGTTTCTGATAGATCAAGCTCAATTATTCTAGGATAACTTGGACTTTCAGGCTTTCGAAGACATCTTGGCTCTCCTTATCTACCGTTTGGTTCTTTTCCCGAATCCAGATTCCTTCATAGATGTGGATGCGGTTAAGATCTTCTTGTCTCGCAATCTTGTACCTACTCTTCTGGGTGATATCTCACATGCCCTCTATACTCGTACTGTGCAAAAAAGAGGGACTCTTATGTGTTGCATGTCGCTGCTGGCGAGGTGGTTTATTTCGCGCCTCCCCAAGTCCGTGTTGAAGAATGAGGAAGGTGTAGGATGGTCTTACAGGATAATGTCCCTTGCCCATACAAACATTCTTTGGAGTTCCAAGGCTATGGAAAGCACTGTTGTCATTGACCGATGTGGGGGATACCCTAATGCCCCGTTGCTTGGAATCAGAGGGGGAATAACCTACAGCCCTTATTTGTCTTTGCGACAGTTTGGTCGTGCTCGGAGAGACGGTCCTCATGAGCTACTTCTTACAGATATTGCATTTGACTATAAGGAAGACGTTGACGAGCATCGTCGAAGGTTTATACGAGCTTGGGGCATGGTTAACAGATCTGACCCTTAAGAGTTAGGACCAATGACTTCTCTCCCTATGCATCCTTACCTCCAGTGGGTCCGAGCTCGAGCCCAGAAGCTTGGGATGCCTTATGAAGTTGTGTTGCCAGTAATTGTGGAGCCTACTAATGAAGAGGGTGTTCCTTATACAGTCCTTTATCCATACATGCCCACTGATCTTGGGGCATTGAAGAGATTTTGGATTCAGCTGAAGGAGGAAAGGGATACCTACCGGGACAAGTATCATGAGCAAGAAAGGAAGATCTTGAAGCTCACCAGGCAACTTGAGAATGAAAGGACGATTAATGACTACGTCAACATGAAGGGGAAGCGTCCATGGGATTTCTGATTTTGCTTTTTCTAGTTTAGATTTGTTTTTTATTTACTTCATTGTAAACACCTTAGAGGCATTGTTGAACCTTTTACAAGTTTAATCTAATAAAGTTTGTTTATTTCTTGGTTTGAAAATTTAAATCTCCCAAAGTCTTTGAAATCATTACATACGCATCCCATTATCATGCACATCATTACATGTATCATTACATGTTTCTCATCTCCTTCGCTGTTTATTTCAGCACGAAATGTCTTCTGAAATACATATCGATCAAGCCATGAAAGCTCTTCAGGCACAAAATGCCCAATTCCAAGAGATGTTCTTGAACTTGGCTAAAGGGCAAGAGGATTTGAAGACTCTCATCTTGAAGGAGAAGAAGAAAAAGAAGAAGAAGGTGGTTCTTCTGAATATGGGTAACATATTTAGGAATAGGTTGCGACAGGAAGCTGATCTGTCTCTTTCATCCAAAGGAGAGGAGGACCAAGAGGAAGAAAAGGGTCCCAGTCCTGTAGTATCTGATAATGATACTGATTTTGATAATGAGCAGTATCCTCCTGCCGAGGATAGGTACAAACAACTTGAAGACCGTCTGAGCGCTATGGAGATTCAGAAGATCCCTGGTTTGGATTTCGGAGATTTGGGACTGGCATTTGGGGTGGTGATCCCTCAAAAGTTCAAAGCTCCAGTTTTCGCCAAGTACGATGGAGTATCCTGTATAAAACTCCATCTCCGCTCGTACGTCAGAAAAATCCAACCTTACACTGCTGATAGAAATTTGCAGGTGCATTTCTTTCAAGATAGTCTGTCAGGGACTCAGCTTGAATGGTTTTATCAATTGGAAGGAGCTAATGTCCGAAACTGGGAAGACCTTGCTACTGCTTTCTACAAGAAGTACCAGTATAACACCGACCTTGCTCCCACGCGTACTCAGCTTCAGGGTATGTCTATGGGTGCAAGTGAAGGTTTTAAGGACTATGCTCAGAAGTGGAGAGATCTGGATGGAAGAGTCCAACCCCCTTTGTATGACAGGGAGTTGGTTGATATGTTTCTAGGGATGTTGTCTGGTCCATTTTTCAATCATCTGAACGGCAATTCGTCATCTGGGTTTACTGAATTGATTTTGACTGGGGAGAGAGTAGAAGCTGGTATCTGAAGTGGTAAAATACAGAAGGATACATCGTCAAGTGCAATAAAGAAACCTTTCACTGGTAAGAAAGAAGCTAGTGCAGTCTACGGCCCGAGGGGCCAAAGCAGACTTGAACAGCATCAAGCAGTGAATGCGGTAGTAATATCAAGGCCCACCGTTGCCCCACAACGCAACAATCATCAAAGAATGGAGAGATCGCAGAGACAGTACACTCGGCTTAATATGACCTTGTCTCAAATTCTACCATAATTGTTGAAGACCAACCTGGTAACTCTTAGGGAAGCCCCGAAGAATCCCAGCACCACATCCCCGCTATATAACCCGAACGCCCACTGCGCCTATCACTCTGATAGCCCAGGTCATGATACAAACAACTGTTGGGCCTTGAAGAATAAGGTGCAAGACTTGATCGAAGCTAAAGAGATTGAGTTTGATGCTCCGGAGAAACCCAACGTCATAACTGCTCCTATGCCCAAGCACGGTCATGGAGTAAATGCTGTGGACGATGATTTGTTTGTGACCTCTGTGGAAGAAATTGCTACCCCTTTGATGTCAGTTAAGAAGAATCTATTGTTGGCCGGTTTATTTTCGGGCTGTGGAGAAGGTTGCCACAGGTGTTCAATTCTTCCTGCTGGTTGCCACTTATTGAAGTCAGGTGTTCAATGCCTGATGGATAACAAAGAGATCTCGTTCGAAAATACTATTATTCCTTTAGTTCCAGTTGAAGATGTTGCCATCGTAACCATTTCCGCCAATCCTTCCAAGGCTTCCTCGAGAAAGCCTGTTAGGATTACACCTGTTCTAAGAATCGCTCCGTTAATCATTACTATCCTTGGTCCTATCCCATACACTACGGATAAGGCTGTCCCTTGGCACTATGGGGCTGATGTGTATTACCATGGAGTTAAACAAGACTTAAAGAGTGAGGAAGATGATGCTGATATCAGCAATATTGTCGGGGCTAGCAAGGTCACCAGAAGTGGAAGACTCTTTTCTCACGATATTTCCCCTCCGACTGTCCACAAACATGTTGTTGTTCCATCTGATAGTACATCAGCTACTGCCCCGTTTCTACTCCAGTTATCACCCCTGTCGCCGAGCCATCCGGGACTCAGGGCAAAGAAATCACAGGTAAGCCTTCCCGGACGGAGACACCTAAGAAGATCATTGTAGAAACTTCTAAGCAGAAGATAGAGGAAATTTTGAAGATTATCAAGAAGAGAGACTACAACGTAGTCGAACAGCTGGGGAAGACCATGTCAAAAATCTCCATGTTGTCCTTGTTATTGTGTTCTGAAGCCCATGCAAAGGCTTTAATTGCTTTCCTCAAAACTGCACATGTGCCGCAGGAAACTTCTACTGATCAATTCAAAGACTGTGTAGCTAGTTTGACTGCCGACAACAGGTTGGGTTTCTCAGACGCAGATCTAACTGCTAAAGGAAGAAATCATAATGATGCTCTGCACGTCTCGATCGAGTGCAGGGGCACTACTTTGGCCCATGTATTGGTGGATACTAGGTCCTCATTGAATGTTTTACCAAAGAAAGCGTTAGACCGTCTGGACTGTGAAGGTTTGGTTCTGAAGCCAAGAAATATTGTGGTCAGGGCTTTCGACAGGTCAAAAAGCATGGTGCACGGGGAGGTGGACGTCCCTGTTAAAGTTGGCTCTCAGACTTTTGCATCTACTTTCTACGTGATGGATATCCGAACATCATATTCTTGCTTGCTGGGTCGCCCTTGGATTCATAAGGCTAGGGCAGTGACTTCTACGCTCCATCAGATGTTGAAATATCCAGTAAAGGGCAAGATCGTCACGGTACAAGGTGAGGAGGAGTACATGGTGAGTCATCTTAATTACTTTCTCTATGTGGAGATGGAGGGGGAGTTCGTCGAAACCCCGTGTCAGAACTTTGAAAAGGTCCCCCAGACTCTAGCGTCGACTGAAGTTGCTGCTGACAAACCTCTGATGAAGATGGCTTCCCTCAAGGATGCCAGGGCTGTAACTAAAAAATGTTGGTGTGCAAATTGGGGTCAGCTCCCTAACTTCGCATGCAAAACTGACAAGTTTGGTTTGGGCTTTACTACAGAGGCTCAAAGGGCTGTTCGGCGCGTGCAGATTGGAAGACCTCCTCTGCACATCAGTAATCAGGGAGTGAATGCAATTGAGGATGATGAAGAAGAGTCAGATATCAACAACTGGATCTACCCGACTATCAACGGTGGATTGAACAACTGGACGACGAAGGACTTCGTGCCCGTTTCTTTTATTACGCAGTAATAGACTTTTGTTTTGAGACTTGCAACAGACAGTTTGAAACTTTACGGCCCGGTGCCTTGCCCGAGGCACTTTGGCTTTGTTTGTGAGGGCTTATTATTTGTCATTTTCATATATCATCAATAAAGCATTGGACATTTTTTTGCATTGCAAATTTTGCGCTCCTTGTTTTTCCTTTCTATCTCGCACTTTATCAAAACAGTTATTGTCTTACACACACTCACATATCATAATGCAGATCCACATCCACTCTGGATCCCATTGATAACGACTCTGTTACTACCAGCTATGACTTTGAAAATCCGATCAACCAAGCCGAGGACGAAGGTGAGGATGATTGTGAGGTGCTTGGTGAACTTGCTAGACTGTTACTACAGGAAGAGAGGGCCATACAGCCGCATGAAGAGCCAGTGGAATCGGTAAATTTGGGTACAGAGGAAGACAGGAAAGAGGTCAAGATAGGTGCGAATCTGGAACCTAGTGTCAAGCAAAGATTGATACAGATGTTACGCGACTATGTTGAGATCTGCGCGTGGTCTTATGAAGATATGCCTTGTTTGGACACTGAAATTATGGTACACCGCTTGCCAACTAAAGAAGACTGTCCTCCGGTAAAATAGAAGGTTCGCCGTATGCGCCCCGAGATGTCTGAGAAAATCAAAGCTGAAGTCATGAAACAGTTTGACGCCGGGTTTCTAGCTGTTACTTCCTACCCACAGTGGGTTGCCAATGTGGTTCCGTTACCTAAGAAGGATGGTAAGGTACGAATGTGTGTGGACTATAGAGATCTAAAAAGGGAGAGCACCAAGGATGATTTCCCACTTCCTCACATCGATGTTCTGGTCGACAACACAGCGCAGCATAAGGTCTTCTCCTTTATGGATGGTTTTTCTGGTTACAATCAGATTAAAATGGCTCCCAAGGACATGGAGAAGACAACTTTCGTTACACAGTGGGGCATTTTCTGTTACAAGGTAATGCCTTTCGGGTTGAAGAATGTTGAGGAAACTTATCAGCGCGCCATGGTCGCTTTGTTCCACGACATGATTCATCATGAGATTGAGGTTTATGTTGATGACATGATTGCAAGGTCCCAGACTGAAGAAGAACACCTTGACCATCTCCAGAAACTGTTCGACAGGTTGAAGATGTACAAGCTGAGGTTAAACCCGAACAAATGCACCTTCGGGGTAAGGTCTGGTAAGCTGTTAGGTTTCTTCGTTAGTGATAAAGGTATCCAAGTGGATCCTGCAAAGGTAAAGGCTATATAGGAGATGCCAGCTCCACGAACAGAAAAGGGAGTTAGAGGCTTTTTGGGACGTCTGAATTACATTTCCCGATTCTTTTCACATCTGACTGCTACTTGTGAGCCAATCTTCAAGCTGCTGAAGAAAGATCAAGTGGTAAAATGGAATGATGAATGTCAGACCTCCTTCGAAAGAATCAAGGAATACCTCCAAGAGCCACATATTCTGATGCCTCCAGTTGAAGGAAGACCTTTGATTTTATACTTGACAATACTGGATAATTCAATGGGGTGTGTGTTGGGGCAGCATGACGAGTCTGGCCGAAAAGAGCACGCTATTTACTACCTTAGCAAAAAGTTTACCGACTGTGAGACCCGATACTCACTTCTCGAGAAAACTTGCTGCGCTTTGGCATGGGTTGCTCGCCGGCTGAGACAATATATGCTGACTCACACTACCTTAATGATATCAAAGATGGATCCAATCAAGTATATCTTCGAAAAGCCTTCCTTGTCCGGAAGAATAGCAAGACGACATATGATCTTAACTGAGTATGACATCCAATACACAACCCAAAAAGCAATCAAGGGGAGTGTGTTAGCGGATCATTTGGCACATATGGCCGTGGATGATTACCAATCCATGAATTTCGAGTTCCCGGATGAGAACATCATGTTGGTAACCGACTATGAAAAACCTGGACCGGATGAAGGACCCGAGGAGGGATCCCGATGGTCCATGTATTTTGATGGAGCCTCAAATGCGTTGGGTAATGGCATTGGCGCTGTGATTATATCTCCTGAAGGTTGTCATACTCCGTTCACTGCCCGATTATGTTTTAACTGCACTAACAATATGGCGGAGTATGAAGCGTGCATCCTGGGTCTTCGAGCTGCTATTGACCTGAGGATTAAGTTCTTGAGTGTATTCGGAGATTTCTCTCTAGTCATCAGTCAGATCAAAGGCGAGTGGGATACGAAACATCCAAATCTTATTCCTTACAAAGAGTATGTACTGACGTTGCTCCCACACTTCGAGGAGATAACCTTTGAACACTTCCCAAGAGAGGAGAATCAGTTAGCAGACGCGCTAGATACCATGTCTTCTATGTTCAAGGTCAGGTGGGACAATGAAGCTCCCCAGATCACCATTGAGAGGTTGGACGAACCCGCACATTGTTGTGACATTGATACTGAAAAGGTAACAAATAAACCTTGGTTCCACGAGGTAAAGAGGTATCTTGAGGCTCAAGAGTACCCCGAGGCTGCACCTGTTAATGATAAAAAGTTTCTGAGGAGATTTGCTGCGAAGCTCTTCATAAGTAATGGTATCCTCTATAAGCATAACCATGATTCAACCTTACTGTGATGTGTGGACAAGAACGAGGCATAAAGGATTATAGAAGAATTACATGAAGGTACCTTTGGAACTCATTCCAGTGGGCATACCATGGCAAAGAAAATCCTACGGGCAAGATATTATTGGTCTACTATGGAAGCCGATTATTATCAGCATTCTCGGACCTGTCATAAGTGCCAAGTCTATGCTGATAAGGTGCATGTACCTCCAGTTCCTCTGAACGTCTTGACAAAACCTTGGCCCTTTGCAATGTGGGGCATCGATATGATTGGAGAGATCAGACCTACTGCGTCCAACAGGCATCGTTTCATCCTGGTAGCAATTGATTATTTCACGAAGTGGGTTGAAGCAGCTTCCTTTGCTACAGTAACCAAGAACGTCGTGGCGCGATTCATCTGACACAACTTGATCTGTCGATATGGCGTACCATAGAGAATCATTACGGACAATGGTACAAATCTCAACAATACAATGATCACCGAACTCTGCAAACAGTTTAAGATACATCATCACAACTCTTCTCCTTATCGGTCGAAGATGAATGGGGCTGTTGAAGCAGCTAATAAGAACATCAAGAAGATTGTGCAGAAGATGACGGTGACATACAAAGACTGGCACGAGATGCTACCATTTGCTCTTCATGGGTACCGCACCTCAGCGCGGATGTCAACATGGGAAACACCCTACTCTTTGGTGTATGGCATGGAGGCAGTCTTACCCATTGAAGTCCAGATACACTCTCTCCAGATTATGAAGGATGCAGATTTAAGTGAGGATGATTGGATCCAGACCCGGCTTGATCAGCTAAACTTAATCGATGAAAAGAGACTTACTGCTATTTGTCATGGTCAGATGTATCATAAGTGAATGATCTAGGCATTCAACAAGAAAGTTAGACGACAAGAGTATCAAGTCGGGGATCTGGTGATCAAACGCATCATATTACCGCAAGGTGATCCCAGGGGAAAATGGACCCCCACTTACGAAGGGCCATTTGTGGTTAAGAACATTTTCTCAGGAGGAGCTATGATTCTAACCACCATGGATGGTGACGACCTTCCTCACCCCGTCAATGCAGACATAGTGAAAAAATACTACGCATAATCAAAGACCCGCTAGGTTGACTGGCCTAGGCAAAAATAAGGGCTTCCCGACGAACCAAAAGGGTTCGGGAAAAAGTAAGGGATGAAAATGAAAAAATTTGTACACCCGGCAAGTCGAAAACCTAAAAGGGCAGCTTGGGCAAAAAAGGGTATCCTGGTGCACTAAAAACCTGAAAGGGCGGTCCAGGCAAAAATTAGGGATTAAAGCGTAACACTATGTCTCATTGGATCATCTTGCAACCAGACTTCGGTATCGACTATCAAGCTCGGAAGGCACTGATCAATCTGATTTACCTTCAACCAAGTAGCGAAGTGATGAGACGCTCGAAGATATAAAGGCAATAGCAGAATTGGAACCCAGTGGGATTGTTCACATAGTTGTTCTTCTTTGTTTTACACAAATTGTATAAATTATGTTCTTTCGGCGGCGTTCTCTTACTAGGACGTCAACCTCTTGTACAAAACGCCTATTATAGGCCAACTTAAAAATCAATACAATTCATTTTACGACAGATCTCAAAATTGTTTTTCTTTTTCTATTTTGTTTTGCAAGAACGTCCAATGGTTCATTCTTGATATATTCATTTAAACATGATTGTTGCTCATAAATATTTACATGCGAAACAAAAGACAATTACTCGTAATTCCAGGAACAGGGGCAAACAAGAAATGTCCAAGCCTTATAGGTGTTCTACCCACCAGGTACAGGGATAGACCCAGCTTGAGAAAATGACTAAAAGTGCATAAACTCCCCGAAGAGTAGGAAATTCCTAAAAATAGTGGTGTTAATTCTCCCTAAGCAGAGTTCATCTATCACCCACAATGGAAGACTATCCCTAGTGGAGTTTATTTCTTCCACAGGCAGAAATTCAATCCCCGTCAGATTTTATCATCACCAGTAATAGTAATTCACCCCCAGCCGAGGTTATTTCTCCAAATCAGCAGATCTTCTAGCAGAGTATCTCTTCCCCACAGAGCCATTCTCTCGCCAGTTTATTTTCCAACCGAGTTATTCTCCCGCCAATTTATTCTTAAATCATCTTTGATCATTATCCCCAGCGAGAATGAAGAACTCAACTCCTTGTATTCTCCAACAGCAGTCTGGGATTTATTTTCCCCAGCTAGAAAACATCACGAGAACATTGCATATCCATACATCATGACATGCACATACGCATCATACAGCACAATCTCATTTATTTTGAGAACATCATTGCTCAATACATTTCATACATCATGGCATTACATACGACTAACTCTTCACCTTTCAGGGAAAAATGCAATCAAATTCTCACAAGTTTCTCTGGTTCAGTCAAAACGGTGCCAAGTACTATTCCAGTTCAAGTTATGAAGCCCGGATCCGACCGGATAATATCTTGATTCCTCCATCATATTGTGAAGCCCGGAGAACGACCGGATAACAGTACCAAATACCGTGAAGCCTGGAATCGACCAGATAGTGGTTTATCTTAAATTTAAGCTATGAAGCCCAGATTTGATTAGATAATAGTTTAATCCCCAGCAAATTATTGTGAAGCCTAGAGAATGACCAGATAGCAATACAAGTTACTGTGAAGCCTGGATTACGACCAGATAGCAATACAAAGATGCCATGAAGCCTGGAATCGACCAGATAGTGGTATATTATAAACACAAGCCGTGAAGCCTGAAAATCAACCGGATAATAACTTAACAAGGTACTGTGAAGCCTGGATTACGACCAGATAGTAGCCAAGAATACTACGAAGCCTAGAGTCGACCAGATAGTGGTATATCTTTAATGCAAGTTATGAAGTCCGAATTCGACCAGATAATATCTTGATTTCTCCAAACCCCATGAAGCTTGGATTCGACCAGATAATGGTATAAGACATCGTAAAGCCTGGGTTACGACCAAATAGCGGTAAAAGACACTGAAGCCTAGATTACGACAAGATAATAGTAAGGGACATTGCGAAGCTTGGATTTTGACCAAATAGCAGTCTACTCGGCCAATTACTATGAAGCCCAGAATCGACCAGATATTAGTAGGCCTTAAAAATAAAATGGAAGACCGGCTGCGACTGGATAACCACTTGATTTCTTCTAAAGCGTGGAATACGACAAGATAAGAAGTAAGGTATTGTGAAGCCTGAGATTACGACCAGATAACAGTACAGGACACCATGAAGCCTGGATTCGACCAGATAATGGTATGAATCATCGTGAAGCCTGGATTATGACCAGATAGCGGTAAAGGACACTGAAGCCTGGGATTACGACCAGATAGCGGTACAAGACACTGTGAAGCTTGTATTTCGACCAAATAGCAGTTTACCTGGACAATTACTAAGAAGCCCGGAGTCGACCGAATATTAGTGTGCCCTAAATTCAAGTTGAAGCCCGAATGCGACCGGATAACAACTTAATTCCTTCTGAAGCCTGGAGTACGACCAGATAAGAATTGAGAAATTGCAAAGCCTGGATAACGACCGGATAGCAAGTTTAATCTCATATCCCCAGTAAGTCACTGTAAAGCCTGGAGCACGACCAGATAGCAGTCGGTCTTATCACTATAAAGCCTGGATCACGACCAGATAGTAGTTCACTTTCACCTCTTTGACCAAGAGGAGATTCCCCAGTATAATAACGGATGACCGAAGATCCTAAAATTCAACTTTCCTCAAGACAAAGAACAACATTCCCCAGCGAAATCTTCCTCAACAACAGGTATACAGACTCTCGCTAAGGAATCTCTTAGGAGGTCGACACTCCTTCGGATTGCATCTTTAAGCCCATCTTTCGTCATCAATCTCCAAATGGAATCTATAAGCCCATTTCTGACATCACAAGACAAGTACCACTTCATGCGAGTGCAAATTTCTTGGGCACTCTAGTGTTCAATCATCTTCCACCTTCGGATCACGAAAGGCAAGCAAGCCAATCTACATCCGCAGGTTTAAGAAAATTGAACAGGGGAAGCTGTTGTACCCTAAAATTTTACCTCCCATATTTCTCAATACATTTCAAGTAAGGTCTTCAAATTGCTCAAGGAAGTCCAAGTGTTGACTAGACAAATTCTCTCCTAAGGCAGTCTACCTCAGATTAGGGTTTCACTTTGCACCAAGATATTTGAGTCCCAAGGATCCCAAATTCTCACCATTGTCCTAAAATGTTCTCAATATCATCCATGTCAAGTTTCAAGCCTTGCAGAGGAAGTTTGCTCAGTTAATTGCTCAAAAGCCTGAAAATCGACTATGCTAGGGCAAAAGTCAACTGTGGCCCACATGCAGTCAAACTTCAAGAGTTTTGGTCAATATCCTCATTTTGAAGTATTATTCATCATTTGATTAAGGGTTGATCATAATTCCTCAAGGATTTCTCATAATTCATCAAAACCCAAAAGTTGCTAAATTAGGGTTTTATAGGAAAAGTCAACTCAACTTTGACGAAGCATAACTTTCTCATATTTTATCAAGAATGACCCAACAAAAGCTCATTTTTAAGAGGATGAGATTCCCTACAATTCATCTTCATCTACCAAGTTCAAAATATGCACTCACAAGAAGTTATGAATTTGGACATTATAGGTCATTTTGAAAAGTCAACAAAAACACCTTTTTGTCAAAGCTTCATACACGAACATGGAAGAATCAATTGAGATGGGACCAAAAGGGTTGCTTATAGGACATCTTGAGATTTCTAAAAAGTCCAAGAACACCCTCATAGAGTAAAAATTGAAGGAGTTATTCATTGGTGAAGTTGACCCTTTTTGCAAAATTGCCAAAAGTCAAAAGTGGCCAAAATTGCAATTTTTGTCAAATGGGCCCAATTGTTTATGCTTGCATTGAGTTTGTAACATGACCCACGAGCCATGATCCTTCCCATTTTTCATTCTTCTATTTTTGTCATTTATTTTGATTTTATTTCATTTAAATCTAATAAAATCAAAATAAAATCATGAAAATATCACAAATCATTTAAACCTTGAGATTGTGTGCATATTTCAGGTCCATGAATAGCTGACAATGAGATCAAATCATGCAAGGATTGTTTGTACACAAAAAGATTGGATTTTGGCTTGATTTGGAAAGATTTACATGAGAATCAAATCATGATCAATGATCATTGTTGGAGAAGATTTGATGCAAACTTGTAAACCTAATTCACTCAAGGGTACATATAGAACATTGGCAGACCAAAAGCACAAGGGTTAGAGGCATGAGAAGCTGAGAGGAAACTTGCAAAAACTCAAGAAAAGTGGCAATCTGATTTCATAGTTCTAGACGTTTTCAAGCCATTCCAAGCACACCATTCACTTACTAGACATCTAAGGACGATATCCCAATCATTAGAAAGCGTTTTCGTTCCCAAGAATGCACTATAAGTATCTCACGACATTGATACTTTCTTGAAATTCAATATCACGATTCTGACATTTGTAGCATGAATTATTTACATATTCTCGTTTATTGAAACATTTGCAAGCTAATGATAATATTCAATTGCGTTTTTGTTAGCCATACAGAGAT
Organism: Vicia faba; assembly: GCA_948472305.1. NCBI lineage: Eukaryota > Viridiplantae > Streptophyta > Magnoliopsida > Fabales > Fabaceae > Vicia > Vicia faba. The sequence goes on from CATIWC010000581.1 coordinate 95,004, forward strand.
TTGCCATGACTAGGGTTTAGGTTTCGTTTTTAGGGGTTTTGATTGCAGGAATAGTTGGCCATGAAGAGTGGTACCATGATGCTCGTGAGGTTTCCACGAGTTGATTGGTACCATTGGAATTGATTTATCATGCGTGCAGTGGATTTTGGAGAAACGCAGGCTTATACCTACGCCCAGAAAACTGTACGTAAAAGTCTTGGACTTTTGCCAATGGAGGGAGGAAGAAGAAGGGTGGCGTGGCACCCCCTGGCTGGTCCATTCAAACTTCGCGCGTTTTTAGATCCATTATCTCGTTTTCCATTATATTAATTATTGCTTATTTCAGATATAAAAGAACCAGCCATCCTAGTTGGCAAGCACGCTATAGCCAGATGCTAAAGGGCCTGGGTTCGATCCCCAAGTCCCCCATATTATTTCATAATGTTTTTTCTTGTATAATCAGGTATGTGTACATGTAAGGGGTTCACCATACGTCCTCAATGATCAGCAAACCAGATGTCCAACAAGCCAAATCCAACGCCTGGCACATGAAGGTCTACCATAGGCCTAGTCAAACGTGCATCATTGGATCATGAGAGTCAATGTGGACCCAGGCTTATTGGGCTCAGATCTGCTATTGACACTCCATTTCTACTTTGACACCAGGCCCATATTCTTTTTCTTTTATATTTTTCTTTTAATTATCTTGATTAATTATTTTCTCACACATAAAATTAATTCCTTTTTTTACAAAAACTCATAAAATCAATTTTCATCAAATTAGAATTTAGGTTTTTTTTTATTTATTTTGTCAAAATTAATTTAATAATTATTTTAATTTAATTTTAGGGTAATCATAACTTTTTTTGTAAATAAATTAAAATCAATTAGAAAATTAGGATTTGTTTGATTTAATTTTTATTTTCCTTTCTTAAAATAGCAAAAATACAAAAATAGGTCAAAATTAATTATTTTTCTTAATTTAAATTAATTAGTAATTAGGTTTGTATTTATTCATTAAAACCATATTTTTTTCAAAATAATCAAAAACAACAAAAAATGATTTTTCTTTTAATTAGGTTTAAACGGGGTCAAAACCCTAATTTTTCTTATTCTCGATTCATCGCGCGTTTATTATTTTTTTGAAAATATTAATGTAACTTCTCATGGGATGTAATAGTTTAATTATGATTTTTCTTTTATTTATCGTTTTTACAGGTTTTTGGCTATGTAATTAATCCCCCTCCCCGAAGCTTTGTAATAGCGTAGTTTTATTTCTCGCATTTTAATTTTTGCAAATATTAACTGTTAGATGTATGATAATAGGATCGCATGACAAGAATGTATGTTAATTTTAAAATGGTTAGCAAACCATAAATGTGCAAAGATAATAACTTTAAATCAAATCACTCGCACATGCGCACTCCTAGGGTATACTCGCACTTTGGTTGCCTTCGGTAAAACGGTCATTAAGTATAGGGTGTTTTAGTGGTCGCTCTCCTGTCTAAACAAAGATCAAAAGTTCCATTCAGAAATGTTGCCTCAGAAAGGTTGCCTCAGAAATATTGCCTCGAATATGATCTTAAGACATTAGGGTTACTACTAAGACGTCCTAACATTTCTTTAGTGATCGTACGTCCCTTTTGAATTGACCCTTACAAACTCCAACGACGATGCTACCTATTTCTCAATAGTGGGATAGCATTGTCTAAAGGAAACAAGAACATAAATAATATTTTTTCGAGTAGGTAGAATCTTAAGTACTTGCTCAAACCAAATTGTTTCACACTTACACTCTTTTCAAACAAAGTTTTCAAAAACACTTCGTAACACTCTTGAGGACTGATACTAGGGTTAAAACGAAGTAAAACTAAAACTTTTCAAAACACACAACCACGGAAGCAATTTTTAAAATGATGAGCAAGTACCTAAGAGCCCGTGTAAAACCATAGATAGAACGGTGCTAATACCTTCCCTTTCTATAATTTACCCCCCGTACTCAAAATATCGAAAAAGGAATTTTTCTATGCTTTTTTCCTTTCTAGTTGGATAAAATAAAAGTCGGTGGTGACTCTTGCTTACCGCGACATTTTGCAAACACAAACGCAAAATGCAAACCAGCATTTTCCAAAACAGTCCGGTTCTGCCACCGTATCACAGTAGTCAATGATGGAAGATGGGCTTAAATATGCCATCCGAAGAAGTGTTGATCGCATAAGAGATTCCTTTGCGAGAACCCGTATACCTGTTGTTGAGGAGGATTTCGCTGGGGGCACGCTGGTCTCTGTCTTGGGAGAAATAGATTTTTAGGAGCTTCAGTTGTCTGTTACTCTACTGGGGAATCATCTCTTAGTTGACGAGGTGACAATGAACTGTTATCTGGTCGTGCTCTAGGCCTTACAGTGATTTGCTGAGGAAAATAAGACTGACTGATATCTGGTCGTGCTCCAGGTTTTAGTGACTTACTGGGGAGATGAGATTAAATTTTCTATCTGGTCATTCTCCAGGCTTTGCAATTTCTCAATTCTTATTTGGTCGTGCTCCAGGCTTCAGAAGGGATTAAGTGGTTATCCGGTCGCATCCGGGTTTCAACTTGAATTTAAGGCATACTAATATTCGGTCGATTTTTGGGCTTCATAATAATTGGCCGAGTAAACTGCTATTTGATCGAATTCCAAGTTTCGTAGTACCTTGTACTGTTATCTAGTCGTGTCCAAGGTTTCAGTGTCCTTTGCCGCTATCTGGTTGTGCTCTAGTATTCATAGCGTCTTATACCGTTATCTGGTCGTGCGTCAGGCTTTACGGTGTCTTATACCATTGTCTGGTCGATTCCAGGCTTCATGGTATCTTGTACTGCTATCTGGTCGATTTCCAGGCTTCAGAATAACTTGCTAGGGGTTAAGCTGTTTTCCAGTCGATTTCCGGGCTTCTAAGCTTGAAGTGGAATAGAAATCTTAGTATCGATTTGACTGAACCAGGGGAAACTTGTGGGAACTTCAACTGGGAGATAAATCTTAGTGTCAATTTGACTGATCTCGGGAGAGGTCTTGGGTTAACTTTGATTGGCATAGGAATCAGGGGAATCTTAGCGGCGATTCGGCTGACCCAGATGAAAGTCTTAAAATGTCTTCAACTAGAATAGAAACCTTAGTGTCGGTTTGACTGAACTAGGGAAAATTTGTCAGAAATTGATTGCATCTTTCCTTGAAAGGTAAAGAGTTAGTCGTATGTAATATCATGATGTATGAAATGTATTGAGTAATGATGTTCTCAAAATAAATGAGATTGTGCTGCATGATGCGTATACGCATGCCACGATGTATGGATATGCAATGTTCTTGTGATATTCTCCGGCTGGGGAGAATAAATCCTGGACTGCTGTTGGAGAGTATAAGGAGCTGAGTCATTCTTTCTCGCTGGGGATAGTGACCGAAGATGATTAGCTGGAGACTTGCATCTGTTCTGCTCGAGAATATTCCGCCGGGAGAAATTCTGTTTGAGAATAATCCTGTGGGAGAATGATTTTGTGGGGCAGAGAGATACTCTGTTGGATGATCTGCTGATTTAGAGAGATAAACTCAGCTGATGGTGAACTTCTATTGCTGGTGATAGATAGACTCTGCTTGGGGAGAATTTTGCCGACTCACTCGCGATTATGAATCTAGGCTGGGGAGAGTTGACACCACTATCTTTGGATACTTCCTACTATGTGGGGAGTGTATGTACCTTTAGTCATATTCTCAAGCTGGCTCTATCCCTGTACCTGGTGAGTAGAGCAACTGTAAGGTTTGGACACTTCTTGTTTGCCCCTGTTCTTGGAATTACGAGTAATAGTCTTTTGTTTCTTATGTAAATATTTATGAGCAGCAATTATTTTCAAATTCATATATCAAAAATGAAACATTGGACGTTCTTGCAAAACAAAACAGAAAAAGAAAAAACAAGTTGAAATTTCTTGTGAAAATGAATTGTATTGATCTTTGATATTGGCCTGTAATAGGCATTTTGTACAAAGAGGCTAACGTCCTAGTAAGAGATCGCCGCCGAAAGAAATTACAATTTGTAAAAGAAAGAAAAACAGATATGTGAAACGACCCCATTGGGTTCAAACTCTGTTATTGCCTTTATATCTTCAAGCGTCTCATCACTTTGCTACTTGGCCGAAGGTGGATCAAATTGATTGGCGCTGTATGAGCTTGATAGTCGATACCGAAGTCTGGTCACAAGATGATCCAATGAGACATAGTGTTACGCTTCAATCCCTAATTTTTTCCTGGACCACCCTTTCGGGTTTTCAGTCCACCGGGATACCCTTTTTTGCCCAAGTCGCCTTCTCAGGTTTTCGACTTGCCGGGTGTAAAGTTTTTTTTCTTCATTTTCATCCCTTACTTTTTCCCGAACCCTTTTGGTTCGTCGGGAAACCCTTATTTTTGCCTAGGCCAGTCAACCTAGTGGGTCTTTGATTAGGCGTAGTATTTGTTCACTATGTCTGCATTGACGGGGTGAGGAAGGTCGTCACCATCCATGGTGGTTAGAATCATAGCTCCTCCCGAAAAAAATGTTCCTAACCACAAATGGCCCTTCGTATGTGGGGGGTCCATTTGCCCCTGGGATCACCTTGCAGTAGTATGATGTGTTTGATCACTAGATCCCCGACCTGATATTCTTGACGTCTGACTTTCTTGTTAAAAGCCTTGATCATTCGCTTTTGATACGTCTGACCATGACAAATAGCAGTAAGTCTCTTTTCATCGATTAAATTCAGCTAATCAAGCCGGGTTTGGATCCAATCGTCTTCGTCCAAACCCACATCCTTCATAATCCTGAGAGAGGGTATCTAGACTTCGATGGGAAGGGCCGCCTCCATGCCGTATACCAAAGAGTAGGGTGTTGCCCCTGTTGACGTCTGTGTTGAGGTGCGGTACCCATGAAGAGCGAATGTTAATATCTCGTGCCATTCTTTGTATGTCACCGTCATCTTCTGTACAATCTTCTTGATATTCTTGTTAGCCACTTCAACAGCCCCATTCATCTTGGGCCGGTAGGGAGAAGAGTTATGATGCTGTATTTTGAACTGTTTGCAGAGTTTGGTAATCATTGTATTATTGAGATTTGTACCATTGTCCGTAATGATCCTCTCTGGTATACCATATTGACATATCAGATTGTGTCGGATAAACCGTGCCACGACGTTCTTGGTTACTATAGCAAAGGAAGCTGCCTCAACCCATTTTGTAAAATAATCAATAGCCACCAGAATGAAACGATGCCCGTTAGACGCAATAGGTATGATCTCACCAATCATATTGATGCCCCATATTGCAAAAGGCCAAGGAGCTGTCAAAACATTCAGACGGACTAGAGGTACATGCACCTTATCAGCGTATACTTGGCACTTATGACAGGTTCGAGAATGCTGATAACAGTCGGCTTCCATAGTGGACCAGTAATATCCTGCTCGTAGGATTTTCTTCGCCATGGTATGTCCACTGGAATGAGTTCCGAAGGTACCTTCATGTAACTCTGCCATGATTCTTTCTGCCTCGCTTTTGTCTACACACCGCGGTAAGGTTGAATCATGGTTACGCTTATAAAGGATCCCATTGCTGATGAAGAACTTCTCAGCGAACCTTCTCATAAAATTCTTATCATTAGCAGATGCCCCGTCGGGGTATTCTTGAGCCTCAAGATACCTATTTACCTTGTGAAACCAGGGTTTATTTGCTACCTCTTCAGTCTCAATGTCACAGCAATGTGCGGGTTCATCCAACCTCTCGATGGTAATCTGTGGAGCTTCATTGTCCCACTTGACTTTGACCATAGAATACATGGTAGCTAGTGCGTTCGCTAACTGGTTCTCCTCTCTCGGGAAGTGTTCAAAGGTTATCTCTTCAAAATGTGGGAACAATGTCAGTACATATTCTTTGTAAGGAATAAGATTTGGGTGCTTCGTATCCCACTCGCCTTTGATCTGACTGATCACTAGAGCAGAACCTCTGAACACACTCAAAAACTTAATCCTCTGGTCAATAGCAGCTCTAAGACCTAAGATACACGCTTCATACTCTGCCATATTGTTGGTGCAGTTGAAACATAATCGGGCGGTGAACAGAGTATGAAAGCCCTCAGGAGATATAATTACAGCACCAGTGCCATTACCCAATGCATTTAATGCTCCATCAAAATACATAGACCATCGGGATCCTTCCTCAGGTCCTTCATCCGGTCCAGGTTCTTCACAGTCGGTCACCAACATGATGTTCTCATCCAGGAACTCGAAATTCATGGATTAGTAGTCATTCACGGCCTGATGCGCCAAATGATCCGCCAATACACTCCCTTTGATTGCTTTTTGGGTGGTGTATTGGATGTCGTAATCGGTTAAGATCATCTTCCATCTCTCTATTCTTCCGGATAAGGCGGGCTTTTCGAAGATATACTTGATTGGATCCATTTTTTATATCAACAAAGTGGTGTGAGTCAGCATATACTGTCTCAGCCGGCGAGTAGCCCATGCCAAAGCGCAGCAATTTTTCTCGAGCAATGAGTATCGAGTCTCACAGTTGGTAAACTTTTTGCTAAGGTAGTAAATAGTGTGCTCTTTTCGGCCAGACTCGTCATGCTGCCCCAGCACACACCCCATTAAATTGTCTAGCACTGTCAAGTATAAAATCAAAGGTCTTCCTTCAACTGGAGGCATCAAAATTAGTGGTTCTTGAAGATATTCTTTGATTCTTTTGAAAGCGGTCTGGCATTCGTCATTCCACTTTACCACTTGATCTTTTTTCAGCAGCTTGAAGATTGGCTCACAAGTAGCAGTCAGATGTGAAATGAACCTGGCGATGTAATTCAGAGGTCCCAAAAAGCCTCTAACTTCCTTTTCTGTGCGGGGAGCCGGCATCTCCTGTATGGCTTTTACCTTGGCAGGGTCCACCTGAATACCCTTATCACTGACGACGAAACCCAGCAGCTTACCAGACCTTACCCCGAAGGTGCACTTGTTCGGGTTCAACCTCAGCTTGTACGTCTTCAACCTGTCAAACAGTTTCTGGAGATGATCAAGGTGCTCTTCCTTAGTCTGGAACCTAGCTATCATGTCATCAACATAAACCTCAATCTCATGGTGAATCATGTCATGGAACAAAGCGACCATGGCACGCTGATAAGTTGCCCCATCATTCTTCAACCCAAAAGCATTACCTTGTAACAGAAGGTGCCCCATTGTGTAACGAAGGTTGTTTTCTCCATGTCCTCGGGAGCCATCTTGATCTGGTTGTAGCCAGAAAAACCATCCATGAAGGAAAAGATCTTATGCTGCGCGGTGTTATCGACCAGAACATCGATGTGAGGAAGTGGGAAGTCATCCTTGGGGCTCGCCCTGTTCAAATCTCTATAATCCACACACATCCGCACCTTACCGTCCTTCTTAGGTACCAGAACAACATTGGCAACCCAATGCGGATAGGAAGTGACAGCTAAGAACCCCGCATCGAACTGTTTCATGACCTCTGCCTTGATTTTCTCTGACATTTTGGGGCGCATACGGCGGACCTTCTACTTTATCGGAGGGAAGTCCTCTTTCGTCGGCAGGCGATGTACCACAGTATCAGTGTACAAACCATGCATGTCTTCATAGGACCAGGCGAAGATCTCAACATAGTCGCGTAGCATCTGTATCAACCGTTGCTTGACACTAGGCTCCAGATTTTCACCTATCTTAACCTCTCTCCTGTCTTCCTCTGTACCCAAATTTACTAACTCAACTGGATCTTCATGAGGTTGTATGGCCCTTTCTTCCTGCTACAACAGTATAACAATCTCTCTAGGCACCTCACAATCATCCTCACCTTCGTCCTCGACTTAGTTGATCGGATTTTCGAAGTCATAACTGGCAGTAGCAGAGTTGTTATCAATGGGATCCAGCGTGGATATGGATCTGCATTATGATACGTGAGTGTGTGTAAGAGAATAGTTGTTTCGATAGAGTGGGAGACATAAAAGAAAAACAAAGAGCGCAAGATTTGTAATGCAAGAAAACATCCAATGTTTTATTAATAATATATGAAAAATGACAAATAATAATCCCTCACAAGAAAAGCCAAGGTCCCTCGAGCAAGGCACCGGACCGTAAAGTTTCAAACTATCTATTACAACTCTTAAAACAAAAGTCAATTATTGTGGAATAAAAGAAACATGTATGAAGTCCTTCGCCATCGAGTTGTTTAGTCCATCATTGGTTGTAGGGTAGATCCAGCTGTCGATATCTGAATCTTCTTCACCATCTTCAATTACATTAACTCCCTGATTGCTGATGTGCAGAGGAGGTCTTCCAATCCGTGCGTGCCTGTGATGCGGTGGGAGAACTGACTTGAGGTTTTGCGTTTGTGTTCGCAAATGTTGCGGTTAGCAAGAGTCGCCACCGACTTTTCTTTTATCCAAAAGGAAAGGTAAAAAAGCACAGGAAAGACCTTTGAGATGTTTTCTTGAGTTCAGGGGGTAGATTATGAAAAGGGAAGGTGCTAGCACCCTTTTCATCCACGGTTTTCCATGGGCTCTTAGTTACTTGTTTAGATCACTTGCTTTGCTTTGTTTTGTTTGAAATGGTGCTTGGTGTGGTTTTGAAAGTATTTTGAAAAGAGGCCATTGTTTAGGCGATCTTTGTAATGATTCTCGTTCGTAAGAATGTATACAAAGATGTTTGTCTTTTGAAAATGTTTTAATGTTTTGTAAGATGTTTTGAAATGTGTGTGTGTTTATTTTTGAAAGTATCAAGGATTGTTTTGAAATTGATCAAGTAACTAGAAGCTATCTACCTACTCAAATGTCTTTCTTGTGCATTTTTTATTCCTTTGATATTGTTGACTTACCATTGATTTGGTAAGCAACCCTATCTTTGGATGTAAACGGGACGGGCGTGGGTCATCGCATGACCATGATAGCAATATTGCCAAGTATCTTAGAAATTTTAGGGACCAAGATCCTCTTTGTTTTAGGCAACCTTTGAATAGCGCCATCGAGGGACTATGATCTTATACTTGTATTGTTTTGCCAAGATACTTCGCATGCGTAACATGGCCATTTTTATTTAGGCAACCAAGTGGGAGAAACCCTAAGGGTGCTTGTGTGCAAAATGTGTTATTTTACATGCCTTTGTCTTGCAATTAGGTTTTCTATTTGTTTTTGTTTTTGTTCTTGTCATGCAAACCCTAGTTTACTAAGCATGGTATATGAAAGAAATAAATTGCATAAAAATAAACTAAGCTATTACAACAATTATTATGGGAGGGGGGATACAAGTTTTTGAATGGGGATATTGCACAAATATAAACCTAAAAATACTATTACAACCCAATCGAATATTGTGCGTATTAAATAAATATACAAATATTAAAATTCAATGCAAATGTATTTATGTAAAAAAATGTTTTGTATTTTCTTTTTGTATGAGAAAATAATTTATCTAAACCGTAGAAAATAAGGAAAAATAAATATTATTTTTGGATGGGATGAAACCCTAACTTTTTTTATTAAAAGAAAATATATGTTTCCTAATATTATTTTGTCCATTTTTGTACAAGAAATAATAAATAATATTATGTTTAAATATTAAAAATTAAATATGTATAAAAATAATTATTTATGATTATAAATGGTAGAATAAAAAATGTTAAGTATTTTTTAAATGTATTTATAAATTATATAAGAAAATAAGTTCTATTATCCTAATAAACTATTTTTCATGTAAAAAAACAATTAAAATAAAATAAAATTGCAAAAAATTATTTAATTATTTTTTAGGATTTTTTAATGTTCAGAAAAAATAATCAAAAGCAATAAATATGAAAATGTAAAAAAATATGAAAAATATACAAAATTAGCCAGGGGGTGCAAAAGTAATTCAGGGGGTGTGAATAACAAAAGCAATAAGCCCAAGGCGCCAAAGGCCCAGAACTTCATCCATGTCCTCCAACTTCTTCCTTACGCGCGTGTTTTCCCTTCAAACTGATTCTTTCACATGCTTGCATAAAAACAAAATCTCATAACATAAAACATGTAGCATTTAATCTCACGATTCCAACCATATAAAATTTGTAACCTAACTCTAAAAGATCAAGGAGAATTTTAATGGCCCTAATTCGTGACCTAACTTTTTCAGCATTTTCAAACTTCAAATTCTCACAGCATAGTTAATATAAATGAAAAGTATGCATATGTACAGCTTCACCATGCTATGGACTACATATTTTCTTCACAATCGTGGCTTGAGGATGCCTAAATAGAGAGATAGAGTTTTGAAAAATACCTCCTTCAGTTAGATTTGGATAGAGCAATGTAGGGACTTTAATGGAGGCCCGAGGATTGTGTGAGCTTCCTTGAACTTCCTTCAAGCTATTCGAATGCCTAGCTTGCTTTGTGGATGGCCAGAAGTCTTTGCACAAGTCAAGATGTAGGCTCCAAGTTTTAAAATGGAAATGGCTGAAACAGGGCTTACAGATGTAGGATGAATGCTTGGACTGCTTTGGTATGATGTGTATGAAGTGTTTCAAATGTTAAAATGCAAAACGCACGAGCCAAAAATGAAATGACTATGATTTTGCAGAACTGCTATGTTTGGACAGAAAAATGGAGTTTTTGTGTTTTTGAGAGTTTCAGATGTAAAGCAACCGTGTTCTAGTTTGTAACAAGTTTGTGAATATGTATAGAATGATACAAAGTCCACTCTTACTAGATATACAAGTTCTAGCACTTTTGGCAACCTTTCTTGCATTTTAAGAAAAGTGAAATGACTTATGCAACATGATTGTACTGGCTAGCTTGTGAGATTATAGGAGTTGGTACACATTGCTTGATACCTGTGGAAGTTGTTTGTACCAAAGGGACAGGTCCAAGTCTCAAGATTTGTAAAGTTGCAAAATCTCACCTTTATGAAAATGGCATTGTAACCTTTATGCTTAAAATGGAATTATTTCTTGTATGATGCTCCAAAAGCAAAGATAAAGCCTTTAACTTCTAAGTTTGAATTTAATTATGGATTGTAGAATGAGTTTAGGACCTGTAAAGCAAGATTCAAACATCAAAGATCTGATTTGCAACTTGATGCTTTGTGAAAATGGCATGAACAAAAGTAATAAAATGTCAACTTCTCTTCTTCGATTCTCCTTAACCAAAAATGAACTTGGATATTTCTTTGACATTTTGGAAAGCTTGAAATGTGCTCTATAACCCATATTTGAAATGAATTTTTAGATACCTCTTAGAACTAGGTGAAAAATGTCCATGAAGTTGGGTCAAAAAACTGCCTAAATTAGGGCAATTTTTCACTAAGTTATTTAGTTCATGGACCTATATTCACAAATTCATAACTTGAGATCCAAGCATATTTTGGAAAAAGTTTGTGAATAAAAGTTGTATATTTCATGGAGGACTACAACTTTCATGTTGGAAGTATTCTTTGAATCAAATTTCATCATGGTGAAAAAGTGGTGGAAAGTTGGGAAAAAATAAGAAAATTTGCATACTTAGAAAAATTCTAAGTTATGAAAATTTTCAAATTCAAAACCCTAATTTTCAAAATTGGTTTTCTTGGTCAACAAGTTTGATATTTTGACATATCTTGATGAATTATTACCCTTGGCACTTGATTTTGACCAAAAAGTCAAAGTTTGACTTTTCAGTGTACAGTTGACTTTTGATCAGTTGACTACAAAATTCATCTGTCAATCCAATGAACTTGAGATCTTTTGAACTATGTAATTAGGTCAAGATGATGCCATTGGACCCTTGAAATCATGTTTGAACCCAATTGGTCATTGGCTAGGTTAAAAATCAGAAATTGCCCTTTCTCAATCAAAACCCTAATTTTGACCATTTTGCCCTTTTGATGATTTGCTCAAATTTCTTGAGGAGTTGTGATCCAAACTTGATCAAATGGTACATATGAGTCTAAAATGTTGATGTGGATAAAAAATTATGAAGTTTGACTGTAAATTGGCCATGGTTAACTTTTTCCCTAATACAGTTGATTTTTAGGTCAACTGTCCAATTGACTGATAAAAAATGTGATTCAAGGCCTGAAACTTAACATGAGCAATCTTAGGGGTCCAAGATGATGTATGAAAGTCACATGAAACATTGATGGTCCAAAAATCCTTTTGCAAACTCAAACCCTAATTTTAGGTTATCAGTGCAAGATGAGGTATCTTGAGTTGACCAAACCCTAATCCTGTCTTGAGTCCAAGAGGCATTGTGAGAAAAGTCTTGATAAATCAGAGGGAAAATTTTGGGGTACAACAGCTTCCCCTGTTCAATCTTCTTGAACCTGAAGAGTTAGATTGGCGAGTCTTGTCGTTCGTGACTCGAAGGTAAAAGATGATTGGACACTAGAGTGTCCATAAATTTGCACTCGACAAAGTGTAGTTGAGGGAATAGGCTTAAAGATGCCATTTGAGAGGTGATCGAATCTTGTTGGAGATGGGCTTGTAGATGCCATCTAAGAATGTTTGCTGAATTGTAAGTTGTAAGTCGAAAGAATAAGTATCAGAATGGTGTTCGCGTCTGGAACGTATCTGAGCTGTATCTGGAGACTTGAGATCTGAATGAGAAACAGAATAGCATCCGTGTATGGAGCGTATCCGTACTATATCAAGAGTGTGAAATCTGAATTTGAATAAGTATCAGAATGGCATCCGTATCTGGAGCATATCTGAATTGTGTCTGATAGTTGAAATTTGAATAAGTATCAGGATGACACCCGTATCTGGAGCGTATCTAAATTGTGTCTTGAAGTTGAGGTCTGAATGAGTAATAGAAAGACTTCCGTGTCTGGAGTGTACCCGTACTGTATCTTAAAAGCTGAATCTGAATTTGAATAAGTATCAGAATGACATCCGTGTCTGGAGCGTATCTAAACTGTATCTGGGTGTTGAAGTCTGAATGAGTAATAGAATAGCATTCGTGTCTGGAGCGTATCTAAACTGTATCGGTACTTGAATCTGAATAAGGGACAGAATGGCATCCGTGTCTGGAGCGTATCTGATCTTGAAATTTGAATGAGTATCAAGATGGCATCCGTGTCTGGAGTGTACCTGAATTGTATCTGAAAGATGAATCTGAATAAGTGACAGAATGGCTTCCGTGTCTGGAGCGTATCTGGACTGTAAACGGTAGCTGTTAATCTTATCTTGAAAAGGGTAAAATGTTAGCTTAAACACAAAGTTATGATGCATGAAATGTATGATGCAATATATGTATTTTGTCAATGTTTATGATATATAGATGTAATGTATGCGCATGTAAGCTGATTTACTGTATTGCTGAGGAAAATAAATCCTTGACTGCTGCCGGGGAAAATAAATCCTTGATTGCTGAGGATAAGAAATCCTTGGCGACTTCTTTGGGGATATAGGGATCCTTCATGTATTGAAGATGGAGTATTGACAAAAATTCTGTTGCGAGCAATGCCATACTGCTTGAGTAATCTACTTGGGGAATCCAGAGAATTTTGATGACTTCTATTGGAGATTACACAAAGGAAATCCTTGTTCTGCTGGGGAATAAAGAAAACTCTGATGACTTCTGTGGGGAATTAATAAAGAGAATCTTCATTCTGTTTGGGAGCAATGAAAACCCTGTGGGGAAGGAAAAAAAACTTATTCCTGTTTGGAAAAAGTTCAGGAGTTTCGGTCGTTTGCCACTTTACTGGGGAATTATCCTATGTTAGGGAGAGACAAAACTTAAATGTTATCTGGTTGATTTTCAGGCTTCAAGATAACTTGCTGGGGAATTTAGAGAAACTGGATAGTTTCCGCTGGGGATTGGTAGTTGGAAGTTTTGGCTCCTCTGGGGATTGAGAGTTTAAAGTTTTAACTCCGTTGGGGATCTAGATTATGTATTGTAGAGATTTCTCCTGGAATAGCCTAAAGACGTTTTCTTATCCTTTTAGTCTGTCAGTAATTGTTCTTCTCCATCCTGTTTATTTATAAACAGTAATTATGTCCAAATGCATATGTTCATTAATGAATCATTGGACGTTTTTGCAAATAAAAACACAAGTGTAAAGAAAAAGGCAAATAATTTTTTGTATTTTGAAAGAGATATCTTTGTATTTACTTTGAATAAGTATTTTGTACAAAGGAGACAGACATCCTAGTAAGAGGATGGTGTCATAAAAGTAAGAAAAATTTATACAAAGAAAGATAGCTATATGTGTAATAATCCCATGGGGTTCCCATTCTGCTATAGCCTTCGTATCTCTGAATATCTTGTATGTCTGTTGCTTCGTCCGAAGATGATTTAGTTGATCAGAAGCTCAAAGTTTGTCAGGGAAGAGATTATCCTTAAAGTGATCCGACGAGACATAGTCATACGCTTTAATTCCCTAACTTTTTCTTGGACCGCCCTTTCGGGTTTTCAGTCCACCGGGAAACCCTTTTTTGCCCAAGTCGCCCTTTCGGGTTTTCAGTCCACCGGGAAACCCTTTTTTGCCCAAGTCGCCCTTTCGGGTTTACAACTTGCCGGGTGTACATATTTTTTTTCATTTTATCCCTAATTTTTGCCTGAACCTTTTTGTTCGCTGGGATGCCCTTGTTTTGCCTAGGTGTGTCAACCTAGCGGGTCTCTTATGCGTAGTATCTTTTGACTATGTCTGCGTTTGCAGGGTGTGGCAGGTCATCACCGTCCATGGTGGTTAAGATCATTGCCCCACCAGAAAAGATGTTTTTGATTACAAATGGTCCTTCATAGGTAGGACTCCATTTTCCCCTGGGATTACTTTGTGGCAAGATGATGCGCTTGATCACTAGATCCCCAACTTGATATACTTGGCGTCTGACTTTCTTGTTGAAAGCCCTGATCATCCGTTTTTGATACATCTGACCGTGGCAAACAACAGTAAGCCTCTTTTCTTCAATTAAGTTCAATTGATCAAGTCGGGTCTGGATCCAATCATCTTCACTCAAACCTGCATCCTTCATGATTCTCAAAGAGGGGATCTGAACCTCGATAGGTAAGACAGCCTCCATGCCATAAACCAAAGAATAGGGTGTTGCCCCATTTGATGTGCGAGCCGTGGTACGGTACCCGTGGAGAGAAAACGGTAGCCTCTCATGCCAGTCCTTGTAGGTGACTATCATTTTTTGTATGATCTTTTTAATATTTTTGTTAGCAGCTTCGACTGCACCATTCATCTTTGGCCGATAGGGGGATGAATTGTGATGTTGAATCTTGAACTGCTCGCACAAGGCGGTGATCATAGTATTGTTAAGGTTTGTACTGTTATCAGTGATGATCCTTTCGGGGATACCGTATTGGAAAATGAGATTCTGCTTGATGAAGCGGGCAACAACATTCTTAGTAACAGATGCGAAGGAAGCTGCTTCGACTCACTTGGTGAAATAGTCAATAGCCACAAGAATGAAGTGGTGTCCATTGTAGGCTGTAGGCTTGATCTCTCCAATCATATAGATTCCCCACATAGCGAAGGGCCAAGGAGCTGTTAAGACGTTTAGAGGAACCGGAGGCACGTGCACCTTGTCTACATAAATTTGACACTTATGACAAGTCCGGGAGTGTTAATAGCAGTCAACTTCCATGGTAGACCAATAATAGCCTTCCCGTAAGATTTTCTTTGCCATCGTATGCCCGCTAGAGTGAGTGTCAAAGGTACCTTCATGCAATTCAGCCATGATCTTTTCAGCTTCAACCTTGTCCACACAACGGAGCAGAATAGAATCATGATTACGCTTGTACAGGATGCCATTACTTAGGAAGAACTTAGCAGAGAATCTCCTTAAGAACTTTTTGTCATTGACTGAAGCTCCTTCTGGATATTCTTGAGCCTCGAGATACCTTTTGACTTCATGAAACCACGGCTGGCCCACTACTTCTTCGGTATTAATCTCGTGACTGTGTGCTGGTTCGTCCATCCGTTCAATGGTGATCTGGGGAGCCTCATTATCCCAATTAAGTTTAAACATGGATGACATTGTAGCTAGAGCATCTGCTAGCTGATTTTCTTCTCGTGGGAAATGCTCGAAGGTAATCTGCTCGAAATATGGTAACAATGTCAAAACATGTTCTTTGTAAGGGATGAGGTTTGGATGCTTAGTATCCCACTCTCCTTTGATCTGACTGATGACCAAAGCTGAGTCCCCAAACACATCTAAAGATTTGATTCCCAAATCTATGGCGGCCTTGAGACCAAAGATGCATGCTTCGTACTCTGCCATGTTATTCGTACAGTTGAAGCAAATTCTGGCGGTGAAAGGAGTATGGCATCCTTATCGGGATATGAGCACAACGTCAATACTGTTACCAAGTGCATTGGATGCCCCATCAAAGTACAGGGTCCATCGGGATCCTTGTTCAGGTTTGTCATATGGTCTGATCTCTTCACAGTTGTCTATTGTCATGATGTCTTCGTCAGGGAAGTCGAACTTCATGGATTGATAATCTTCTACAGCTTGATGGGCCAGATGATCAGCTAGCACACTGCCCTTTATAGCTTTTTGGGTCGTGTACTGTATGTCGTATTCTATTAGGATCATTTGCCATCTAGCTATCCTCCCAGACAGAGCAGGCTTCTCAAAGATGTACTTTATCCGATCCATCTTAGATATCAGCAAAGTGGTATGAGTCAACATATACTGCCTTAGCTGGCGAGCAGCCCATACCAAAGCGTAGCAAGTTTTCTCGAGCAGTGAATATCTGGTTTCACATTCGGTAAACTTTTTGCTTAGGTAATAAATGGCGTGCTCTTTTCGGCCAGACTCGTCATGCTGCCCCAATACGCACCCCATTGAATTCTCTAAGACGGTCAGATACATGATTAGCAGTCTTCCTTCGACTGGCGGCATCAAGACGGGAGGCTCTTATAAATACTCCTTGATTTTATCGAAATCAATCTGACATTCATCATTCCATCTGACTACTTGATCTTTCTTCAACAACTTGAAGATTGGTTCACAAGTAGACGTTAGGTGAGAAATGAATCTGGAAATATAGTTTAGGCGTCCCAAAAAACCTCTGACTTCCTTCTCAGTGCGAGGAGCAAGAATTTCTTGTATCGCTTTGACTTTGGCAGGATCAACTTTGATGCCTTTGTTGCTTACAATGAAACCTAATAGTTTACCGGACCTGACTTCGAATGTGCACTTGTTCGAGTTCAACCTTAGTTTGTATTCCTTCAACCTGACAAACAGCTTTTGCAAGTGATCATGGTGTTCTTCTTCAGTTTGTGATCAGGCTATCATGTCATCTTTGTAGACCTCTATCTCATGATGTATCATATCATGAAACAAAGCTACCATGGCGCGTTGATAGGTTGCCCCGACATTCTTCAGTCCGAATGGCATCACTTTGTGGCAGAACGTACCCCACTGTGTGACGAATGTAGTTTTCTCCATGTCCTCAGGTGCCATTTTGATCTGGTTATAGCCTGAGAATTCGTCCATGAAAGAAAATACTTTGTGCTGAGCTGTATTGTCAACCAGGATGTCGATGTGCGGAAGTGGAAAATCATCTTTAGGGTTGGCCCTGTTTAAATCTCTATAACCCACACACATTCTCACTTTGCCATCCTTTTTAGGCACGGGAACAATGTTGGCCACCCATTGAGGGTAGGAGGTAACAGCCAGAAATCCAGCATTGAACATTTTCATAACCTTCACTTTGATCTTCTCTGACATGTCAGGTCTCATGCGGCAGACTTTTTGTTTCACTGGTGGACAGTCTTCTCTTGTGGGTAGACGGTGTACCACAATGTCTGTATCGAGTCTCGGCATGTCTTTGTATGACCAGGCAAAGATCTCAACATAATCATGCAGTAGCTGAATTAGGCGCTCCTTGACACTCGGCTCTAGATTGGCACCCACTCTGATTTCCTTTTTATCTTCCTCTGTACCCAAGTTGATTGTATCCAACAACTCCTCATAAGGATGAATTGCTCTTTCCTCTTGTTGTAGTAGTTTGGCCAATTCCCCTGGCACCTCACAATCTTCCTCACCTTCGTATTTGGCTTGGTAGATCAGATCTTCAGAGTCACTGAAGGCTATAGCAGTATCGTTACCCATGGGATCCGGAATGGAAGGGTACCTGCATTTGTGAGTGTGGGTGTGTGTAAGGGTATAGCCATCTTAAAATAATAAAATGTAAAAGAAAGGCAATGAGCACAAAAGGTTTATATATGAAAAAGCGTCCATGATTCGTTGAATGACATATGTAGATGAAATAAAAACCCTTACAAATGGACTGTTGTGCCTCGGGTAAGACACAAGGTTTTTAAAGTACGAATTGTTTGTGAATTATTATAGTCCAACAGAAATGTAAAAGGATAAATTACTGAGATATGAAAGTTATCGGGACAAAGTCTTTGGCTTCCCAGTTGCAAAGTCCTCCGCTGACAGTAGGAAATATCCAGTCTTCCAAGCTTCCATCCTCTTCATTGTCTTCTACTGCATTGACCCCTTGGTTGGTAATCTTCACAGGTGGCCCTCCAGCACGGGCATGGCACACAGCCTTCTGACCAGTCAAAGTAAATCCCAAGCCAAACTTGTCTGAATTGTAAGGAATGTCTGGAAGCTGACCCCAGATTGTGCATCCCCCTTCTTCCACTACTGCTCTTGCATCCTTTAAAGATGACATCCGAGGTGGAGGTCTTGTAATCTTAGGAATCGAAGATACTTCCTTGGTCGCTGCTATTTCTGGAGAGACTTCATCAAAATGTTGGAAAGGGGTCTCTATGAACTCGCCATCCAACTCTACATATCAGAAAGAATTCAGATGACTAATCATATACTCCTCCTCCCCGTTTACAGTTATGATCTTCCCTTGGATGGGGTACTTTAGCATCTGATGTAAGGTGGAGGTGACAGTACCGGCATTGTGGATCCAGGGGCGTCCCAACAGACATGAATAAGAAGGACGGATGTCCATCACATAGAAGGTTGAGTTGAAAACCTGAGTTCCCACCTTGATTGGGATGTCCACCTCCCTGTGGACCATCCTCTTCGAACCATCAAAAGCTCGCACCACAATATTACCGGGTTTTAGAGTCAGCCCCTCGCAATCTAACCTATCAAGGGCTTTCTTCGGCAAGACGTTTAAAGATGATCCAGTATCAACCAAGACATGAGATAGGGTTGTTCCTCTGCACTCCACTGAGACATGTAATTCCTCGTTGTGTTTTCTCCCTCTGGGTGTCAAGTCAGCATCGGAGAAGCTCAGGCCATTATCAGTTGTCAAACTGGCCACACAGTCCTGGAACTGGTCAGCAGACGTCTCTTGCGGCACATGAGTTGTCTTCAGAAATTTTACCAAAGCTTTGGCATGTGCTTCAGAGCACAACAACAGGGCTAGCATAGAGATCTTGGAAGGGGTTTTCCCCAACTGTTCGACCACATCATAATCACTCTTCTTAATTATCCTCAGGATTTCTTCCATCTCCTTCTTGGATGTTTCAGGAATAGCTAGTGATTGAGCCTTCGTCTGGACAGGCTCCTCTTGAACGTTCTTTCCTTTATTCTCAGTAGTAGAATTAGGGATAGGAATTTCATTGTCTTTGCTGGAGGGTATGCTGGCAGGTACAATCACTGGTACAGAGGTAATCTTTGGAACGACCACGGGTCCAAAGACTACTGTTGGAGGTGCAATCTTTGGAGAGAAGATCCTACCACTGCGGGTGATCTTGCTAGTTCCAAAAATATTGCTAATGTCGGAATTATCCTCCTCGGAGCTTTCTTCTTCGGCAGTCAGTTCATCCTGTTTAATACCATGGTAGTAGATTTCTCCACCATAATTCCATGATACTGATTTATCTGATTTGTATGGGGCAGGCCCGGGCATTGTAATCTTAAGCGGAGTAGTCTTCGAAGAAGGTGTAATCCTAACGGGTCTTTTAGGGGCCCTGGAAGGATTGGCGTAGATGGTTATTATTGAAACTTCTTTCACTGGACCGGGTGAAACAGGAGCTTTCTCAAACAAAATTTCTTGGTTATCAATCAGTTGTTGGATTCCTTTCTTTAACAGAGGGCAATCAAATGATGAGGACAGGAAAACATGGCAGTCTTTGTCACAACCTAGGAAGATGCCATCTTTTAACAAATTCAACTTAATAATCGGGAGCGGAGTTAACAGTTCATCCACGATAGCAACAAACAGATCTTCTTCAATAGCGTTGGCATTGTGACCATGCCTCGACATCAGAGCAGAAATAACATTCGGTTTCTCATGCGCTTCAAACTCAACTTCTTTCGCGTCTATCAGATCTTGAATCTTATTCTTCATAGCCCAACAGTTGTTGGTGTCGTGCCCTGGACTTTCAGAATGGTACGCGCATCTGGCGTTGGGATGGTAATGGGGAGAAGCAGTATTAGGATTTTTTGGGGCCTCTTTCAAAGTGGCCAGATTCAACTTCATAAGATGTGGTAGAACTTGAGCTGGAGTCATGTTAATCTTGGTAAATTGCCGAACTGGCCTTTCTACCCTTTGCTGGTTATTTCTCGGTTGGTCTGGTGTAGGCTTCAGAATCATAACGGCCCCTATTGTTGGTCGGTGCTCAGTTCTTCCCTGGTTCCTCTGAGAATACACAGCAGATACCTCCTTTCTTCCAGTAAAGGGCTTTTTCACAGCTGTTGAGGCAGACGCGTCCTTCTGAATCTTCTCATTTCTTATACCAGCCTATACTCTTTCGCCAGTTATAATCAACTCGGTAAACCCTACAGAGGAACTCCCAATCAGATGATTGAAGAAAGGACCTGATATAGTTCCCAAGAACATGTCCATCAACTCCCTCTCAGATAGAGGGGGTTGCACCCTTCCGGCTAGGTCTCTCCACTTTTGCGCGTAATCTTTAAAGCCCTCATTGGAAGCCATGGCCATACTCTGAAGCTGAGTACGGGTAGGAACCAAGTCGGCGTTGTATTGATACTGTTTATAGAAATCTGCTGCTAGGTCTTCCCAATTATGGACGTCAGCCCTCTCCAACTGGTAGAACCAATCAAGTTGTGTTCCTGATAAACTGTCTTGGAAAAAGTGGACCCACAGGTCTTTGTCGGCAGAATGTGGTTGAATCTTCCTGACATAGGATCTGAGGTGCATTTTAGGGCAAGACACCCCATCATACTTGGCAAACAGTGGCACTTTAAACTTTGGAGGGATTACAATTCCTGACACCAGCCCCAACTCTTCAAAGTCTAGCCCTGGTACTCTCTGGATTTCTATAGCGCGTAGTCGCTCTTCAAGGTGTTTGTACTTGTCATCAGCAGGAGGGTATTTTTGTTCAGAGTAGTCCTCTTCTTCCTCTTCTTCTTCTTCTTCAGAATCTAATGGTACTGCCGTTTCTTTTCCTTTTCTTCCCCCTTCTTCAGATGTTGTTGGGAATTCTAAGGTCCTTCTGGTTTGTCCCTGAAATCTTCTGCCCATGATTACCACACCAGTTGGCTTCTTCTTCTTTTTCTCTTTCTCTTTCTCTTTCTCTAGCAGGGTCTTCATCTCCTCTTGCCCCTTGGCTAAGGTCATGAGTAACTGTTGAAATTGTGAGTTCTGAGCTTGCAGATCTTTGACCGTTTGTTCGATATCCGTCTTACTGAAATAAACAGTAGAGAGATGAGGAAACTTGGTGTGAAGACTTGTTTATGCTTATGATGAATGATATGTATTCATGCAATGCTTTCAAGGATTCAGAAATTCAAATTTGTTTTAAACAAAAAAGAAACACATGTCATATTAATAAGATAGAATTATGAGTACATCAATGCCGCTTGGGCAAAATAATACAAAATTCTAAGGTAAAAAGACATTGCGCATCCTCTTTGGTGCAATATAGGTGTTGAGAGTCTGCTCTTCATGAAGTAGTCGAGTGAGTACCAAAACCTTCTTCTCGCTTGTGTAGAATTGGCCTTCCAAAGTATTACGCTCTCCCTTGAGCTGTATCCAACTCCTTTGTAGGTCTTCGAGTGATGTCGGCATGTCAGGATGTAGGATGGTGTATGGAACCTCTCCTTACTTAACATGCTCTATAATCACTGGGAGAATGGAGGGATAAGGCATCATAAGACTTTGGGCGCGGGTTCGTACCCACTTGAGGTAAGGCTCAAGAGGGATGGAATTCTTGTGTCCCAGAGTCTTGCTATCCACCTTGTTGGGCATCCTCCAAGCTCGGATGAATCTCTGGCGGAGTCCTTGGTCGTTGTTTTTGTAGTCGAAAACCAATTCTTGAATCAGCATATCATTTGGTTCATCCCTTCGGGCATAACCAAACTGTCTTAGAGCCAAGCAGTGGTTGTAGGTGATGCCTCCCCTAATGCCAAGTAGAGGGACATTAGGGAATTCCCCACAACGATCAACAATGATAACATTCTCTTTGGATCGAGAACACCAATGAATATCTGAATGTGTAAGCTTCATTAACCTTTGTGACCACCTCAAACCTTGCTCATTCTCCAAGACTGATTGGGGAAGATGAGAAATAAACCATCTTGCCAATAGAGGAGTGCAACACATAAGAACACCTCTTTTCCTCATTGTACGAGTGTGAAAAGAGTGGAGGATATCCCCAAGCAATGTAGGCATCGGGTTGCGAGACATGAAGACTTTAACAGTGCTTACATCTATGAGTTGGTCAGGATTAGGGAACAAGACCATCCCATTGATGAGAAGAGCTACAATCTCCTCAAAAGCTTGCAAGTCTAGAGAATTCTAACAGCTTTGGGCCTTCTCAAACAGAAACTTTGCCAAGAAGCCTTTGACACCACTTCTAGTTTCCCAATAAGTTGTGACATCAGATGAGTGCAAGTGCAGGGCTTGAGCAATCTCTTTTGGCTTTGGATCTCTTTCCGTACCGTTGAAGGGTAGTTGATTGAAAATAGGAATCCTCAGAAGTTGAGAGAATTCTTCCAAAGTGGGCACAAGTTGATAGTCAGGAAATGTGAAGCAATAATGCAAAGGGTCAAAGAACTAGAAGAGAACTTTCAGAATATCCTCCTCTGTGTTGGAAGTTACCAAGTTGAGTAGACGACCATTCTCTCGGTGAATAGAGAATTCTCAGGAATCCTTGAAGCTAGCTCCTTGAGTTGTGGAGGAATTCTTACAAGGTTGATTTGGATAGTTTTCCTGCGAAGTGAATCCATAACCTACAAAACAAAAACAAAGATGAATCTCCAAAATCCATGAAATGGTTAGTGAATGCATATGATGTTCATGATGTCCATGATGTTATGCACAAGTATATATGTACAAGCAAATCACACAAGTTCCTAGTTCAGGCTTGCATGAGGTTTATAGGTAAGTACCCTCTTGAAGTTTAGTTGGCTCAACCTGTCCTAGTAATAGTAACCGGGTTCTAAGGAGCTCAATATCACTGGATTGTTTCCTTGTTCATTATTCAGTTCAGGCCTCTTTACTGGCGACCGAAATATTCCAAGGAACCAACCCTCAATGAGTGTAGTATCGAGTATCTACCAACTTCGGACTGCACCAAAGCCGGTCATCTCACTACATTCTAAAAGGCCAAGTTGGTCAAGTAAAGGTTCTAGACGTTCATTAGTGCTTCATGAGCCTGGTCTATCAGAAATTTGGCTAGAAAACCTTCGACCCCGCTTCGTGTTTCCCAGTTGGATACTACATCAACCCGTTTCAAATGCAGAGTTGAAGCAATGTCTTCTGGTCTAGGAACTTCTTCCATACCTGTGAAGGGTACCTGTTCAAGGATGGATATGCCCAATAGGTGAGAGAACTCTTCCAAGGTGGGAACCAGCTGGTAATCTGGAAAGGTGAAGCAATGATGCACAGGATCGAAGAACTGGAAAAGTACACTCATCATATGCTCATCAAGATTTGAAGTAACCATGCTAAGAAGCTGACCATGTCTCAATGAACATAGAAATCTCAAACTCTCGAGGCTAACTCTTTAAGTTGAGCCGGTATTTGCACAAAGTTAACTCGAATGGTATTTTTGCGCACGGAAGCCATAATCTGCAAAACAGAACAAAGATAAATTCCCTTGGTCTTTGAAATGGTTAGTGTAATGATGTATGAATCGTGTTATGATGCATGATGTCATGATATAAAAAAAAGGTATAGCAGATAACAGGCATGGCAAAGACAAACAAGTCACACAAAGCCCTTAAGTTCAAGGCTTGCATGAGGTCAAAGGTAGTACCCTCTTAAAGTTAAGTTGGTTTCAGCCTGTCCTAGCAAGAGTAACCGGGTTCTAGAGGATCTCAATATCACTGACCATCCTCCATCGGTAATGGTTTCAGCTCACACAATTTTTTCTTGCAGCCGGAACTATCTCGAGAGTATGGTCTCAATGAGTGTAGCATCGAGTATCAACCAGTTCTCAGCTTTACACTGAGGCCGGCTATCTCACTACTTTCTAATGGCCAAGTTGGTCGATTAAATGTTCTAAGGTCAGTTGATGCTTAATGACACCACACAGCGGCCCCGTATTCTCCTTGTTTCTCCACAAGGGATACCGGTACCAACCAATGTGCCACATCAATGTAGCTACTGCTTCAACCGTATTGGTTTACGCCGTACAATTCCCTCACAGTTTATTGCTACTTACCTAAAAGGTGTCCCCGGATTCGGGTTAGGATCTATAGTAACTCTCAAACAAAACCCTTGAAAGTAAAGCAATCAAAATAATAAAGAGAAGTAATTAAGATTAACTAGATCCTAAGGTATACCCCACTTATGAATTCCCCAGCAGAGTCTCCAGTTCTGTGATACAGTGGCGGAACCGACTGTTTTGAAATGCTAGTTTGCATTTTGCGTTTTATATTCGTAAAATGTCGCGGTAAGCAAGAGTCACCATCGACTTTTATTTCATCCAATCAGAAAGGAAAAAAGCACAAAAAATCCTTTTTTGAGATATCCTGAGTACGGGGGGTAGATTATAGAAAGGGAATGTGTTAGCACCCTTTCTATCCATGGTTTTCCATGGGCTCTTAGGTACTTTCTCATCTTTTAAAATTGCTTGTGTGTGTGCTTTGTTTTAAAAAAGTTTTGACTTTGTGATAACCCTTGTATCAGTCCTCAAAGGTGTGACGAAGTTTGTTTTGAAAATTTGTTTGAAATGTGTAAGTGTAAAAAAATTTGTTTGGAGAAAGTACCTACTAGCATCTACCTACTCGAAAAAGGATCATTTCTATTCTTGTTTCCTTTAGACAATGCTTTCCTACTATTGAGAAGTAGGTAGCACCGTTGTTGGAGTTGTAAGGGTCAATTCGTAAGGGACGTACGATCACTAAAGCAATATTAGGATGTCTTAGTAATAACCCTAGAGTTTTAAGATCATATTCGAGGCAACATCCGAGGCGACGTTTCCGAGGCAACATTTCCGAACGCGGCATTTGATCTTTGTTAGATAGGAGGGCAACCACTAAGACACCCTATACTTAATGATCGTTTACCGAAGGCAACCGAAGTGAGAGTATACCCTAAGAGTGATATGCGCGATTGATTTGATTTCAGTTATTATCTTTGCATATTAGGGTTTTCTAGCCGTTTTAAATTATCATGCAATCTTGTCATACAATCCTAACAACATACATCTAAACAGTTAATATTTGCGAGAATTAAAATGCGAGAAAATAAACCTACGCTATTACAAGGCTTCGGGGTAGGGATTAATTACATAGCCAAAAAACCCCCGCAAAAGACGATAAATAAAAGAAAGTCCTAGATTAAGCTATTACATACTGTGGACATTTACATTAATATTGCAAAAATAATAAACATGCGCGATGAATCGTATACGAGACAAATAGGGTTTTGACCCTAACTTAAACCTAATTGCGATTAGCTCAAAAAAAGGTTTGTCTTTTGTTTTGTTAATTTAAGAAAAATAGATAAATTGTTATATTAAATTAAAAATAAAAGCTTAATTCTAATTAATTTTAATTTTAAGAAAAAAATTGAATTAATTTATTCTAAACCCTATTTTTGGTATTTATTTTGAGAAAGAAATAAAATTAAATCAAGATTCTAACCCTAATTTTTCTAATTGGTTTTAATTATATATATAAAAAAAAAGTTAGAATTTCCCTAAATTAAATCAAACTAAATTATATTAACAAAATTAATTTTGATAAAAAATCTAATTCTAATTTTTTGTGAATCTTTGATTTTTATATTTTTTTGTGAAAAATTAATTAGTTTGTAAATTAAATGAATAAAGAAAATTAAAAGAATAAAAAGAAATAAAAAAAGAAATATAAAGAGGATTAGTAATGGGCCAGATGTTTAGCAAAGGGGGGTGTTGTTTGAAATTCTGAATCCAACAAGTCCAGGCCTTTTTTACTTTGCCAAATCCTATGTGCATACATGACTCAGGCGCATGGTGGTCCTTCAGGGAGAAGGCGTTAGATCTGAAGCCTTGGTGGATTGAACGGTCAGATCTGGATAGTACATGGTGAATCCCTTGATATGTAATATGTTGGATTGCCTATTCAAGAAAAGCATGAATAAAAGTTAGGACCTGGGGATCAAACCCAGGTCTTTATGCATTCTTCCCTTGCACTCTTGCCAACTGAGCTGGTTGTTTTAGTTGTACATATAATTAAAAACAATTATAATATAATAAAGACAAAATGTTAAACTTTAAAACGCGTGAAATTCAAACTGGCAAGTCAGGGAACACCATGTAGTGTCGTCTTTCTCTCCACTGTCGCTTTAGATTTTGCAACTTTTACCTACAGACATCAAGCGTAGGTATAGACCCTGTCCATTCCAAAATCCTATACGCGCATGATAAATGAAAACCAATGGTACCAATCAACTCGTTTCAACCTCACGAGCATCATGGTACCATTATCAATGCCCAATTTTTCCTGTATAAGAAAACCCCTAAAAACAAAGAACAAACCCTAGCCATAGAAGTTTTACGTACAGTCAATAAAAATGCAATTGAATACAATCATTAGCTTGCAAACATCTCAAAGATTATGAATATGCCAATCAATCATGCTGAATATGCCAGAATTAATATATTTGAATTCAAGAAAATAGGAAAACCATATGAACGTTACAGGGTGATTCTGAGCGTCCTAAGCCTTACAAACGATCTTGTTGGCTTCAGGATGATCCAAGAATCTGAATTGATCTTTTGAAACCTTTGAAACGGCTTGTGGATCATAATTCGATCAACACTTTTTCCTTGAAAAATTTGAACTTTTCAATCTGCCTTTGCACGCCTCCCGCCTCTTCCTTTTGGTCTGCATTTGTTCACTATCTATAATAGAGTGCATTAGGGTTAAAGTTTGCATCAAATCTTTGCCATTTATGAAGATTGATCAATGATTTATTCCTTGCACCAAATCTTTCCAAAATAAGCATTTTCAATCTTTTTTTGTCCATATGAAACCTTGCACGATTTGATTTTCTCTCCAGCTGTATGATGACTCTAATTATGCACAAAATCTCAAGGTTTTGTTGGTTTTTGATATTTTCATTATTTTATATTGATTTTATTTGATTTAAATGAAATAAAATCAAAATAAATAACAAAAATAAAAGAATGACCAGTGGAAGGGCTCATGGGTCGTGGATCACATTACAAACTCAATGCAAGCATAAAAAGTTGGGCCCCATTTAGCAAAATAATGCAATTTTGGACACATTTGACTTTTGGCAATTTTGCAAAAAGGGTCAACTTGGCCAATGCATAACTCTCTCAATTTTGACCCTAGAAAGGTTTTCTTGGACTTTTTAGAAAGCTTAAGATGTCCTATAAGCAACCCTTTTGGTCTCATCTCAATTGAGTCTTCCATGTTCATGTATGAATCTTTGACCCAAAAGGTGTTTTTGTTGACTTTTCAAAATGACCTATAATGTCCAAATTCATATCTTCTTGTGAGTGCATATTTTGAACTTGGGAGCTGAAGATGAATTGTATGGAATTAAATCCCATTCAAAATGAGCTTTGGATGGGTCATTTTTTATAAAGTATGAGAAATTTATGCTTGGTCAAAGTTGAGTTGACTTTTGCTACAAAACCCTAATTTAGCAACTTTTGGGTTTTGATGAATTGTGAGCAATACTTGAGGAATCATGATCAACCCTTGATCAAATGATGAATAGCACTTCAAAATGAGAATTTTGACCAAAAATCTTGAAGTTTGACTGTATGTGGACCACAGTTGACTTTTGCCCTAGCGTAGTCGATTTTCAGGCATTTGAGCAGTTGACTGAGCAAACTTCCCCTGCAAGGCTTGAAACTTGAAATGGATGATCTTGAGAGCATATTAAGACAATAGTGAGCATTTGGGACCCTTTGGATTCAAGCATCTTGATGCAAAATGAAACCCTAATTTGAGATGGACTGCCTTAGGAGAGAGTTTGTCTGGTCAACTCTTGGACTTCCTTGGGCAATTTGAGGACCTCACTTGACATGTGTTGAGAAATATGGGAGGGAAAATTTTGGGGTACAACACACCTCTGTATGTTTTCTATGATCATGAAATATAGGATTTGCCACAATTTTTATGAACTTTGTATGATCAAACATTGAGATGTAGTGTCTAATGGTAAAAGAGTAATTTTCTCGTAATTTCTCTGTAGGTATGATTTGCTTATGGCACATCAAGAAAAGTTAGCACAACTTATTACCTTGGAGAAAGGAAAGCCTCTTAAATAGTCTATGGGTGAGGTACAAGGTGGTTTTAATTTGTTATTTTGTACTTTTCCAATTATCACTCTCTTTATTTGTGTAAAATAATGAATAGTAATGGAATGCTCAACTGAAATTCCACTCGGCTGGTTTTCTTATATACACATTAAAAGTTAAATACAATGTGAGAGTTATAAGGACATTAAAATTTAAATTTAGTTTCTAGTTAAGTCTTAGAAGCTGAGAGAAGAGAGAAAGTGAGAGAGAATTGTGATATTGTATTAATGTTTTCAATGTATTACAATGTGAGCAGTATCTCCTATTTATATCACAATTAGTTAGACATAAAGGCTAAGTAACTCTTAACATATTACAACTGGCTACTCTTAAGTATATTGAGTCATCTAATACATCTCTAACATTCCCCTTAAACGTGGGGGTGTATTGACCAAACTGAGTTTGTCAAACACACAAAGCTTGCCACGAAGAGTGCAAAATCTAGCAGCAGAAAGTGGTTTACTCCCACAACAAGATATTTCTCTGTTTCATGAATTGTCGTAGCAATAGAATTATCAATAAGAGCATCGTATCATGAATTTCAACATTAAAATTAAGAGTATTATATCATGAAACTTCACTAGACATAAAGAGTATCGTATCATGAAACTAGCATAGAAACTTCACTTGAAAATAAAGTTAAGAGTATGTATAATGAATTTCAAATGGATATAACGTCACAATTTTCACACAATTTAGACAGGGTAACATTGTAATCATAATCAGACCAACAAAAACTCGGCATCATAACAATTTATAAATCCAAACCGATTCACTTCAAACTTGCTAAAACAAACCACAACATTATTTCTGACAAATTCACACAATTTCCAACAAATTCATCACAGATTAAACTATCTCATAAAAGAGAAGCTCACTCATACCATTAGTTTGAGGAAGAAATTTACCTCTAATTTACAGAACAATGGCGTCGAAAAGTTGAAACGAGAAGTTGTCTGAAGGTTTATCTGAGGCGGTGGTTGGTTGAGAAGATGAAGACGATGATGGTAAAGGTCGAACTCGGCCGAGAATGAGCATTGTACGTCGAACTCGGTTGGGAATGAGCATTGTACGTCGAACTCATCTGGGAATGAGCATTGTACGTTGAACTTAGCTGGGAAATGCTGGGAGAACACAATACTATCACGTGAATAGTTATAAAAATTCGTGAATGGAGGTGATAACTGCTAGAACGCCCGTGAACGGCGGTGAACGGAAGTTGCCGAACGTGAAAATGGTGAAATCTCTGAGAACTGTTTTAGAGACGGAGGTGAGTATCAGAAACAATCATGTTTTGTTATTTTAGGGTTTAAGAGTTTTATTTTAGAATTTAGAAAAGGCAGCGCTTTCAGAAAGCGCTTTTTAAAGTATACGAATTACCAAGCATTACTAGCGCTTTTTTATGATAAAGCACTTTCTAATCTATGCCTTTTAGAAGTGCTCTCAAGAAGCGCTTTGTAATATATGCCCTTTAGCAGCGCTTTCAGAAAGTGATTTCTAATTTATGGTCTTTAGCAGCGCTTTCAGAAATTACTTTCTTATCTATGCCCTATAACACCTCTTTCAAGAAAGCGCTTTCTTATCTATGCCCTTTAGCAATGCTTTTTATTAATTTAGTTTATAGTTTCAAGAAGTGCTTTGTAATCTATGCCCTATAGCAGCGCTTTCAAGAAAGCGCTTTCTTATCTATGCCCTTTAGCAGCGCTTTTTATTAATTTAGTTTATAGTTTTAATTTTTTAACTTATAGCAGCGCTTTGTGAAATAAGCACTGTCTATGCTGCGCTGTTATTTTTAATTTTTGGCGTAGTGAGTCTGGCCTTTTCGAATGCCTTATTGGCCTATTAGCCTACCTAAAAGCCTATTTTATTTGAAAATTTTCAAATAAGGAATTCAAATAGTGTTAAAATATACTAACAAATTAAAAGATCAATTAGACTAAATGCTTATTTGCATTCACTTATTCAAGTTTATCTATTAACATATGTTTTGTTATACTATTTTTATGAGAGAACTTGTAAAAATAACTAATGACATAGTTCATAAGGTTTTCAGCTTATTTTCATAAGTCCTTCTAGACAACTAAATTGTTCACGTAATTGGTGCTCCTCTGAACATAAAGATATAACCAACCGTAGACTTTCAATCATTTTTATCTCTGCACCAACTGGAATCGTTATAACTGAGAAAATCATATTTTATGCCTGTATCTGCTGCAGGAAATACATTTTGCAGCCAAGAGTTCCATTGACGTATCTTAGGATCCTCTTAACTGCCTCCAAGTGAGACACATTCAATCTCTCCATGAATCTATTCACAATACTGACACTAACACCAAATTTGGCCGTTTATTATACAAGTAACATAATGATCCAGTCAATCTTCTATATTGTATTGGATCCACATTTTTCTCATCCTCACTTTTTGACAGCTGTAACCTTGCTTCAGCTTGTGTATTTGGCAGCATTACAATTATCCATATCACACATCTTCAATATCTCAAGAGCATACTTCTTTTGATGCATGAGTAGTCCCACTTTTGACTTTTGGAACTATATGCTAATGAAGTATGTCATAATGCCAAGGTCATTCATTTCAAATTCTTCCATAAGTTCACTCTTGAAATTGGAGATGCTCAACTCATTTCTTCCCATGATCAACAAATCATCCACATATAGGAAAAGTATGATCACATCTTTGCTTGCATCCATTTTCACATAAACACTATGTTCGGACACATATTTCTTGAAGCGAACATTAACTAGGAAACCATTGATGTGTTTGTTCTATGCTCTATGAGCTTGCTTCAAACCATAAAGTGCTTTCTTCAGTTTCTAGACCCTTCCCTCTTGATTTGTCACAATAAAACCATGGGGATGTTTTACATAAACTTAGCGGACCGTTCAAAATCACAGATTTTACATCCATTTGGTAAATTGACCAATTGTTGCAATTTGAAATGCCAACAACTAGCCTTATGGTTTCTATCCTAGCAACATTTTCAAACACTTCATCAAATTCTATACCTTCAGTTTGCATAAATCTCTTTGCAACTAATCAAGCCTTATGCTTAACTATTTCACCTTTGGGATTCGCCTTCACTTTATACACCCATATCACACCGATTGGCTTCTTTCGTTCTGGTAGGTCAACCAATTCCTAAGTAATATTTTTCTCAATCAATTTCAGTTCCTCTTTCATCGTACACACCCATTTTGGATCACTTAATGCCTCTTCCATGCTAACGGGCACAGATTCAGCCATAAGTACAAAATGAATTAAATCACCATCATCATTGATTTTGTTGTCCCATAATACTTTAAAATCTTGGAGCCTCTGAGGAAATCCCCTTTGCCTAGTTGGTTGTCTACTGTTTTCTCTGATTTCGGCTTCGACGTGTTGTTGTACAGAACCTCATGCAACCTTATTTTCTGAATTTTTATTCCCGTAACTGGTTACAGGATTCTGGTAACCATTTACGCCTTTTGCAAAACCAGTTCAAGTAGCTTCTGGAATCAGAAAATCGCGCTCGTAATCGGTTACGCCATTCTGGTAACCTGTTACAGCACTTGTCAAAGTAGTTTTTCTACTGTCAAAACGCTTCAATTCGTTGACCACAACATCTTGACTAATCACGATCCTCTTCTTTTAAACTTCTAACAATGTATAACCTCCGGTAGGATGATAACTGACGATTAAAATCATCTCACCCTTGTCATCCAACTTCTTTCAAAGCTGACCCGAAACGTGTCAAAAAGCTACTGAACGAAAAATTTCAAATGACTGAAGTTTGGTTTAAATCCAGGACATACCGCTTCTAGAGTCACCTTATCTAGATTCTTTGTAGGGAACCTATTCAACAAATAGGAGGTTGTAAAAATGGCTTCACCCCATAGCTCTGTCTGCAAGTCTTTTCCCTTTAACATGCTTCGAACCATGTTCATTATTGAACGATTTTTCCTCTCAATAATACCATTCTGCTATGGCGTATAGGGTGGCACAACCTTACGCACTATCCCCTCTTCATCACAATACTTTCCAAACTCATTCAAGGTATACTCACCTCTACCATCTGTTTTGATAATTTTAAGTTTGTGATCACTTTTCTGCTCAACCATGCACTTGAATATTTTAAACACATCAAATACTTCATCCTTTCTCTTTATTAGGTATATCCATAATTTCCTACTAAAATCATCGATAAAATTGGCAAAGTACCTATTTCGACCATACAAGTTGACTTACATTGGCCCATAAACATTAGAGTACACCACCTCAAGATGATGTTTGGTCCAATGACCTTCATCTTTGTTGAAACTATTCTTGTGTTGCTTCCCTTGCACACACTCATCACATATCTCAGCGGGAACATTTATTTTGGCAATCCGATTACCATACCATCCCTTTGTAACGCGTCGAGGTCTCGGAAATTGAGATTCTCAAGATGGTAGTGCCATAACCACTCTTCTTGACTTGTCGTTGTAGCTAAACACCTATGCTCCATCACTTCCAACTCTAACTTGAATGTCCTATTGGCATCCAAAACGCGCAAAATCTTGTCTTCCATACGAATAATGTAATTCTTCTCAATTAATTGGCCAATACTCAAGAGATTACATTTAATTTTTGGAATGTTTATCACTTATTTGATCAAGGAATGGCCACCATCCCTTCTCATGATCAAAACATCATTGACCTTGTCGGCTGCTAAAGTGGTATCGTCTGCAAATTTCACCTTAGTCTTTGTAGCTTGATTGATTTTAACAAACCAATCCTTTCTACCAGTCATATGCATTGAACAACCAGAATCCAAGTACCACTCATCATTTCCTTGGACTCCATGTCGAACCATTACCATTACATTTTGTTCTAAACGCGTTTCTGCAGCATCCCCTGAACTGCTGCAGATGATGTCCAGCAACTTGCAGCTACTACTGCTGTTGTCCATCAACTTATTTCCGCCATAATTCTCCTTTATGATTATATCCAGAAGCATTTTCTCATTATCCATCTCCTACCTCGTAACCTTAGCTTCATCGCTTTGATTTTCACTTGGTCTCGCATTGCAATTTTTTTTGAAATGACCAAGTCTATTACAATTGTAACACTTCACATTACTCTTGTCAATCTTCTTGAAGTAGTTGCTTTGACCACTGATAAAGCGGTAAAGCGGCAAGCAAAAAGTAAGTATTAATTTACTGGGTAATATTTAGGTTATAATGTATCGTCTCCACATTGATTAGTGATAGTGAATTATCGTTCGAAAAATCTCTCGTTAATGAGTTTGAGTTTGAATGGGTTGTTTGTATGGAAAGGTTAAAAGTTATCAACAGAAAATAAATTCATTCTTCCAAGGGATAACTTATCAAGCTGCATATAATCACTCCTCACAAACTTAAACCTATCAACCAGTTATATGCAACCTACAAGACTCATCAATGTCATCATGTATCAAACACAACACCCACCATATCATCTCAGCAGCGATCTCTCAACCAACCTCAACAACACAAAAGTCAACCGTGCTACTCACATCGACAATCTCTCAGAATGATACAAACAACATAAAGTCATTAATCACAAACACCCAAGTGAATAATAGCACTAAATCTATCTCTAGAATATAGACACTATTATATAATCAACCTAGATAAGAATTTAAGCAGTATATGTCAATAACAACCCAAACTCCAAGCATAGAGAAAAAATCTAAGACAGTAATCGACAAAGATTTGTAAAGAAAGTTTTATACAACTCCATGGGCGAAAAAATATACATGAGTTCAAACTAAATAAATATACAAACTCAACACATAAAGAATACACAAATAAGAAGAGAAATGAACCACAAATCTACCGGTTCGTCAACGCCGATCAAAGAGTAATCCACCCTGGATCATCAGTATGCAAGCTTCAATGTTGTTTTCTAAGCTAAACCTAAGGAAAAATTAGGGTTGATGAAGTTGGGAGATAAAACTATCCCCAAACCCATAACCAAACATAATGAAATGAAAGGTAAAACACATACAAAAATCTGATCCGCACGCGTTGCCCGACGCTCCAGAAGCGTCTCCCGGCGAAGGCTCCTAAATACAAGGCCCACACTGCACCACGCACACAAATGGTCAAAAATATCTACCTTCGCTCGACGACCATAACTCGAGGCCAAATTAGAAGCCACTGGAAAAATCTTCTTTTCCTCTCGCTCCACGCTCGCCCGACGAGGCAGAAGCGCAAGCTCCTCGCCTGAGCTTCGCCCGACGAGGCTCACTAGAACATCAACTTTTGTTGCTTTCTCTGCACAACTTCAAATGACTTCTTCTTTTGCCTTATTCCTTTATTGATCAAAATTTCACCTTGAAGCTTTTATTGCTCTTGCTCCAACAATGCTCAAATACCTACAAAATAGATACAAAACTATCAAACGATACACTTTGTACATGAAAACGTAAATATACAGAATAAACATATTTACACAAAAGTTGGATTTATTCAACCGATATTAACCACAAAAAGTTGATAAGTGAAACAAAAAGTATATACAAAAATAGCTACAATTTGCACTTATCAACCACTACCTTTGGAGCTGCTCTAACCTCTTTGCCTCATTGAGAACTTCAAATTTTATGGATATGTTCCAACAAAATTCTGGAAATTTTCCTTTCCTCTTGAAGGTCGTTTTTATTTTGATATTTTACTCTTCTCGTTGAACTGTGCTTGTAAAGCAATCTCCGCTTTGCCTTTATCGTTTCCCCTTTCATCCATCCTTTGTTCATGAGTCTCAAGGGAGATTTGAAGCTCATTTTTTCTCAACATCGAAAGGTCTCTTTACTCTTCGATTGCCAATAAATATTATCGAATCTTGATGTTAAAGAACACAAGATCTTCGATACAACACTCTGCTCCAAAATAGTTTCCCCGCAAGACTTGATTTGATTCACCAAATGTGTAATACGTGTCACGTAATCGTTTATCATTTCCTTCTCTCCCATTTGAATAAACTCGAACTTCCTCTTGTGAGTTTGTAACCTCACCACCTTTGAATTATCAGCCCCTACATAAGCTTTATCAAGGATCTTCCAACCTTGCTTCATCGATTCGCAATCATTAACTTTTTCAAAGTTTTCACAATCGACACAAGAATGAATTAAGAAGAGTGTCTTGTAATCTTTCTTCTTCTCTTCCTTGAATGAAACCTTCTGAGCATCTGTTACTTCTGCCCCAATTGGTGTAACACCATTCTTGATCACCTCAATAACGTCTTGATACCCAAACAAAATCTTCATTTGTTTAGACTACTTGTCATAATTCTTCTAATCAAGATTTGGTAGGTTGGTGGAAACTCTATCATTGGAAATGGTATTCATCTTTGTAGTTGATTAATAGATCAGAACCAAGGATCTTAAGGCTAAATGTTGAAGCATAAATAAGCTCTAGTGGTGAATCAATGGATAATTTGTGTTAATTGGAGAAGATGGAATAAGAAAAGAGAAAAATTGGAGAGAGAGAGAGAGAGAGTAAAATTGTAGTGAGGAGAAAATACTGTAAAAATGGCATTAACAAAACACATTATATTTGAGAGTATTTATACAAGGCAATACAAAACAATTGGGAAACAAAGCAACTTAAAAAATAAGCTTAAAAACCCAACACGACTTCATAACTGCTTACGCCAAACACCGTAATCGGTTATGCCTGGTACAAAGAGAATAGCAGAACTAAAAACACCTTCTATAACCGACTACGACTGTAACACCCATAATTTAATTAATTATTTAATTAAATTATTATTTTCGGATTATTTGTGAAGTTGCAAGATATTGAGAATTATTGGTATAAGTTGTTGGATTATTATTAATTAATTAATTAATTAATTAATAATAATTATATTGTTGGGATTAAGGGAATATACATATATAATGTTGGACTTAAGCTATTGGTTGCAAGTAGTAAAGTGGGGGTGTAGGTTAGGCCCAAGGGAACTCATATATAAGGAGAAGCTAACACAAGGATTTATTTTAGTTGGAGAATAAGGATTTTGTACGCTGATCGATAGAGCTGCACGGATGAGGAGCAAGCTGTCCGGTATCGAGCAAGAGCAATTCAAGGAATACGGCTGAGGCTTTGGTTGAGCGACCTTCAATCTAGGTAAGGGTGGGGTTTTGACCTTATAATGGGATTTATGATGCGTGTTATGTGGGAATTGGTCGTTTTATGATTGTTGCGCATTGATGTTTCTGAATTGCTATCGAAGTTGCACGTTTACTCATGACATTGGCCGTTGGGGAGTACTGTATGACCGATTAATGAACATGATAGATGAAGTTTCCCGATTATGTGTTGTGGACGTTTTGAGTTAGCTGTGTGACTTTCGGTGTAATCGAAGTGTAGGTTAGGTCGTGATGGTCGTTTGGACGTTAGGTTATTCCGAGTGATTAGCAGAAAGATTAGTAATTGTTGAAGTGGTCATTTTAGGGAGGTTCTGCGTGACTGTCTTGTATGTTGATGAATTTGTCGATAGGAATATAGTTGCCTGTTACTGTGTTATTCTGAGCGATTGGCCAGAAGTTATGAATTATAGTGGTATGGACGTTAAGACGTTGTATCGTGCATGTGTTGTTGGCTGAATTAGTGGTCGGGGAGGATACTGACGAAGTAGGTGTCGAGCGGAATTTTAGGCTTCGAGGCGTGTCGGGGAATGATGTGTTAGATTTCGAGGAGAATTAGATTTGCAGGACATGTCGAGGAGCATAGGTTGGTCGTTACTTTGCCTTCTCTGGGCGTGTCGAGGAGTATGATTTAGTTGTTATACTATCCTAGTTGTGGTGCATGTCGAGGGGCACTTAGTTCCCTATCGCTTTTGCCCGTACATGTTGTGTTTTGGTCGTTACCAGTGGCGTGTGAAATTATTATTAAGTTGTTGTTTGATTATGTTAATGACTGAATCTTTGATTGATGTGATAGGCTTATGGACAACGTTGTTCTATGCTGATTTATGTTGAGTTATGATTAAGTTGAGGGCTTATACCAATGTTGTTGTGTTGTTGTGATTGTTATTGTGAATTCTTGTTGATGATGCGAAGTTGCAGGGATGTATTAAATGATGATGAATTACCTCAATTTACTGGTAATAATGGTGATGTGGGCTCATGCCTTATGATGGTGATGACTATTGTGAGTATGTGATAATGCATTCATATACATTTGCATATTCTGTGATGGCCTGGATTAGCAAACTGCGAAGAAGGCTTATGCCTTGTTGATGTCTCTATTAATTGGCAATTATTAAGATGAGAGTTCTGCTCCGTTTTTAAGATGGGAGTTCTGCTTCAATGGTACCACATGCATTCGTATAGTATTGAGTCGCATTCCAAGTAGTATGATTGAGCTGTTGTGTTGATGAATTTATTGTTGTATCTTATTGGTATCCTGTTGTGATGGTTGTTGTGAAGTGATGATTTTTGTATGAACTGATTCTAATATAATATTTATCATACGTTCTATTATAATGATTCGATATTTCACCCTTTCTGTTTGAATGTTACCCTTATGTTGGTAACGTGCAGGTAATCCAGAGTGAAGGTGGTTGACCTTCAGTAGTTCGAGTCGTTGTCATTGCTCTGATACGTAACACTCGGGGGGATGAACGCTTGATGTTTAGTTGTTGATTATTTCAATTATTGAACTTTAAGATGATTGTGGTTAAGTACTTGTTATTCAGAAGTTGCTTAATGTTGGATAAAGATGTTATTATGATTCCGCTGCGTAGTTGTTCAAGTTGTTGATTTAAGAGATTAATTTGTTTTGCTGTTAGTTCATCCGAAGTTTTAAAGTGTTATGCATCCATGTTGAATGCAATAGTTTTTAAGCTGGATTTTTGGCATCCTGATTCAGTTATATAATTTTTATAACTCTGATTTACATTTATATTGTCGAGTAGAATTAGGGTGTTACAACGCCTTTTATCATAACCGATTACGCCCACGGAAAAACTAACTCCGACCTTTCAAAAGTGTTTATTTTTTATGGTGAAACCTCTAATATGCTCTCAAAAATTTATACATGCATTTGAATTATTAAGTAGAAATTACATATAAAGTAAGTACTATAATATATTGTTTATAATAAAAACTAATAACGTACATTTATATATTATTATTTTTCTCTTTGGTGGAGGCTAAATATAGATGAATCTTTGAAGAGCTTTTACTCAAAATTAATACTAGAATTTCGGTTTCCCGTAAAGTAAAATCTATAATTCCTACTTAATTTAAAAACTATCCAGGCTTCCATTTATTTTATTTCTATCTTTTCTATATCACGTGTGAACCTCTTTTTTATTTATAAAGATCATTGCATAATTAATTAACTCATATGTTTTAAATTATTTTTAATAAATTAGTACGATGTGAACAGATTTACACGAAACACGTCCTGCCCATGACCTTTTCTATATATATATATATATATATATATATATATATATATATATATATATATATATATATATATATATATATATATATATATATATATATATATATATATATATATATATATATATATATATATATATATATATATATATATATATATATATATATATATATATATATATATATATATATATATATATATATATATATATATATATATATATATATATATATATATATATATATATATATATATAAGTCAAAGTCATATTAGAAATTCATTATAAATAATGTGAAGTTTAATTAGATATCTTTTTTATATTTATTTATATGATGGCCAATATCATGTTTGGATTTAAATTCTTATAGAAAAGGTCATGGACAGGACGTGTGTTTCGTTTAAATCTGTTCACATCGTACTAATTTATTAAAAACAATTTAAAACATATATGAGTTAATTAATTATGCAATGATCTTTCATACTTGATAAATAAAAAAGAGGTTCACACTTGTGATATAAAAAAGATAGAAATAAAATAAATGGAAGCCTGGATAGTTTTTAAATTAAGTAGGAGTTATAGATTTTACTTTACAGGAAATCGAAATTCTAGTATTAATTTTGAGTAAAAGCTCTTCAATGATTCATATATATATATATATATATATATATATATATATATATATATATATATATATATATATATATATATATATATATATATATATATATATATATATATATATATATATATATATATATATATATATATATATATATATATATATATATATATATATATATATATTACCTTAAAATAAAAACAAAAGCAAAATATATCAAATGCAATGCAATCACTAAATTTTTATAGGAAAAAGGTGAGATAGCTCAATTCACAGGTGTTAATTAAGTTAAATAATATGTAAACTATTAGTTTATATTTTTATTTTTACCGAAATTATTTATTTATATTTATATTTATATATTAACATAGAAAAATTGTTAATAATTATAAATCAATAACTTTTTAAAGTTATTTATAGAAGGTCAATGAATATGGTTCCAGCTAAATCTTAACTCGTATTCACACGCGGCTTAGATGTTGAAAGATGTGAGGAATATAATATTTATCGTGCAATTAAAAAAAATTAAGAAATAGACTAATAACTCTTAAATGAAAATGTTTTGCACTTCAAACAATTAAGTACATGGTTGGGATTTTGTGAATTACTATTTCATACTAGATCGTAATGATTGGTTGATGACGACCGCCCTTAAAAGGCTTATGGTAAAATAATCATAATTTTTCGTTGATCACAAATGGTGGAGTACTTGGAAAACGCACTTAAAACAAATAATATATTATATTTTAGGACAAGTTTTTCTCCTAAATCAACAAAAAAATTGATGTATAATCCTTTTGTTTATTTTTTAAAAAATATATCAATTATTCTCTCTTTTAATATAAATAACTTGGGAGAAAAGTAATTAAGAGATACATTTTAAATCCCAACAATTATAATTTAAGTTTTTATCTCTTTTAAATGATGTCATTCATTATATAAAAATATCATCTATATTAAAATGATTATTTAATTTTGTCTATAAAATCTTCATTCGTTCAATTTTTTTCTTAATCTAATTTATTTGATGTCCCAAACTCGTAAATATAATTTTCTATGATAGATTTTAAGATGTAATTTTTTTTTTTGAAGGTTTTATAATTAGTTAGAAAATTTTTCACGATTTCTTAATTAGTTAAGAATTTTTTAAGAATTTTTAATTAATTAGAAAATATTTCAAGATTTCTTAATCAATTAGAAAATATTGTCGGATTGTATGTTATAGTTGTTGCAGAGCGATTTTTGGATCCGATCAGGGTGAACACATGCCCATGTTCGGGCACAATAATTTTTTAAGTATTTATGTGGTAAAAAAAGAAAGAAAAAAGAATGGAGAAAATGAAAATAGGAAAGAGGAAAATTGGAAAACGAAATCAAAAAAGAGGAAAACGAAAACAAACTTGTCGTCGCCACTTCAACTCGGTCTCTCTGTCTCTCCTTGCCATCTCCTAGTCAATGGACCTCCCTCCCTATGTCGTCGTCGCCTCCCGTCCCTCCGCCACCACCAAAGTCCATACTCGTTCCTCCTCCGCGTGGCTCCGCCACTTCCGCCACTTCAGGCTCAGCTCAACCATCCAGGTAATTTGAATTAATGGAATGAATTTGTGAATTTGATTAATGAATTTGATTAATGAATTGCTGGAATGGATTTGTGCATTTGATTTATGAAATTTTTGAGTTGAAGACAACTTATTTGTGGAAGAAATTTATTCTTGAAACAAAAGGAACATGCAATGTGTTGTTCACATGAAGTTACCAAGGTGATTATTGGAGAGCTTGGTGATACACAATTATCCGTGCTTATTTATTAGTCACATGATATATCCATCAAAGAGCAAATGACGATGACGTTGAAATAAGTAGTTGTATTTATTGTCTTTCTAATTTTCATTACCTATTATTCTCTATGCCGCCAAGTAAACTTGTTGAATTTGTTTTAGGTTTTTGAATGACAAAGGGAGTGTCGTGGAATGATTTATTGTTCTACATCATGTCAAAGATACTACATCTGAGTTATTAAAGGATGTTGTTTATGGTATTCTTGATAAGTTCACATTATCTATTTCAAGGATACGAGGGCAAGGATATGATGGAGCTTCAAATATGAGAGATTTATTTAATGGTTTGCAAAGAAAGATTCTAGATGAAAACTCTTATGCTTTCTCTGTCCATTGCTATTCTCGCTATTTATAATTGGTTGTTGTGTATGTTTCTTGTAGTTGCTCATCTACTTATCATTTCTTTGAGTACATCTCCTTGATTGTGACCACAACAAGTGCATCTTGTAAGAGGATTGATGCTTTGACAGAGGCACAACACCAAGATATTTTAAATAAACTTGAGAGGGGTGAGATATCTAGAGGAAGAGGATGGCACCAATCATCTAGTCTCACTAGATCCGAGGATACTATACGGGCTTCACATCATACTACATTGTTTCATTTGGATCAAATATGGTCATCCGTGTTAAAGATGCTTAGTATGGTTGATGAAGATGGACGTGGACTATCTTAAGTAGTGGGTTTGAAATAAATAAATGGAGAGCTTTAAATTTTCTTTTATTTTGAAGTTAATGTTAAAGATGATTGGTATCACAAACGAGCTTTTAAATGTCTTGCACATAAATAATCTTAATA
This sequence comes from Vicia faba, assembly GCA_948472305.1. NCBI lineage: Eukaryota > Viridiplantae > Streptophyta > Magnoliopsida > Fabales > Fabaceae > Vicia > Vicia faba. Next base: position 137,336 of record CATIWC010000581.1, read on the forward strand.
TTGTGAATGCCATGGAATCAATTGATGTTGTCAAAGCTCGGTTGGTCACGATGAGAGAAAGTGGTTGGGATAATTTATTTGTGGGTGTCAAAGAATTTTGTGTTGCTAAAGGTATTCTGATGCCAAATATGGATGACAAAATACGGATTTAGGTTCGTTCAAGGGTAGAAGGGAGGACTATCACTAATCTTCATTATTTCCGTGCAGAGATTTTTATGTTTCTATTGACAAAATATGTATGGAGATGGATCACCTCTTTAGTGAAAGAAGTAACATTATCCTTGATTTCTTCTCATGTCTTGACCCCAAGAAGTCTTTCTCCAAGTTTGATGTTGATAGGCTTGCTCGTCTTGCTGATATTTATCATGAAGACTTTTCTGATGATTCCCGTGGAACAATAAGGGATCAACTTGACACTTATGTTCTTCAAGTGAATAGAAATGCTTCATTTTCCACTTGTGAATATGTCAAATTTTGGCTTTGAAGTTGATTCAAATTGAAAAACATTTGGTATTTTCATTGGTTTACAAACTTATTGAGTTAGCTTTGATATTTCTAGTATCGACAACATCCTCTGAAAGAGCTTTTTCAACAATAAATAGTATCAAGTCTAAATTGTGCAATAAGATCAACGGTGTGTGGTTTAATGACTTGATGGTATGTTACACTAAGTAGGAGATATTCAAGTCACTTTATGATATTGATATTATTCGAACATTCATCACAAAGAAGTCTCAGAAAGGACATTTTTCTCGTGATTTTATTTAACACGATATTGTATGGTTATTATCCTAGACTGTCCCGACAGCTTGAATGGGCCCAGTCTAGACCTTTTCTTTGGTACGACCCACACGTCCATGACTCGAACCGCCCGTTATCTGTCGGGAAATATCGACCATTTGCCCTCCCAGGCCAGCACTGGCCTAGGATGATCGACGAGCATCCTCTCAGCCTGCCCAACGCCAACATTGTGCAGGCCACCAGGAACCGACCAGAGAGATGCCCGTAACTGGCCCCCTCCTCGGAACCAACGGCTAGTTATGGGCACATCTGCCCGGTTTGACCAAGTCCTAGCAGTTACCTGATTTTACAGACCCGTATATCCAGGCGTGAAATTAGGAATCAATGGCCATGCGCCAGGGGTATTGTATAAACCCTCACACCTGTGGGGGCCAAGTATCGAATATTCACTATTCACCACCAATCACCTTAACACTTTGCTTGTATCTCCTTGTACCCACTCTTACTTGTTCGTCGGAGTGCCTTACAGGTACAACCCCATTTTTCCTCCTCGACATCACAGCTCGACTATAAATCATCTTCCGGCCACTTTATAGGTTCTGATCAACCGGTAAGATCAGCGGCGCCGTCTATGGGAAACTACTCTCCTCATATTTCTTTCCTCGAAACTTAAATATCAAAGTAAATTTTCAAGATTCCTCTCACTAATCATGGTCGACCATGATGATCTCCATCTGCCTGGAAAGACTATTCTTTCCCCTGCTCACAAAACCGACGAAAGTTAGGAGCATCATCACCTCGAGAAAAACCTGGGTTTTTAAGGCGGACATATTGTGTCTCAAGACTCAATTGACGCGCAACCTGGAGACGGACAATTATTGGACAAAGGATGCCCCAAGAATCCCACCGAGGAATTGCCAAAAGTCATGCAACCAGTTCCAATCCCTCTGAACACCGACCCGGTCATGGCAGCATTGCTCGCTGCTGATGCATGATTTTCAAAAGTATACGAATAACGTCAAAGTAATATAAAAGATTATCGATCCTACATAGACCAAAACGTCAATCTATCAAATTCTATTGTCACTAAGTTTATCTAAGGCAGATTAAATCAGGGTTTTATAGTAGGCAGAGTAAATAAAGTAAAATGAGTCAATTCAGATAAAAGCAACGGGTTCGAATGCAAATCACAATAGTCAGATAATACTCTAAAATGCTTCTAATAGAACTACTTATGTGGAAATATTTCCTACATTGAAAATAACTAATTTAACAGGAACATTCGCTTTTGCGTATTCAAAATCGAGTTTATTCTTTAAATAATGCCTTTTTATTGTCACGGATAAAAGGTGCGTATTGCGTTAAAGTTATAAACATATTTTTAAGAAATATAGTTACTTGACTAAGTTGAAAAGTGATTTTGACTCAGAACTTATAACCAAGAAATGATTAGACTTTTAAACCTATAAGCGCGTCCGAAAAAGGTTTTGAAATCATTTCTTCTAAAAAGTTAAAGGTTCTTACTTAATTGAACAAAACACTTTCGCTCTTTTTGAGAAATTAAGACTAAACAAGTTTATCAACGGTTGGACGACTTTCGATCTTACCCAACAGAAAATAAAGTGCAGAAAACTTGTGTTAAAAACAAAAACAGCCCCTAAAGTATTCCTACAGATGCAATGTTTAGACAGTTACCTTAATCATGATCATTATATTCTAACCTTAAAGGAAATTAGCCAGACATGGAAATAAACTTATTAAAGCAAATCATGTTTAAGCAGAAAGTAAAAAGGTTAAAAGATAAGTAAATGCGATGCGAGAAAATAAACAAAGTAAAGCAAGTGCGAGGAAATAAGTGCAATAAATGCGGAAACTTAAATAGAAACCTACTCCGAATGGAGGGCTTTAAAGAAACTTGACTAGAAGGTAAATTTGACTGAAATAAAGGAAACTTGAATTAAAATGGCGGCAAGATTGTAAAGTGCTCCAAACTTGATTGCAAACTCAATGACTTGTGCGATAATTCTTCGATGTGAAGAGAGTACTGCTTACAATTAGACAATATATGGCTTAAGTCAGTGCAACTAAGCTTGGATGAAGAAGAAGAACTGAAATCACTTATATTTATAGGCCTAGGAGGATTCTGGAAATCACAAGAATGCCCTCCAACTTCTTTTGAGCGGGAATCAAATTTACAAAGGTGGCGCCCTCCATGGGGGTGTGGCGGCCGCCATGCTCCAAAAATGAAGAAGTAGTGGAGAACTTGGCAGTTGGCAGTTGGCTGAAGTTTGACACCTCATGGCTAACCCTATGACGGGCGCCATGGTGGAAGCCACGAGTGCAAAAACTCCAAAATCTTGATTTTTAGCTCGTTTTTCTTCATTTCTTCATGCAAGGCTTAGGAAAGACAAAAAAATTGAAAATAAAACAAAATAAAAACATAACACAAGAAAATAACAATAAAAACATAATAAAAATGTTGGAATCGAGTCAAATATGCAGTGTGATTCAGTGTTATCAAATTCTCCCACACTTAGACCTTTGCTTGTCTTCAAGCAAAAACTCTGTATAGCTCAGCAAAGAGAAACATCATTATCAAACAATTTAGGAAAAAAGGGCTGCTAAGTTTAAAGCAGGATGTAATGATAGGTACTAACCAGGTGAACTAAGGGTATCGTGACAACACATTCTGCAAGAATACAGACACAAACATCGATCCTATACAAATTTATCCATTCAAAACCATCACACTTTGGCCTAATTTTCAAATCTTTTTCATTCAGGAGCAATCATATTAAGCCCGTTATCTCGTACATACTCATAGAAGAATGACCGGTTAGTGACTCTAATCTCAAGCACGGGGTTCTGGTACATAAGTTGGTAACCCCTCAAATGACCCAATTATGGTTGTGGGGGGTCGAGTCGTAACCCGTCCTACCAAGTCCAGCACCAGAAACCTCTGAACCAACCAACAATGAGCAAAAATTATTTTCTTTTATTCTTTTTGCAATTTCTCACAACCCCTTTTTAGGTTAAGTGAATTTGTGATGGTCACCTATCCCAGAGTTGTAGCATATGAATCATGAAAGCACAACAAATATAATTTGGATCACTCAGTTATATTCATCGGTCTCCAACGTAGAGCATGCTTAAGTCAGAGCTGACTGCTAGAATAAACTAATAAAGATGAAGGTTAAGGCCATAACATAAGGTTATCAGGATCGGTTCCTATAATTATGAAGCTTGTTGAAACGATAGCGATTTTTCAAAAGGACTTCCCAAATCATCTACATCCTATCTTAAACCTGTCTTAAAGCCCAAATTTTTTCAAAGGATACTGTTTTCTTTTGTCAAAATTTTTTGGTAGGGCTAAGGAATGGGGAAAAATAGAAATACACCACACAAATGACTCGGCAAGCACATGAATTTTATTGTAACAAACAAAGCAAGGTAAATAAACTGAAAAAGAAATAAAGACTTAAAAATAAAGTAAAGGTAAAGCAATAAAATCTCCTCCCATACTTAAATCGAACATTGTCCCCAATGTTTCAAAATAAAATATGGAAAGAGTAACCTGGATGTATCTAGGGGCGGCCACTGGTGCCCTCTCCATCCTGCTGATGCCTAGGGTGACGAGACCTGCTGCGACGATGATCGCTCTGGGAAGAGGCTAGCTGCTCCACTCTGGCTGGTAGAGCGGCCTTAGAACTCTGAACCTATCGAAGGTTCCCTAATAAGGAACCCTGAGTGACCTCCATGAGTGTAAAGTGTCTCACAAAATAGCCCTACTGACGCTACTGCTCAGTACTGATCGCAAGCTGGAATTGCATAATATTCTGAAGACACTGATCAATATGTTGTTGAGAAATTTGCATGAAGCTCATGTTGTCAGTCAGTTGTTGTTGCAATGTGGTGAGCATGCCATCTCTCCTTTCCTCTCGAGCAAGATGCTCACACCACATCTCCTCAGTGATGTAAAATCTAGGGGCAGCACCTGCAGAATGATGTGAAGAAGATGGTGCAGTGTGTGCTAGTGAATCATTATGGGGGGACATATGTGGAACAGGAGACTGGTCTCTCCGTTCATACTCCTCATGAGTCTCATGTCCGTCCCAAAGAGGAACATTAGGGAGAAATGGTCCCCTAATAGGTGGAGCATAGAAATCATAAGTCCAATTTCTCTCAAGCAGCACATCAGTCCTCCTGGACCAAGGTAAAGCGACACTGGGAATAGCCACACCATGGATCATGAGGTTAAAACCTCCCTCTTTTCTAACCTTGCATAATCTCATATCTTTCAAAAACTTTAAATTAATTATGTGGTTAGGTGGAGGTACCAAAGTGGCTAACTAAGTGTCCAAGTTCAAAGCCTGAGTAATGGAGGTAATCAATCCTCCAAAAGAAATAACGCCCCCTTTCTCAAAGCGGAAGACATGTGTGCAATCATAAACGGGACAACATTAATATTTAAACCAGTGAGGCTTCTTTGCAAAAACAGAAGTTCTTTTGCATTAACCTTGTTTGGATTCTCCCGGCCAAAAATAGTACAAGCCAATAAATAACGGAAAACACGAATGGCCGAGTTATGAATCATTAAGGCAAGAATACCCTCAAAAGAGGAAATGGTGGAACTAGACAATCTAGCCCAAAAAGAAAATGCCTCAATCGACCAATCAGAATCTAAAGGGGTCTCACAGATAAAACCTTCCCAATGAGGCATGACCAACAACTCTGCTAAAGCATCGGAAGTGTACTCATATTCAACATTAAACATTCTAAATTTTACCGTACCGATTGTGCTAGCAGTGTTGGGATTGAAAGTATAAATCATTGAACTTAAAAATTCTTTGGTCAGCCTCTCATAGGTAGGTTCTATCCTAGAAAAAATATCGTGCAATCCTAAAGTGTCTAACATGTGAAAACACTGTGATAAATTCCTAAAGTATACAGACAGTCAGTATCGATATACCTTGTCGGAGCAATTTCTTATGTCTGCAAATTCTCGAGAATTTTTCTCTGCCTCGACCCTGGTTTTCCATCTCGAAGAAAAAAATCCATCGAACTCCATTGTTGCCATTGTTGGTGAAAGAGGAGAAAAATGGGTTTTTATGGAAAGAAGGTGAAAATGGTGGTTTGTGGATTTTTAATGAGGGAAATGAAGTGGTGGAATAGGAAATGTTAATGGGGTTGTGAATAAATGAGAAAGTTATGAACTTTTAGTGGGTTTTGATGGAGGTTTTGGAGAGGAAAAAATGGAGTTTTTGGGGTTGAAAGATGAAAAATGGTGGTTTTGGTGGTTCTGCCCCGTAAAAGGTACAGACCACATGGAGGGCGCCATGTGTGCAAAATTTGGATGGGCCAGATTTTGAATTTTTTCTCATGGGCCTTGAACTTTTCGCGTGGGGGGGGGGGGGGGGGGTATGGACAACATCTTTCACTTGTTTTTCTTCATAATTTGAATCTTGGATGACATAGCTTGATAAAAATCAAAATGGAAATTTATAAAATCAAATCAAATAAAATAAAATACAACAAAATACAAAAATAAGAGAAAAGTAAATAATGAAAAACACCAACATGCAATATATTAATATATGTAGATATGCAATACGATTATTAGAGATAGATTCATAAAAACGAAAACAAATCCAAGTAGAAATCAAATATAGATAACAATAAGTCTGGAAATAAAAATAACGATAAAGCATATAAATAGAATCTCTGTCTCGGATGGGAGGAACACCGTCAACACCGGCAGGGGGATCATCATCAAGGTCAGAGTCAGAGCCTCTTGGGGCTTATGGGCCTCCTGCTATCTATCGGTGCAACTCAACAATCTCCTGGTAAAGAAGGTCGGCCTCCGTCATATAAGTCAAATCAGATACCTCATGCTGCAAGGTGAGGTCAGTAATCTCCTGTCGAAGTCGGGCCACCTCCATACGCAGCTCAGCTAGCTGCGTATGCACATCCGGATGTTGATCAATGCCCACCTCAGTAGTTTCCTGGAAGCAGCTGACAGGTGTCAAGCAATCAATATCTTTATTTTCTGCAATAATCAAACAAAAATAAAAATATTAAATTAAAATCCCGTGGGGTGTCTCCCACGCAGTGCTTCTTTTAAGGTTGGTAGCTCAATGGCTGAATCTTCGCTTTCCATGGCCACTTTTCACGTCATCTTTCATATCCCTCACCTTTTCTTTTCTTCCTTCGGTGGGGTAGTTCATTCTTACGAACTTGTGGGGGTGGTTCTGGGTCTATTAGCTTCTCGGGTTTGGGTTTAGTTCTTTCATCCACCATCTCAAAGGTTAACATTCCCCTCTTAACATTAATGATCTCCCTGGTGTCATGGTCATCTAATTTTCTCTTTTTGTGCAGTCCCTCTGATAAAGGTGCATTAACGTGAACATTTTCCAATACCTCCACATAACTTTTGGATTTGGAGTCTACCCTAGATTCCACAAATATTTTAGGGAAAGAAATAGGTGGGTTGTAGGGAGGAGGAATAACATAAGGTGTTTCCTTCTCAACCTCTTCGACTACCTCCCTTTCGAGTGGTGTCGGTGGATTTTTCTTAATCTCTACTCTTTTCTCACCAAAAATTTCCTCAACCTCATGATCACTCTCCTCAGGGTTTTCACTTTGTCTTGCACTACTAGTTGTTACAACATCCACATGCTCCTCAGGGGAGGTTCCTAGACGTTTTTGTTTAAGCATGAAGATTTGAGTCTCCAAGGCCATGTTGTGAGTCGCTAGGGACTCGACCCCAGTGTACAGCTGCCTAAGGGTTTCATTAATATGGAGATTTTGTTTTCTAAACTCTTCATTTTGGATAGTTTGTGTCACTACAAAGCGCGCCATCATAGATTCTAGCCTAGAGAGAGTTTGCGTCTCAAGGAAATTCTCCATTATTATTTCGAGGTCCTATTTATGAGCATCTTGTGGTTCCTCAAAATATTGGGAGTGATAATTGTAGAGAAAATGTTGGTGATATATAGTAATAAAGACAAAAGTGCCTTAGTCTATACGGTGTGTTGTACCCTAAAATTTGCCCTCCTCTTTCCACAAGAAGTCACAGCTTCGGGCTTTTCCTGATTTTTCAGATTTTCTCAAGAATCGGTCAAACAGACTTTCCTCGTCAGTCAGACAAAATTAGGGTTTCCATTGATTTAGATTCAGTTCAAGAAGATTGTTAGGGTTTGGTTGATTTTGGCTCAGGGTTTGATCAGACAGACGTTTCTTCGACAGTAAATCCAACATTAGGGTTTGCACGCGCATTTTCAGAAGAATTTGAATCCACAGTGTTTTAATTGGCTGTTACACTGCTCTGACATTTGCTCAAGATTTCTGTTTGTTTCTCAAAAGTCTAAACATCTGGGATATGGGCTGAGGCTTCTGATTGAGAGTTTGAAGTGTTGGTCTAATCAGTAAAGAGAAAGGCATGTGGACGTTTGTTTGATTAGTTGTGCAATGCTTGTGGTTAATTGGAAAGCCGGGTCTATTATTGATTAATGCGAAGTTGCAAGACTACGGTGTTTATTAATTATTTATTTTATCTAAGTTAGAATAATTGGGATTTACTTCCAGTTATTTTAATTCAAGAAACTTAAATAATTAAATAGACAGTAAATTAAAAGAGATATCTGACAAAGAAAGATTTTTGTTCATTTTTAATTGTTTGTTACAAATATTATTTGAACACTGTAAATTTATTTACATTTGTTTACATTAATATTATTACAATGATTAAAAATAAATTGAAACTATATCCTAAGTCTCTGGAAATCTTCATCTTCTACTGATTACATCCTTTTCTCAATTGATTTTTATCTGCAAAGACAAAAAAGAAAGAAGTCAAATGCAGATGAATTAAAAAAGGGCATTTTCAGACAGTTAATCATAAAGACTCATCATTAAAAATGTTGGCCGGAATCAGTTTGTTCGCCCTCTCTGCAAATCACAAGAAGACTCTTGGTTCACAAAGAGGAAAAGAAAATATGTTTGCAAATATAAAAATGTACAAGGCTGCAAATTTGAACCAAATGCACAAAGCTACTGAATATGCCAAAACAAGGCTGCATAATTTCAAACCACATTGCAAACTAAAATGGGCAAACAAGTTGCAAAGTTCAATTTGAACAAACAAGCAAAGCTGTCAACAAATGCCAAATTGTAAACTGAAAAGGCAAACCAAATTGTCAAAATGGCCAACTAAGTCACAACTTCAAGAAGCTGTCCAAAAAAGATATCAAAACTGTCAAGAAGATATCAAAAGATATCAAGCTGTCATCAAAGAAAAAGAAGAAAGTACAATATGCAAAGCTAACAATGCAAGCAAACTTTCATCATTTTCCAGGCCATCACTTTTTCAGAAAAAAAAGGACAGTAAAGCATTAATATATGCTTTTCTGATAGAGAGAGAAAGAGAGTAAAAGAAGTATAGGCTTACAGTTTGTTGAGGCAGGCTTAAGAGATATAAAATAAACAGAATCAGAACACTGTAAAGAGAGAGGCAGAACCACATAGAAAAGGAGAACACAAAGGATGTAAACAGATCCTGCATAAAAGCCTCTCAAGAAAACAAATAAGCTGCCAACTGCCTCAAGCTTTAAAAACCTATACAACTTCACAAGCTTGCCTCAAACTAGAAGCACAAAGCCAAACAAGCCAACAAACATATATAACCTGTCAAAACCTGTGTGACAATAAGCCTCAAAGCCTGCTCTAAACTACCTTAAGCTTGCTTCAAGCCAAACCAGAAAAGCCTGCTTCAAGCACAAACCTGCTAAAAAATCCTAAGCAAGCAAAAAACAGCCTGCCTGATTACATAACACAAACCCCAGCCTGTCAAACAGCCTGCCTGATTACATAACACAAACCTAGGGTTCACATTAACTTCTTTTTTGTAAAAAATTTTACTAATACTTTTTATCACATTTAAGAGTACATAAAAATAGGATTTTTCTAAATTAAATAATTTTCTTTTTTAGAATTTTTGTTTAATAAACCTTTGTATATAAACTAAAATACATAAACATTAATTTTCTTTAACTTAAATATTTTTATTTTCTTTTCTTTAAAACTTTTGTTTGTATAGTTAACAAAAACAACAAAATAATAATAAAACTTAATATTGCATTAAGTTAACATTTTACTCACTTGTAAATAATCACATGCATGACACAATACTTTTATTTCTCTTAGATTCTTATACATTGCTATATCTTACATTGAGAATGCGATTCGATTTGGTTGTAAACATTATTAGGACATTATTATCCTGATAAAGACTCATCCCCATTTGTAAATATTTGTACCCCCATCCCCGAATACTTATTTGTAATAGCTTAGACTTTAAATTCTCGCAATTTATCGCTTTCTATATACTGTATAGTAATTAGGGTTTGTATGCGAAGATTCAAAATCAACCGCTAGATAACCTAATACAAGACAAATGCATGAAAATCAAATACACCAATCACACTTGCACCCCTAGGGTTCCTCCACTTGTTGCCTTCAAAAATGGGCCATGTTGCATGTTGAGTATCTTTGGCAAAACAAAAACAAATCAAACGATCATAGTCCCTCGATGACGCTTTCGAAGTTGCCTAAACAAAATGATCATAGTCCCTCAAGAAAATTGCCAAAGACACTTGGCACTATTGCATTCATGGTCTAAACGATGACCCGCGCCTGTCCTGTTAACATCCTAACACAAGGTTGTTCACCAAATACAATGGTGAAACAACACTGTTAAAAGGGTTAAAACATGAGAAAGATCTTTGAGTAAATTTAGGGGTAGACAACTCTTAGTTACTTGATCAAACTTGCAAAACACACTTGCCTACTTTCAAAACACACTCCACAACACAACTTTCAAAAATATTGAAACATCTTTTCAAAAAGACACACACCTTTGTAAAACATTCGAGTAAAAAATTGTTACAATGGTTGCCTAGACAAGGCATCTTTTTCAAATCATTTTCAAAACCACACACATACAAACACCATTTCACACAATTGAAAATCAAGGCAAGTGATCTAAAACAAGTAACTAAGAGCCCATGGATAACCATGGATGAAAAGGGTGCTAGCACATTCCCTTTTCATAATCTACCCCCCGAACCCACAAAAACATCTCGAAGGTTTTTCCTGTGCTTTTTAACCTTTACTTTAGGATAAAATAAAAAGTCGGTGGCGACTCTTGCTAAACCGAACAAGTGCGAATACAAACGCAAAACCTCAAGTCAGTTCTCCCACCGTATCACAGAACTGGCGACTCTGCTGGGGAATAAATTCAAAAGTGGGGTTACCTTAGGGTTTAGATCACCTTTACATGATTGCTTTGATTGATTTACTTTTTGGGTCCTTGTTTGGGTTTGTTGTAAATCCTACACCCGGATTTAGGGGCACCTTTTTAGGTAAATAGCAATAAAACTGTGAGGGAACTGTGCGGGGTATACCAACATGGTTGAAGCAGTAAGCTATGTTAGTGTGACATATTTGTGAGTACCGGTAACCCTTGAGTTCAATCAAGGAGAGTACGGGGCCGCTGAGTGATGTCATGAAGCACTAACGAACTCTTAGAACCTTACTTGACCATCTTAGCCTTTTTAGGGGTAGTGAGATAACTGACTTTGGTGCAGTCCGAAGTTGGTAGATACTCGATACTACACTCATTGAGGATTGTTTTCTTGGGATATTTTGGTCGCCAGTTAAGTGGCTAAATCAAAACAATGAACACAGAAAATAATCCAGTGATATTGAGCTCCTTAGAACCCGGTTTCTATTTTAGGACAGGATGAGCCAACTAACTTCAAGAGGGTACTTACCTACAAACCCCATGCAAGCCTAAACCTAAGGACTTGTTTGTTTTGTGTGAATATGATTACCTGTATATACAATTACTTGCTTTTGCATACATGTACATAACATCATAACATCATACCATAGCATTTTCAATAACCATTTCAAGGATCTCGAGGGTCTGTTGATGCGGGGTCACGTTGAACCAGACGTCTAACCAAATGGCAAGAGGTTTTCCTCTAAACAAATGCCATCAAAGATCAAGTGCAACAACTTGAATCAGGGGCTATGACCCACTTGACATGGTGAGCTTGATTCTCGTGGAAAGACATCCACCGGTGCAAAGTTCTCCAATCAAAGATCGAAGTTCAACCTCTAACATTCTCTTGTGTTTACCCCAAGAGATCCTTGAAAACATTGCATACATATATCATACATATCATTGCATAACAGGTTTCTCCCATACAGGTTTCCTTATCTTCCTACTGTTTATTTCAGTAAGATGGATATGTGACAAACGGTGAAAGATCTCCAAGCTCAAAACGCTCAATTCCAGCAAATGCTTCTGGCTATGGGTAAAGGGCAAGAGGATCTGAAAGCTCTCCTTCTCAAAGACAAGAGGGTCAGTCTTGAAGAAGACCACAATTTGGAGATTGATGAAGCTGACTACTCCGAGGAACAATATCCTCCTGCTGATTACAAGTACAAACAGTTGGAGGATCGCCTCAATGCTATGGAGGTTCAACAAATACCTGGCTTGGATTTAGGAGACATCGGTTTGGTTTCTGGATTGGTCATCCCTCCAAAGTTCAAAGTCCCTACCTTGGCCTTGTACGATGGAGTCTCTTGCCCTAAGATGCACTTAAAATCTTATGTCCGCAAGATTCAACCATACACAACTGATCCAAAGCTTTGGATCCATTTCTTCCAAGAAAGCCTGGTAGGGGCTCAACTCGAGTGGTTCTATCAATTGGAGAGTTCTCACATCCACGCCTGGGAAGATTTAGCTATGGCTTTTTACAAACAGTATCAATACAATGCTGATCTTGCACCAACTCGTGTGCAATTGCAGAACATGACCATGGGTTCCGACGAGAGCTTCAAAGGATACGCTCAAAAGTGGAGAGATCTGGCTGGTAGGGTGCAACCCCCTTTAAATGACAGAGAGCTAATTGACATCTTCATGGGAACTTTGACAGGGCCTCTCTTCAATCACTTAATTGGAAGCTCCTCAGCGGATTCACCGAGCTAATACTGACCGGCGAAAGGGTCGAAGCTGGCATCAAAAGTGGAAAGATCCAAGGTGCTACTCCCTCTGATGCTCAAAAAATTCCCCATAATGGGAAGAAAGAGTCCAATGCAGTGACTAGTCAAAAGAGTCGTCATGATCAACATGCAGGGGCAATCCTAATCTCTGATCCCACACCTGTTCAGCAAAGACAGGGCAAGAGGCGTAGGGTAAGATATCAAGAAAGGCAGTATACTGACATCAACATGCCTTTGTCTCAAGCATTACAACACTTGCTGAGGTTGAAGCTAATCACGCTAAAGGATCCTCCTCAAAATCCTGATACTTCCTCTTCCAAGTATAACCCGAGGGTGAGATGTGCCTACCATTCTAACAGTCCTGGACATGACACCGACAGCTGTTGGACTTTGAAGAACAAGATTCAAGACTTGATTGATGCCAAGGAGATCGAATTTGACCCTCCGGAGACTCTAGCATAAGCACTGATCCTATGCCAAATCATTGAGAATGTCTTTGTTTCATTTGAATTTTCAAGTTGTAATTTCTTTTGTTATTCAAACAATTATCTGTTAATGTCAAACTTTGTTTCATTAATGCATTGCATATGTTTGTCTTGAATTCATCCATTCGTTTTCACTACTCTTATGCTTTCTTTATGATATTTAACTCTTGATAAAAAGCTGCAAGCCTTTAGAGGGAGGATGACGAAACAATACCATAATCTCATACAGTATGCTTTTGAACAGACCTTGTTGATGATGTACATGCATTTCTTTCAAATCCTAAACACTGGAGTTATAAGGAAGATAATCCCTAGTCAACCCCTTCGAGCCAAAGAAGTAGGAGTTTTCTGTTATAAACAAATTGAAACCTTTGATTTAAACCTGGGGCAGGGTAGTCTCTCAGTTAATTCAAAACGATGCGCATTGAAGTCGCAAACTCTCAGTTCGTAATACAACGAACGACATCAAAAAAAAAGAAAAGAAAAGCATTCCTCTGGAATCAAAAGACAGTGATGGTTCCTTATCTCATAGGCATTCATTATCTCTCAAAAAAGAAAAAGCCCACTGAGCCAAAATCTATAAAGGAGGCTTAAGAAAGCTGGGGCAACCCGCTGACTATAATCTCGAAAGCAGGAACAGTCAGGCAAAAGTTAGGGATAACAAATCAAGAACGAGGTCAATACAAATCCTCAACAACATGAAAAATGTTGCAAAAAAAAGGGGAGATGATGACTGCGTTCCATAAAATTCAACTAGTGTGAGCCGTCACCAAAAGGTCGTTCCAAACTCGAATAGAGTTCGACGCACAATTAACTGAGCTTAGGATTGAAGAACATCACTAAGAGCGGGTGGATACAAATATACTTTGAGCCTTTATCCTTTGTTTCTTAAACCGTGAACCAAGCCACGTTACAACCCTTCAAAAGTCCTAATTGAAGCATGGGTTAGTTCGAAAGCATACTGTTACAAAAGGTATCCTGACTCCTGTAAGGTTTTGCTCTAAATCTTGTGTTGAATTTGTCTTATAAAAAGTTTTCTGCTAAAAATGCATTTTTCAAAATTTCAAGACAAGCATAAACTTTGCAGCATTTGAATATCGTTGTTTGCATATAGCTATTGGTTTGACAGCAGAGAAATTCACACAACGAATATCCGATGAACGGAAGCTCTCTCAATGAACAAAATCACTTCAAAAAGGATGACACTTCCTTTGACAAATATCCTATCAACAAGGGGGCATGACATGTCACTATCCAGTTAACCTGGGGCAGTCCAGTCAAGATTTCAACAAATCTTTCAAAGTTCAATTAACCTGGGGCAGTCCAGTCAAGATTTCAACAAATCTCTCAATTACAGATTAACCTGGGGCAAGTCTTCCTCACCATCACTTGGGGCATTCGAATGTCAATCTCAAAGGGTTACGCGCAGTCCAAGTGACCTGGCAATATCACAAGCATCTGGTACTAGGGGCAGTGATGAAACCTCTCTAAGCAGACCTGCAGTCATGGGTTTATTTCCCCAACATTTGTAAAGGATTTATTCTCCAAAATAAATTACATTTCAACAACATTCTTAACGTATGCAGATTGATTGACAGATAAGATTCCTTCATCTTTTGGAGTAGTAATCGTCAAAGATTCCTTCATCTTTTGGAGTAGTAGTCAAAGATTCCTTCATCTTTTGGAGTAGTAATCGTCAAAGATTCCTTCATCTTTTGGAGTAGTAATCGTCAAAGATTCCTTCATCTTTTGGAGTAGTAATCAAAGATTCCTTCATCTTTTGGAGTAGTAATCGTCAAAGATTCCTTCATCTTTTGGAGTAGTAATCAAAGATTCCTTCATCTTTTGGAGTAGTAATCATCAAAGATTCCTTCATCTTTTGGAGTAGTAATCAAATATTCCTTCATCTTTTGGAGTAGTAATCATCAAAATTTCCTTCATCACCTGTTGGAAATTACAACCACCAACAAGATAACAGACAACTGAAGCTCCTAAAAATCTGTTTCTCTCAAAGAATGAAGACTCTCATCCTTAAAACCTCAGAAGATTGGTACACTCCCAATTTCTGACCCAACAGAATGAAGATTCTCATCCTCAAAGTGGCGTATAACCCAAGTTCCAGATTAATACCTGTAGCAAGCTAGGAAAATATCTATGGACGACTGATTGTGGATTAATACCTGAAACCAGCCAGGAAAACTATCTACATGAAGAGATTGAAGAGTAATACCTGAAACAAGCCATGAAGCTTTTCTTTTCTTAGGTCAGAGATTAATACCTGAAACCAGCTAGAACAACTATCTCACCGACCAACCTTTTCAAGATCCCAGATCAATACCTGCAGCAATCAAAAGATTCTTGCAATCCCCAGCGGAGCTAAAAAACTTCCAACTATCAATCCCCAAGCAGAATGAAGACTCTCATTCTCAGTTCCTCACAGAGTATTCAGATATTCTCCAGTGAAGATCTCCTCAAGACAGGATTCCCCAGTAGATTGGCATACAACCCAAGCTCCTGATTCCCCAACAGCGGTCCCAGGACTTCTCAGGTTCAACGATCAAAAGATTCTTGCAACCCCCTGCAGCAGTCAAGGATTCACTTTCCCCGACAGCAGTCAAGAATCTATTATCTCGGCTATCCAGGATTCATCTATCCTCAGCAAGACAGCTCATCAGCTTACATGCGCATTCATTACATTCATATCATAAACATTGATATAACATATATTGCATCATACATTTCATGCAACATAACTTTGTGTTTAGCTAACATTTTGTCCTTTTCAGGATAAGAATAAAAGGCTATCAATAACAATTATCCAAGATGCAGTTCTACACAGACTCATCATGAGGCAACCCTACACCGGTTCCTTCTCAATTTCAGATGCAGTTTTACACAGACTCATCATCAGGAAACCCTACACCGGTTCCTTCTCCATTCCAAGACTTCTGAAAACAGTTTACGGGTTCTCCAGACACGGATGTTAACCTATCGCTTGTTCAGATGCAACTACTGAAAACAGTTTACGGACGCTTCCCAACATGGATGCTGATCTATTGCTTATTCAACTTCAAGACTTCTGAAAACAGTTTACGGGTTCTTCAGACACGGATGTTAACCTATCGCTTGTTCAGATTCCAAGACTTCTGAAAACAGTTTACGGATTCTCCAAATATGGATGTCAATCTATTGCTTATTCGGACCCTCAGTTCAGAGATGTTCCAAAACATGGATACCTTTCTGATACTCACCCACTCACCAATGACATACAGTTCAACAAACATTTCCAGATGGCATCTCTAAGCCCATCCTCCTACCAGCAATTTCCAGATGGCATCTCTAAGCCCATCCCCCTGTCACATCTCCAGATGGCATCTTTAAGCCCATCACCAAATGGCATCCCTCAAACTACGCTTTGACGAGTGCAAATTTTTTTGGGCACTCTAGTGTCCAATCTCCTTTTACCTTTGAGTCGCGAACGGCAAACTTTCCAATCTAACTCTTCAGGTTCAAGAAGATTGAACAGGGGCAACTGTTGTACCCCAAACTTTGCCCTCCTCTTTCCACAAGAAATCACAGATTCGGGCTTTTCTTGATTTTTCAGATTTTCTCAAGAATCGGTCAAACAGACTTTCCTCGTCAGTCAGACAAAATTAGGGTTTCCATTGATTTAGAATCAATTCAAGCAGATTGTTAGGGTTTGGTTGAGTTTGGCTCAGGGTTTGATCAGACGGACGTTTCTTCGACAGTAAATCCAACATTAGGGTTTGCACGCGCATTTTCAGAAGAATTTGAATCCACAGTGTTTTAATTGGCTGTTACACTGCTCTGACGTTTGCTCAAGATTTCTGTTTGTTTCTCAAAAGTCTAAACATCTGGGATATGGGCTGAGGCTTCTGATTGAGAGTTTGAAGTGTTGGTCTAATCAGTAAAGAGAAAAGCATGTGGACGTTTGTTTGATTAGCTGTGCAATGCTTGTGGTTAATTGGAAAGCCAGGTCTATTATTGATTAATGCGAAGTTGCAAGACTACGGTGTTTATTAATTATTTATTTTATCTAAGTTAGAATAATTGGGATTTACTTCTAGTTATTTTAGTTCAAGAAACTTAAATAATTAAATAGACAGTAAATTAAAAGAGATATCTGACAAAGAAAGATTTTTGTTCATTTTTAATTGTTTGTTACAAATATTATTTGAACACTGTAAATTTATTTACATTTGTTTACATTAATATTATTACAATGATTAAAAATAAATTGAAACTATACCCTAAGTCTCTGGAAATCTTCATCTTCTACTGATTGCATCCTTTGCTCAATTGATTTTTATCTGCAAAGACAAAAAAGAAAGAAGTCAAATGCAGATGAATTAAAAAAGGGCATTTTCAGACAGTTAATCATAAAGACTCATCATTAAAAGTGTTGGCCGGAATCAGTTTCTTTGCCCTCTCTGCAAATCACAAGAAGACTCTTGGTTCACAAAGAGGAAAAGAAAATATGTTTGCAAATATAAAAATGTACAAGGCTGCAAATTTGAACCAAATGCACAAAGCTACTGAATATGCCAAAACAAGGCTGCATAATTTCAAACCACATTGCAAACTAAAATGGGCAAACAAGTTGCAAAGTTCAATTTGAACAAACAAGCAAAGCTGTCAACAAATGCCAAATTGCAAACTGAAAAGGCAAACCAAATTATCAAAATGGCCAACTAAGTCACAACTTCAAGAAGCTGTCCAAAAAAGATATCAAAACTGTCAAGAAGATATCAAAAGATATCAAAAGATATCAAGCTGTCATCAAAGAAAAAGAAGAAAGTACAATATGCAAAGCTAACAATGCAAGCAAACTTTCATCATTTTCCAGGCCATCACTTTTTCAGAAAAAAAAGGACAGTTAAGCATTAAAATATGCTTTTCTGATAGAGAGAGAAAGAGAGTAAAAGAAGTATAGGCTTACAGTTTGTTGAGGCAGGCTTAAGAGATATAAAATAAACAGAATCAGAACACTGTAAAGAGAGAGGCAGAACCACATAGAAAAGGAGAACACAAAGGATGTAAACAGATCCTGCATAAAAGCCTCTCAAGAAAACAAATAAGCTGCCAACTGCCTCAAGCTTTAAAAACCTATACAGCTTCACAACCTTGCCTCAAACCAGAAGCACAAAGCCAAACAAGCCAACAAACATATATAACCTGTCAAAACCTGTGTGACAATAAGCCTCAAAGCTTGCTCTAAACTACCTTAAGCTTGCTTCAAGCCAAACCAGAAAAGCCTGCTTCAAGCACAAACCTGGTAAAAAATCCTAAGCAAGCAAACAAACAGCCTGCCTGATTACATAACACAAACCCCAGCCTGTCAAACAGCCTGCCTGATTACATAACACAAACCTATGTTCAAACTCAATAGCCTGCATAAATTTGCCTGCTAAAATCTTGTTCATCCAAAAGCCTAAAAGAAAACCTGTCAAAACTGTCCTCAAGCCAGAAAAGCCAATCCAAATATCCAAACATCTAATCCAAATATCCAAACAAGCCTAACAAACGCCTCAGAACTAGCTTCCTCATAGGCAAAGCCAGCAAGCCAAAGAGAAGAAGATTGTGAAAGCAAATCAGAAGCATAACAATAGGCAACTCAGATATCAAAATCATCAATATCAGAACAACAAGTTTCAACAACATCAACATTTCAACATCATCAAGCAGAAGAAAGCAGCAAAAGCAATGTTTCAGGTTTGAGTCATCATTAAACAACCAAAAAAAAAGCAAGCAATCAGAAGCAAGCGTTCAGATAGGAAAGGAGTTTCAGAAGAAGGAGCCTTAGGGTTTTCAGAGAAGCAATACTCATCATAAAACTATCAAAAAGAAGCAAGATACAAAGTACCAGGAAGGCCATAAAGCTAGCATCACTACTCCCTCGCCTTGGCCACCGGAGAGCGCCGCCGTCCACTCCTCCGTCTCCAAAACCCTAAAGGTATAAATTCCTATTCCCTTTCTTTTCCACACCTCACACAAACACCAAATAACACATAAAAATCAATAACGTGTCAAAAATAAAACATGCAAGAGAAATCCAGAAACCCTAAAAACGCACGAAGAGGAAACTAAGAAATCATTACCTTTTATCACCACCCGGGTATGACCATGGAGAGAGGGAAGTGGAAGTGGCACTCTAGTAGCTGAAGCGAAGGGAGGCGTCAGAAGCTCTGTTGAGAGCGAGGAAGAGAACGACGAAGAAGAAGAAGGGAACGACGCCGCTCATCAAAATTGTGTAACCCTAACTCTGAAGCCAACAAAACAAACCCCAAATTCTTTGTAAAACCCGGTTGGGCCTGCCCCATGTACAAAAACCCCTTAGGCCCATTGTTTCAAGCATGTGCACCCCCCTTTCTTGACTTTAATCTATTTTTATTTGGAATTTTGGGCCCAACTTTCCCCTTAAGCCCATTTATTTCTTTTTTCTTATAACTAATACCTTTTTTTATTTATTTTCTTCTTATATAATATAACTTATTTTGTAAATAAAAATAACACATTAACTTCTTTTTTGTAAAAAATTTTACTAATACTTTTTATCACATTTAAGAGTACATAAAAATAGGATTTTTCTAAATTAAATAATTTTCTTTTTTAGAATTTTTGTTTAATAAACCTTTGTATATAAACTAAAATACATAAAAATTAATTTTCTTTAACTTAAATATTTTTATTTTCTTTTCTTTAAAACTTTTGTTTGTATAGTTAACAAAAACAACAAAATAATAATAAAACTTAATATTGCATTAAGTTAACATTTTACTCACTTGTAAATAATCACATGTATGACACAATACTTTTATTTCTCTTTGATTCTTATACATTGCTGTATCTTACATTGAGAATGCGATTCGATTTGGTTGTAAATATTATTTGGACACTACTATCCTGATAAAGACTCATCCCCATTTGTAAATATTTGTACCCCCATCCCCGGATACTTATTTGTAATAGCTTAGACTTTAAATTCCCGCAATTTATCGCTTTCTATATACTGTATAGTAATTAGGGTTTGTATGCGATGATTCAAAATCAACCGCTAGATAAACTAATACAAGACAAATGCATGAAAATCAAATACACCAATCACACTTTCACCCCTAGGGTTCCTCCACTTGTTGCCTTCAAAAATGGGCCATGTTGCATGTTGAGTATCTTTGGCAAAACAAAAACAAATCAAATGATCATAGTCCCTCAATGACGCTTTCGAAGTTGCCTAAACAAAATGATCATAGTCCCTCAAGAAAATTGCCAAAGACACTTGGCACTATTGCATTGATGGTCTAAACGATGACCCGCTCCTGTCCCGTTAACATCCTAACACAAGGTTGTTCACCAAATACAATGGTGAAACAGCACTGTTAAAAGGGTTAAAACATGAGAAAGATCTTTGAGTAAATTTAGGGGTAGACAACTCTTAGTTACTTGATCAAACTTGCAAAACACACTTGCCTACTTTCAAAACACACTCCACAACACAACTTTCAAAACAACTATCAAAAACATTGAAACATCTTTTCAAAAAGACACACACCTTTGTAAAACATTCGAGTAAAGAATTGTTACAATGGTTGCCTAGACAAGGCATCTTTTTCAAAACATTTTCAAAACCACACACATACAAACACCATTTCACAAAATTGAAAATCAAGGCAAGTGATCTAAAACAAGTAACTAAGAGCCCATGGATAACCATGGATGAAAAGGGTGCTAGCACCTTCCCTTTTCATAATCTACCCCCCGAACCCACGAAAACATCTCGAAGTTTTTTCCTGTGCTTTTTAACCTTTCCTTTAGGATAAAATAAAAAGTCGGTGGCGAATCTTGCTAAACCGAACAAGTGCGAATACAAACGCAAAACCTCAAGTCAGTTCTCCCACCGTATCACACGGTGTAACAATACGGTATGAAATTTGACGTAATTGGTCCTCGACAACAACACTAAAAACTTGATGCATGGTTTTCGCAAGTATACGAAATGCGTCAGAGTAACATAAATTATTATCGATCCCACATAGACCAAAACGTCAATCTATCAAATTCTATTGTCACTAAGTTTATCTAAGGCAGATCAAATCCGGGTTTTATAGCAGGTAGAGTAAATAAAGTAAAAGGTGTCAATTCAGATAAAAGCAACGGGTTCAAATGAAAATCACAATAGTCAAATAATACTCTAAAATGCTTCTAATAGAACTACTTATGGGGCAATATTTCCTACTTTGAAAAAGAACTAATTTAACAGGAAATGTCGCCTTCGCGTATTCAGAATCGAGTTTATTCTTTAAATAATGCCTTTTTATTGTCACAGATAAAAGGTGCGTATTGCGTTAAAGTAATAAACCTATTTTTAAGAAATATAGTTCCTTGACTAAGTTGAAAAGTGATTTTGACTCAGAACTTATAACCAAGAGATAATTAGACTTTTAAACCTATAAACGCGTATGAAAAAGGTTTTGAAATCATTTCTTCTAAAAAGTTAAAGGTTCTTACTTAATTGAACAAAACTCTTTCCCTCTCTTTGAGAAATTAATACTAACCAGGTTTATCAATGGTTGGACAACTTTTGATCTTACCCAACAGAAAATAAAGTGCAGAAAACTTGTGTTAAAAACCAAAACAGCCCCTAAAGTATTACTACAGATGCAATGTTTAGACAATTACCTTAACCATGATCATTACATTCCAACCCTAAAGGAAATTAGCCAGACATGGAAATAAACTTATTAAAGCAAATCATGTTTAAGCAGAAAGTAAAAAGGTTAAAAGATTAGTAAATGCGATGCGAGAAAATAAACAAAGTAAAGCAAGTGCAAGGAAATAAGTGCGATAAATGCGGAAACTTAAATAGAAACCTGCTCCAAATGGAGGGCTTTAAAGCAACTTGACTGGAAGGTAAATTTTACTGAAATAAACGAAACTTGAATTAAAATGGTGGCAATATTGTAAAGTTCTCCAAACTTGATTGCAAACTTAATGACTTGTGCGATAATTCTTCGATGTGAAGAGATTACCACTTACATTTGGATAATATATGACTTAAGTCAGTGCAACGAAGCTTGGATGAAGAAGAGGAACTAGAATCACTTCTATTTATAGGCCTAGGAGGATTTTGGAAATCACAAGAATACCCTCCAACTTCTTTTGAGCGGGAATCGAATTTGCAAAGGTGGTGCCCGCCATGGGGGTGTGGCAGCCACCATGCTCCAAAAATGAAGAAGTAGTGGAGAACGTGGCAGTTGGAAGTTGGCTGAAATTGGCCACCTCATGGCTGACCCTGTGGCGGGCGCCATGGTGGAAGCCACGAGTGCAAAAACTCCAAAGTCTTGATTTTTAGCTCATTTTTCTTTATTTCTTCAAGCAAGGCTTAGGAAAGACAAAAAAACTGAAGAAAAAAAAATACAAACATAACACAAGAAAATAATAATAAAAACCTAATAAACATGTGCAAATCGGGTTAAATATGCAGTGCGATTCAGTGTTATCAGCTGCTATCAATCATACCAACACCCTCATTCTACAACAGAATTAAAGGATAGGGGCCTGGGAGAACAAGAGATCAAGATCTCCTCCTTGGAGAACCCGACGATGAAACTCCTCCAGTATATCACCACCCAGGTGTGGCCTACCACTAAGAAAGGAGAGACGCGATGTTTCTTTCTTCAAGAAATGCAACCGCACAACTCCTGCGAGAGATCAAGACTCCCCTTCATTCAAGAAGAGGAAAGACAACCGGAAAATCAATCACACTCGATTGCCTTTGCCCGAACCAAAGCAGAAATGGAGGAGCCCCTGCCCCCGACGAGACTGTGACAATCACCGAGGAAGGAACTATCACTCCCCTTCTCCATCTGACGCGGATAATGAGGATGACGAGCCCCGTGGCCCGCTATCGAGGGAGATTACTTAGCCCCACTCCTTGTCAGCTTGGAGAAGCCACCTCCATTGGGAACCTATGATGGAACAACAAACCCTGACGAGCACATCGATAACATCAACGCCTTCCTCGACTACCGAGGAGTCAGAGGGGCCATCAAATGAAGAATCTTCCCAACCACTCTAAAGAAGGGGGCGATGTCATGGAAGCAGCTCAGGAGGAATATTTTTGAGGCATTTCACCGCCTCCCGTTGACACCCGAAATCGGAGGCTTCACTCGAAGAAATCATCCAGGGAAGAGACGAGTCTCGGTGGGCGTATATTGAATGCTTCAACAAGGAAACAATCAAGGTTTCAATAATCGACAACATGAAGAAGTATCTCCTCGAGCACGGGCTTCGTCCCCAGAGTCTTTTCTAAACTGTAGGCATTGATACGCCGACCACCCTCGACTCCCTCCTCCTCAAGGCCCAGGAATACATACAGTAGAGGAGAAGGAGGTGGCCAACAGCGCCAGGGAATCAAGGCACATGGAGAGTTCCAAGTCCTCAAAGAACGACGAGCCCTTGATATCCCGTCGGGGAGATTAGAAACGGGAAGACAAGTCCCGTGATTCTAAATACTACAAGGGGACAATCGGTTATTTCCACGACTACACCCCTCTGACAACCTCAAGGGAGCATATTCTTTCTGAATGCACCAATTCTGAATTTAAGCAAGCCGAGGTGCACTTCCCCTGACAAACATCGTCCAAACTGGGAATCGACAAGAGAAAATATTACAGTCCCATAAAAGTCACGGGCATAACACAGAGGATTGCATTCATCTCAAGGATGAAATCAAAATATTGATTAGAGACGGGCACCTCAAGCAGTATAAAAAGAAGGAGGGAGCCCGCGAGGAAGCACCAGAAACCAAAAACATCGAGGAAAGGAAGAAATCCTCCGTCCTCGATGCTATTTTGGTCGCCATGAGCATCTCACGGCCAGAAGAAATCTATTATCCAGACATGGAGAACATCCCACTGTACTTCTCCTCCCACAGTCCTTGAGAATCCTTCCCCACAACCATGGTCATCTCCGGCGGAGGATTCAACAGGCACACAGTTGGGTCGGTAAAGAAGAGATTCGACCAACTTATCGAAGCCAACTTAGATATGGACGCTACGCTTGATAAATTCCGAGGAGGCTCTCATCCCCTTTCCTTCTACAGAGAGGAATTGTCAGGAGGAGCTCCGAATTCGACCATCCCACTACCCGTGAGAGCTCGCATGGAAAATTTTGACGTGTGACGCATACTGGTCGACCAAGGCAGCTCGGTAGACATCATGTATGCCCAGCTGTTCACCACTTTGTAGGTGAATGAGAGCCATATGACCCCTTATGTGGGATCATATCTCCAGGGCTTCAATGGAGCCAGCACGAAACCCTAGGGATATGTCGAGATGTCTGTCTCTCTACCAGTGCATCTTCGGGAGACCCACTCTAGCCAAACTCAACGCGGTTTCCTCTATCGTGTATCTTAAAATTAAGTACTACACCGCTGAAGGCTTAGTTTCCACCCTCCACAGGGACATCCAAGCAGCAAGAGGGTGTTTTGAAGCTTCAGTCAAGGGCATCAGTTCCATCAGTGTTCAACCTTGAACGACCACCAGAGCCATACTGCCCTCCATCTCCGGGGAAGTCAAGCCGCTATCGATGGTCGACACCATTGACCTCTGTTGTACCCCAAAATTTTCCCTCCCATATTCTTCAAAGTTTTGACAAGCATCATCTCAATTTGCTCAAGTCTACTCAAGGACGTCCCACCATACACCTCACACCCAAGCGCGCCAGCTGTCCACAATCATAGATCCAAAGGCCAGGGATGGTTGACCACCATGTGCTCAAGTCAAAGCCAGCGTGGATAATAAAAAAAAAGGGTCAAACAGGCTTGCTTCTATTGGGCCAGAAATTCAACAAAAAACCTCCCATTGGTCCATTAACCTCCTGGTCTATTTGCCTTTTTATATTTTTCTCTTTTCAATTCTTTTAATTATTAATATTTTTTTCATTAACTAACAAATTAATTTTTTTTATAAATTCAGAAAAAACCAAAAAAAATAGTAATAATATTTTCATTAATTAAATTTAATTAGTTATTACTTTGTAAATAAATACTAACATAAATTAATTTAGTTTAATTAGATTTTATTTTAATTTTCTTTTACAATAAATAAAAACAATTTAGAATTAGGTTTTTACTAACTTTTAATTTCTATTTATTTTCTCTTTATTTTCATCAAAAATATTTTTTTTCTTTAATTAAATAATTAATTAGTTAATTAACTTTAACATTTAATTTAATTACAAAAAAAAAGACAAAATTCAATCCTTTCTTAAAAAAGGGTCAAAACCCTCATGACTTCCCGATTCAATCTTTCGCGCGTATTTATTTTTTAATTCATTATTTTGTAACTGCTTCTAGAAGTGTAATAGTTAATTAGGACCTCCTTTATTGCTTTATTTATTTTCTTGCACTTTATTTTTCAAAACGGGTTTTTGTTTTTGGCGATGTATAGACTCGCGCCTTGTAATAGCTAGATTTACATTTCCGCAATTTATTTTCCGCACTCCTAACTGTTAACAATGCATGAAAGAATGTATGAATAATAAAATTAATCCGTAGCTCACAAATAACATGTACAAGACAACCTTAACTGAAAAACAACACACAAAGCACATGCCACTCCTAGGGTACGCCTCACCGGTTGCCTCGAACGTGGTCATCAAGTATAGGGTGTCTTAGAGGTCGCCCTTCTGTCCAAAAGATCCAGTTGCCTCGAAACGGTTGCCTCGGATACAAAGGATCTAGGACATTAGGGTTACTTCTAAGGCGTCCTACCATTGCTTCGGTGACCACACTGTCCCTTAATCGAATTGACCCAAACACCTCCAACGACGGTGCTACCTACCTCTCAATGGTGGGATAGCACTATCTAAAGGACTCTTACACAACTTAATTCCTTAGGGTAGGTAGATTCTCATGGGTACTTGCTCTTTTCAAACAAACAAAAACAACTTTTCACACCTCACACTTTCTAAAAGTTTTCAAACAAATTTTTCATACACTCTTGAGGACAGATACAAGAGTTACTTAGAAACTTTTCAAATGAAACTTTTTCAAAACCCACACACAATTGAAAAGCAAACAAATTTTGAAAACATAAGAGCGAGTACCTAAGAGCCCGTGGATAACCACGGATAGAAAGGGTGCTAACACCTTCCCTTTCTATAAATCTACCTCCCGAACCGAGAAACATTCTCAAAGAAGGAATTTTGCTGTGCTTTTGTCCTTTCCATGTTGGAGAACATAAAAGACGGTGGCGACTCTTGCTTACCGCGACATTTCGTGAAACCAGCTAAAAAATAGTCAGTTCTATTTCCACCGATCACAGAACTGGCGACTCTGCTGGGAATACCGTTGATAAAGTGAGGTGTACCTTAGGAATAGTTCATCATCATGTTTTCAATTGCTTGATCTGTTTGCTTTAAAATTGCAGGCCTGTTTTGGGAGTTTCATAGATCCTAACTCGAATCTGGGGGATACCTCTTAGAAAGTAGCAACAAACTGTGAGGGAACTGTGTGGGGTATACCGACACGGTTGAAGCAGTTTTCTACGTTGATGTGGCACTTTGGTGAGTAACGGTAACCCTTGAGTCAAGTCAAGGAGAGTACGGGGCCGCCGCGTGGTATCGTGAAGCATCAACTGACCTTAGGAACCTTACTTGACCATCCTGGCCTCTTTAGGGGTAGTGAGATGACTGACTTTGGTGCAGTCCGAAGTTGGTTGATACTCGATACTACACTCATTGAGGGTTGTTTTCTTGGAATATTTTGATCGCCAGTTCAGTGGCTAAATCAAAACAATGAACATAGAAAACAACCCTATGATATTGAGCTCCTTAGAACCCAGTTACTTTTGATAGGACAGGTTTTGATCCCACCAACTTCAAGAGGGTAGTATCCCAAACTTCATGCTGGCCTAAACTCTAAGGGCTGTCTTGTGTGACTTGTGTGCTTTCAAACTTGACTACTTGCATACTTGTTATCTGACACTTGAGTTTCTTGCAAGTTTTGTTTACAGTCCTTAATCTGGACTCATAACAGGGCCTACTTACATCACTCCATTCATAGCATAACACCATACCATTGCATACATCCTACATAAGGACTAACCCATTTCAAGGATCTCAAGGGTCTGTGGTGCAAGTCATGATGAATCAAAATGTCTAGCAAAGGGAAAAGGGGATTTATTTTCCTCTAGCCAAGGTTAATGACTTGAGTCATGGGCTATGACCCACTCGATATGGTGAGCCTTGACTCTTGAAGAAGGACTCTCATCAACATGAAGTCCCTTCCATCAAGCTACAAAATTCAAATTCTAACAATTTTCTTGTTTGCCCCGCGAGATCCTTGAAAATATTGCATGCATACATACATATCATGGCATTATAGGTACTCCTTTGACAGGTCACTTACCATCTCCGCTGTTTATTTCAGCAATGGCTTCCCAACAAAACAACCAGGATCTTCATGCTCAAGAGACTCGGTTCGGGGAGATCCTCCTAAATCTATCCAAGGGGCAGGAAGAGCTGAGAACACTCCTCATGGGGAATTTGGTCAGGAAGAGTCCCGAAGACGACAAGGACGAACGGCTGAAACGTCTGCAAGCTGAGGTAGATACGATGAGAACCCAGATGCTGGGGCAAATGGCTCTCATCCAAGGCTTAGCTAAGGAGCAAGAAGAGTTGAGGACCATGATCAGTCAACTTCATCAAGACAGATACAATATGAAGCAACCAGTCCAAGTCAGGGACCAGGTCATTGATCAGATTCGAAGAGGACAAGAGTCTGGTATGGTGAAGAATAGACCTCTCCAAATTGCTACCACTTCACAGGTCCAACCACAACCTCTCCCAGAGCAGCAGGTGGATCAGAGTAAGCCAGACAAGCCCAGGAGGAAATTCACCCAGCTCAACATGTCGCTGTCCCAAGCTTTGCAACACCTATTGAAGTTGAATCTGGTGACGTTGATAAAACCTCACCCTCATCCTAAGACTTCTTCACCCAACTATAATCCTGGGGCCAGGTGTGCATACCATTCTAACAGCCCGGGGCATGATACTGACGACTGTTGGAAGTTGAGGTACAAAATCCAAAGCCTGATTGATGAAGGAGTTGTGGAATTCACCCCAGATGGTCAGGTCGAGTTCTTCTACTATCCCTGCGAGATTCACCATTTGAAGTGACAATTCCTGAGACTAGAAGACTTTTTGTTCATTCGAATGTTCAAGTTGTATTTTCTTTGCTTATACAAACAATTATTGTCATAGCAAACTTTATTACTTTATCAATGCATCGCATATGTCTTTTTTGAATCAATATATTCGCATTCGCTATATTTAAACTGCTTTCATTTTTTGATGTCAACTCTTAATAATTCTAAGCCTCTTGAGGGAGGATGACGAAAACGATACCACGATCTACAATATGCTTTTGAACAGACCCCGCTGATGAGGTACATGCATTGTTTCAATTCCTAAACACTGGAGTTATAAGGAAGATAATCCCTCGTCAACCCCTTTGAGCCAAAGAAGTCGGAGTTTTTCTTTTCGAAAATTAAAACCCTTAATCATAACCTGGGGCAGGGTAGTTCTCTCAGTTTGATCTAAGTGCAGAACGAATGGCACCAAAGGAGTTCTTACAAAACAAAAGATGATGATGGTTCTGAATAATCATAAGGACAGACAGTCATTACCAAAAAAGAACTAAAGCCCAACAAGTCAAAACCTATGAAGGAGACTTACAAAACTGGGGCATCCCGCTGACTGTAATCACAAAAGAAACAGTTCAGGCAAAAAACAGGGATAACAAAAAAAAAAGAAAGAAAGAGGTCATATAAACCCTCGACAAAAAAGAAATGACTGCCTATCCAAAATAAACTTTCAACATCCGAACCATCATTGGTATATCAAAGCAAAGACTCAAACAAAGTCCAACGCACGATTAACTGAGTTTAGGATCAAAGAACATCACGAAGAGCGGGTGGGTACAAATAAAATTTGAGCCTTTATCCTTTGTTTCTTAAACCGTGAACCAGGCCACGTTATAACCCTTAAAAAGTCCTAGCTGAAGCATGGGTTAGTTCGAAAGCATACTGTTACGAAAGGTATCCTGACTCCTTAAGGCTTGCGGTAAAATAACGAGTTGACATCACAGTTTACAAAATTCACTTGTTTTTACTAAAAAAAGATGCATTTTCAAAAATTCCAAAACAGACATAAGCTTTGCATTTTAAAATAACATTGTTTGCATATGACTTTTTGTTCGAACAACATAGAAATTCGCACGAAGAATATCTAGTGAACAAAAGCACTTCCAATCAAGGGACATGGCATGATCATTGTCCATCATCTGGGGCAGTTAAGTCAAGATTCGGAGAATCTCTCAAAAGGCCAACCAGCTTGGGGCAAATCTCCGTCCGAATCACTTGGGGCATGGGACATGAATTCTAGCAACGAATCTTGCCTGATCAAACATCTTCTGGTAACATGGCAACATACCAACAGTGACAACTCCCTGAACGCGGACATAGTCGAAAAAATGCTACGCATAATCAAAGACCCGCTAGGTTGACACACCTAGGCAAAAATAAGGGCTTCCCGGCGAACCAAAAGGGTTCGGGCAAAAATAAGGGATGAAATGAAAAAATCTGTACACCCGGCAAGTCGAAAACCTGAAAAGGCGGCTTGGGCAAAAATGGGTATCCCGGTGGACTGAAAACCCGAAAGGGTGGTCCAGGCAAAAATTAGGGATCACAGCGTACGACTATGTCCCGGCATCTCGTCACTTGCCTACCAGAAGAAGATTTGTCAACCGGCAGTCATCAAGCGCCTCCATAGGTATCTTCTCCTACAGAAATAGGGGCAATATGAGTTGTCTAAGCGATCTAGTTTCTCTGTCCACCAAGGTACTAAGGTAGGTTCAGCTGAAGAACATGACCAAGATACCTCCACTCCCCGCAGAGTAAGATAGGAGTCAGCAATACTCTTCCCCGAACAGAGTTTGGTCTCCCAATCAGCCCTGAAAAGGCACAACATTCTCCAGCAAGTCAGCAACACTCTCCCCAAGCAGAGTTAATCTACTGTCATCCATAAGGAAGATGGGTATTCCCAGAAGATCTCAACATTCCCCAATGGAGTATACAGATGTTCCTAAGCAAGCATCCCCGACAGTCTTAATATAAGATTGTTCCCCGGTGGAATACCGACATCCTAGTGGAGCCATTTCCCAATGCAGTCTCAAGTCTCCCAGGAAAGTTGAATCAATCTCCCCAGTAGATTCTTGAAGCTTATCCCCAGTAGATTCTGGAAGCTTATCCCATGCAGAGCACGAACCCGTCTCCCCGGCTTTATTCAAAAGTTATTCCCCACCAGAGCTTATAACTGGGTTATCCTCAGCTAAATACCACGGAAAGATCGTCCTCGGCAAAGTTCTTCCTATCACTCGGCGGAGTTCATCAATTCCCCAACAAAGCTCATCAATGGAATCCCCAGCGGAGTTATCATCAAAACCTAAGCGAAACATCTCTTCCCACAGAGTAATTCTCCGCAGAGTAATCTCTCCAACAAGTTTATTCCCTAACGGAGTCATCCTCTCCTACCGGTTTATTCTTGTAATCATCATCCCCCAGCGGAAACGAAGAACTCTGTTCTTCAACATCAGCCCAGGATGCAACTTCCCGGCATGCGTCAAGGATTTACTTTCCTAGACGAAGATACATTCATAAACATCACATTGTCATGATACACGCATCATATCATACAATCTCATACATGAGAACCTCATTGCTTTATCCATATCATGCATTGCATATGACTGACCTTTACCTTTCAGGTAAGATGCAGTTAAATGATCAGCTATGTCAAAGTAGACAAATATAGTCAAAAGAGACCAATCCAGTCAAAGAAGACAAATCTAGTCAAAGAAGACAAGTCCAGTTAAATCCCAAAGGTTTTTCTGATGCTCATCCAGTCAAAGAAGACAAATCCAGTCAAAGAAGACAAATCCGGTTCCTAAAAGATTTTTCTGACGCTAATCCAGTCAAAGAAGACAAATACAGTTAAATCAATTCCTAGAGATTTTTCTGACGCAAATCCGTCATCATAGACATCCGTCATCATAGACACCCGTCAATATAGACACCCGTCGTTATAGACACTCGTCGTTGTAGACACCCGTCAATATAGACACCCGTCAATATAGACACCCGTCAGTGAAGACAACCCGTCATTGAAGACAACCCGTCATTGAAGACAACCCGTCAATATAGACATCCGTCAATATAGACACCCGTCAATATAGACACCCGTCAGTGAAGACAACCCGTCATTGAAGACAACCCGTCACTGAAGACAACCCGTCATTGAAGACAACCCGTCATTGAAGACAACCCGTCAGTGAAGACAACCCGTCATTGAAGACAACCCGTCATCATAGACACCCGTCGTCATAGACACTCGTCGTTATAGACACCCGTCGTTATAGACACCTTGTCATTTGAGACACCCGTCGTCATAGACACTCGTCGTTATAGACACCCGTCGTTATAGACACCCGTCATTATAGACATCCCGTCATTGAAGACATCTCGTCATTGAAGACATCTCGTCATTGAATGCAACCCGTCATTGAAGACAACCCGTCATTGAAGGCGACCCGTCATTTAAGACAACTCGTCATTGAAGATAACTCGTCATTGAAGACAACTCGTCATTGAAGACAACTCGTCATTGAAGATCACTCGTCATTGAAGACAACCCGTCCAAAGAGACAACTCGTTAAGAAAGACAAAACCTCCTCTGGTTCAGTTAAATCCTAAAGATTTTTCTGAGATAACCTGTCAGTAGAGACAACCCATCAACCTTTTGAAGTTCCGGATTCGATTCCTGTATCTAGCCAGGGCACGTCTGAAGAGTTTGAAGATTCGATTCCTGTATCCAGCCAGGGCATATCTGTTGACGACTAATTCCAGATTCGACTCCTGCATCCAGCCAGGGCATATATGTGAGTAACTGATTGTAGATTCGACGCCTGTATCCAGCCAGGGCATGTCTGCATGAAGAGTTTAGAGACTCGACTCCTGTATCCAGCCAGGGCACGTCTGTAAGCAACCTTTTGAAGTTCCAGATTCGATACCTGTATCTAGCCAGGGCATGTCTGTGAGCGACTGAGTGAAGATCAACACCTGTAACAGGCCAGGAAATTATCTTTCTCAGGTATGCAAGTTCTCTCTAAGGAATCTCTTACGCGATCGACACCTAGATGGCATCTATAAGCCCATCCTCCCATACCATCTTTCCAAATGGCATCTATAAGCCCATTCCCGACAAGGTTCTGTCACACTTCCAGATGGCATCTATAAGCCCATCCTCCTATCCATCACATCTCCAAATGGCATCTGTAAGCCCATTCCCGCTATCACACTGTTGATACTCTACTATGCGAGTGCAAATTTCTGGGCACTTTAGTGTTAAATCATCTTCCACCTTCGGATCACGAAAGGCACACAAGCCAATCTACATCCTCAGGTCTAAGAAGATTGAATAGAGGCAATTGTTGTACCCCAAAATTTGCCCTCCCATATTCTTCAAAGTTTTGACAAGCATCATCTCAATTTGCTCAAGTCTACTCAAGGACGTCCCACTATACACCTCACACCCAAGCGCGCCAGCTGTCCACAATCATAGATCCAAAGGCCAAGGATGGTTGACCACCATGTGCTCAAGTCAAAGCCAGCGTGGATAATCAAAAAAAGGGTCAAACAGGCTTGCTTCTATTGGGCCAGAAATTCAACAAAAAACCTCCCATTGGTCCATTAACCTCCTGGTCTATTTGCCTTTTTATATTTTTCTCTTTTCAATTCTTTTAATTATTAATATTATTTTCATTAACTAACAAATTAATTTTTTTTATAAATTCAGAAAAAACCAAAAAAAATAGTAATAATATTTTCATTAATTAAATTTAATTAGTTATTACTTTGTAAATAAATACTAACATAAATTAATCTAGTTTAATTAGATTTTATTTTAATTTTCTTTTACAATAAATAAAAACAATTTAGAATTAGATTTTTACTAACTTTTAATTTCTATTTATTTTCTCTTTATTTTCATCAAAAACATTTTTTTCTTTAATTAAATAATTAATTAGTTAATTAGCTTTAACATTTAATTTAATTACAAAATTCAATCCTTTCTTAAAAAAGGGTCAAAACCCTCATGACTTCCCGATTCAA
Source organism: Vicia faba (assembly GCA_948472305.1). Classification (NCBI taxonomy): domain Eukaryota; kingdom Viridiplantae; phylum Streptophyta; class Magnoliopsida; order Fabales; family Fabaceae; genus Vicia; species Vicia faba. Next base: position 170,883 of record CATIWC010000581.1, read on the forward strand.
TCTTTCGCGCGTATTTATTTTTTAATTCATTATTTTGTAACTGCTTCTAGAAGTGTAATAGTTAATTAGGACCTCCTTTATTGCTTTATTTATTTTCTTGCACTTTATTTTTCAAAACGGGTTTTTGTTTTTGGCGATGTATAGACCCGCGCCTTGTAATAGCTAGATTTACATTTCCACAATTTATTTTCCGCACTCCTAACTGTTAACAATGCATGAAAGAATGTATGAATAATAAAATTAATCCGTAGCTCACAAATAACATGTACAAGATAACCTTAACTGAAAAACAACACACAAAGCACATGCCACTCCTAGGGTACGCCTCACCGGTTGCCTCGAACGTGGTCATCAAGTATAGGGTGTCTTAGAGGTCGCCCTTCTGTCCAAAAGATCCAGTTGCCTCGAAACGGTTGCCTCGGATACAAAGGATCTAGGACATTAGGGTTACTTCTAAGGCGTCCTACCATTGCTTCGGTGACCACACTGTCCCTTAATCGAATTAACCCAAACACCTCCAACGACGGTGCTACCTACCTCTCAATGGTGGGATAGCACTATCTAAAGGACTCTTACACAACTTAATTCCTTAGGGTAGGTAGATTCTCATGGGTACTTGCTCTTTTCAAACAAACAAAAACAACTTTTCACACCTCACACTTTCTAAAAGTTTTCAAACAAATTTTTCATACACTCTTGAGGACAGATACAAGAGTTACTTAGAAACTTTTCAAACGAAACTTTTTCAAAACCCACACACAATTGAAAAGCAAACAAATTTTGAAAACATAAGAGCGAGTACCTAAGAGCCCGTGGATAACCACGGATATAAAGGGTGCTAACACCTTCCCTTTCTATAAATCTGCCTCCCGAACCGAGAAACATTCTCAAAGAAGGAATTTTGCTGTGCTTTTGTCCTTTCCATGTTGGAGAACATAAAAGTTGGTGGCGACTCTTGCTTACCGCGACATTTTGCGAAACTAGCTAAAAAACAGTCAGTTCTATTTCCACCGATCACAACCTCGACATACGTTTTTCCAAGGAGGATCGTGTCGAGTAAAGAAGGAAGGGAAAGGAGCCTATGGTCGAAGGAGAAGGTTCGACCTCCTCTACAGATCGCTAAAAACTCTCTAGTCTCGCACGGCCAATCTCGGATGGCGACTTCAAGCTTGTTCTCCTCAAAGAAGACCCCACTAGAGGAGTAAAGATCAGAGCAGACCTCCACGACCTGGCGAAAAGGAAACTCAAAGCTTACCTAAGGGAGAATGCTGATCTGTTTGCCTGGAATGCGGCCGAGATGTCCGATTTAGATCTAGAAGTTGCATGCCATCACTTGACTATAGATTCTACCCTCAAGGCGGTCATGCAGTGCAAATGAAAGCAGTCGTCCGAGAAAGAAAAGGTTGCAGAACTAGTTGTAAAAGACATCCTAGAGGCATATTTTATTTCTGAAGCCCAGTACACAACCTGGATCTCAAATGTATTTCTTTTGAAAAAATCTAATGGAAAATGAAGCATGTGTATTGATTATACTGATCTCAATTGGGCTTGTCCTAAAGATGTTTATCCCCTCCTCAATACTGACAAACTGGTCAACAACTCGGTCGGTTTCAAACTGCTATCATTCATGGACACATACTCTTGTTATAACCAGATCCCAATGGCGAAAACGAATAAGAAATACACCACTTTCATGGCCGAGTCGGGAAACTATTAATACAATGTAATGTCCTTCGGCCTGAAAAATGCAGACGCTATATATAAGTGCACGATGAATAAAGTTTTTCGCAATGAGATAGGAGATATGGTTGAAGTCTATATGTACGACATGATCGTCAAGTTCACCGAGGAGCTCGACCATGCCACCCACTTAAAGAAAGTGTTCGAACAGGCTTGAAATTGCCGAATGCGATTCAACCCCGAAAAATGTACGTTCGGCATACGGGCAAGAAAGTTCCTCGGATTCTACCTAACGGAATGAGGCATTGAGCCAAACCCCAAAAAATGTCGGGCATTTTATGAATTTCTGACGCCCACCTTGAAAAATTCCATCCAGATCTTGAACGGAATGCTCACATCCCTCTCTCGATTCGTGGCAAAGTCTGCCCAACACGCGCTTCCCTTGTTTAAACTCTTGCACAAAGAAGCTGCCTTTGAGTGGAAGCCCGAATGCGAGCAAGCCCTCATTCATTTAAAACAAGCACTATCGCAACCACCCGTCCTTTCTCGGCCCGAGAAAGACGAGGTCCTCTATCTCTATCTGGCCATCTCCTCCGAGGCAATAAGAATGAAACTGATTAGAGAAACTCCAGAGGGATAAAGGCCAATTTACTTCACGAGCAAGTTCCTGCAGGGCTCAGAGGCAAGATATCAACAAATTGAAAAAGTAGCTATAGCCCTCGTTAACACAGCGGGTAAACTCAGACACTACTTCCTGGCCCACACCATAGTGGTCCAAATTGATCAACCAATAAAGTAGTTGCTCAAAAGTCCAGACATGTCCGGCAGAATGTTGAAATGGTCTTTGGAGCTTTCTGAATTCGATATCCAAAATGAGAGCAGGAAAGCCCTTAAGGCTCGGGCCTTAGACGACTTCGTAGCTGAAATGACCTCATCCGCAGATCTCGATGGATCGCGTCATTGGACGATATTCGTCGATGGCGCATCACGTTCGACCGAAAGCGGCGCATGCATCATACTTGAAAATGAGTAAGGGACCCTAATCGAGGTCTCCCTCACTCTATCTTTTCCGACCTCTAACAATCAGGCCAAATACGAGGCTTTCCTTGCAGGTTTGTGACTGGTCAAAGATCTGGGAGCCGAGGAAGTAAAAATCTTCACCGACTCTCAGTTGTTCGCCTCTCAAGTCCGAGGAGAATATCAGGTAAAAAACGACCAACTCGATGAATATTGGGCCCTGGTCCAGGAGAGGAAAAAGAAATTTAAATTTGTGGACGTACAACATTTTCCCTGCGAGCATAATACTCGTATAAATATCTTATCTAAGTTGGAAAGCACGAAGAGAAAAGGAGGGAATAAGTCGATGATATAGGAAATACTTCCTCGACCGAGCACCCAAAAGTCATACTCTTCCTTAGAAGTGTTTGCCATCGGGGACAACGATTGCCGGATCACCCCCGTACATGATTACCTCACAAAGGGAAACTCCCCAACGACCTGAAAGAAGCGGTCGTTGTCAGGCGTAGAGCTTGCTCGTACATTTTGGTTGAGGGAAAACTTTACAGGAGGGGATTTTCCATTCCCCTTCTCAAATGCATCGACCGAAGTGGGGAAGAGCGTGTCTTGCTTGAAATCCATGAGGGCATCGGTGGCCAACATCTAGGCAGGAGATCCCTCATGAGAAACGCTTTACGATCAGGATATTATTGGCCCACCATGCAGCACGACGCGAAAGAGCACGTAAAAAAAAGCGATAAATGCCAATGGCACAGAGACATTCATTTAGCTCCACCTAACAATCTTAAATCCCTCTCCTCACCCTGGCCCTTCGCATGGTGGGGATTGGATCTCCTCGGTCCATTCTTGGTCAGAACCAATCAGAACAAATATCTTATTGTAGCGGTCGACTACTTCACCTAATGGATAGAAGCCAAAGAGTTGGCCAAAATCACCGCCCAAAATTTCCTCTGCTTCTATAAAAGAAATATCATCGCTCAGTTTGGCATCCCACAAGCGATAGTCACCGACAACGGGACTCAGTTCACAGACCACACCTTTCAGGAATTCGTCACCAAACTGGGCACCACCCAACACTTCGCCTCTGTCAAGCATCCCCATACAATTGGCCAAGCCATCAAAAAGAGTAATACTCAGGGGCCTCAAGCAAAAATTATATGAGACCAAGAAAATACGTGTCGAGGAATTACATACTGTACTCTGGGGATACCGAACAACTGTGCACTCGTCAACCAAGGAGACCCCTTTCTGACTAGCTTACGAGACATACGCCGTCTTTCTCGTAGAGATTCAGGAACCTTCCAAGAAAACTGAGGCACCTCCCGACGAGGAGATGAACGGCTCCTCCCTCCGAGAAGAGCTGGATCTGGTGGACGAAATCAGAATAGGAGCGGCCCTACGAGAGGACTTGCTCAAACAAAAAATAGCCATGCACTACGACGCCAAGGTTATACAACGAGAGTTCGAGGTCGGCAACCTTGTCTTAAAGAGAAATCGCAAAGAATCTCGCGAGGGCAAGCTCACATCAAACTAAGAAGGTCCTTGTTACGTCTACGTGAAAACATGGACTGGAGCGTATTACATGGAAAACTTACAAGGGGGACAACTTGTTCGATCATGGAACGCTGAAAAGCTAAAATAATATTAAATTTAAAGACACTGAGTAGTCGGCGAGTTTGGTCGATAAGACAAACTCACCCATGCCCGACCACACATGCATGCCTAGGCACAAGCATATAACCCAAAGTATTAAGAAGGGGCGAGGCTCCGCTCTTATGAGAAGCACACCTTCAGCCCGACATGGATAACTCGACTGAGCTCCATAGTCTTTATGCCACGATGGTAGAATGCCCGACTCGCGACAAGAAGTTCACACCGCTGAACCCGAGTCCCTCGAAACGAGACCTTGGTTCCGGCCTACACCCAGTATTCATCCTGGACGTTTGATCAGTTTCCCCATACTGACGAACATACCAAACGAGCAAATCCTCGCTATAAACTCTTAGCAAAACAGAAAAGTCCTAAACTGGCCAATTTTTCCATAAACATGTAAATAACACAAGTTAAATATTCAAAGTAAACGACCATTGGTCGGAAATTAAACAAAACGACCATTTGGGACGCTAATGTGCGAATATTACAATAAAGAGGCTTTTAACACCCCATCCAAAAAGAATAAATTTGTGGCCAGAGACCATGCTTGTTCGAAAATTATATAAATGGGAAAAATCCCGGAGAAACAAAGATACAAAAAATACGGCACGCAGGACGGAATAAACATAGAACAATCATCCTTCAACTTCTCCTTCAGCAACGGGCGACAGTTGGGCAGGACCCCTGGTCGTCTAAGCAAAAAACTGATAACGAGAAATTGTATCATATAATTGCTACATTTTTAATCCATTTTCATACTGCATTAATCCATTTAACTCCCGATTGTTCCGAGTTTTTATGTCTTTTCACAGGTACAACATGTTTCAAATCGATTTAGTGAAAAAGATCATATGAAGAAAGCTAACATGAAAATAAGAAGAAAAGGAACTAATCTGCAAAATTCTGCAAATTTTGATGTTGTGACGGTCGTCACACGTCCATTATGACCGTAACACGCTCACATCATGAAGAACGCTCGTCACACATCATTGACGAACGTAACGCGCTATTTAAGCGTATTACGACCGTCACCTCTACCTTACGACTGTCACACGTGTAATTCAATGTCATGAAGAACAAGAGACGTGGACAACGTAATGGAAGGATTCTTAAATCCTACAATTTCTCAACCTCACCAACGCCAGTTCTGGTCTTTCTCCACTAAAGAAGTACAAGTCCATGTTCCTATTATTTCTTAATTGCCTATTTCTCTTCTATAAATAGGAGAGATTTCAATGAAGGGATATAGAGTTTTTTACAGAATTTCTTGCGGAAGCCCTGCCAAATTTACGAACCATCAATTTGCATTTTTTTGTTCTTGTTTTATTTCCCTTTTACCATTTAATAGCTATTTCCAACATTAGGAAACTGCTATTGTAGTTAGAATATATTTTTAGCCTCAAAATTCGTTTCAAGTTCCGATTCCGAAGGTCCCAATCTTGTCGACTTGTGGAAGAGGGAGCTTGAGGAATAATATTATTATTCAGGTTTTTAATCGCATTTAATTTAATTTTAATACAATTTTTTTACGTTAAATTATTTATCATGAATGTTTTATTGTTTCCCGATTATATTTCCTGTCTGTCTGTTTCAAGTACCATGACTAGCTAAATTTCTAGAGTCGGGATGTGATAATAGTAACTAAATGGATTAAATTATTCCTAAGCTAAAATCCAAATTAACTTAATTTCTGGCTGTGACTTTTTATAATTAAAATCAATCTTTTTGTTACGAGAGTAAGAAAAGTAGAATAGGTTAGGATCGAGACCACGAAAGTGTGAGGTTTTAACCGGATAGCTAAAGTTAGGCATTTGATTTAAATACAGCGAGAGCGCTTTAAAACGAATTAGATTTTATTAAGTTTTCAAAGAGTATTTTCTAAACACTTATGGGCTAGAGAGAGAAGGCATAGGGATTTAGGGGTATAATCCGAGATAAGACCACGAAAGTGTGAGTTGAGGGTTTTTAAACTGATAATTTCTACAGAACCATCTAAGTTAAACATCTTTATATGCTTAGATTCGATTAGATCCACTTAGGTTCACTATATTACATACCGACTGTTTTATCATTATTATTATTCCCTTAATTCGATTTAGTTTTCCTCTACTTTAACCTCTAAAAAACCAAACGTGACAACATCCGCCTTAGCTAAACTAGCAAACCTTTATAGCACTAGAGTGATTACAAAGTCCCTGTGGGTTCGACATCTTTTTAGTACTACCGCGATAGGCTGTGGACTTGCAGTTAAGATACCGTTAGACACATTAGGTCAATCGCACCACATCAAGTTTTGGGCGCCGTTGTCGGGGACCTTGATTTAGTCACTAGTGCACTCATAAAGTAGTACTGTATAGACTAAGGGAACTATTTATTTTTCCCTCTGTTGTATGCCAAATACTCGCTCCCGAAGCGAGCCTTTGCATCTACAAATCAACAATATCGAATGCTATCTCAGAGTAATACGCCGAATTCAAGAATACCGTGATCTTAACAATCTTCCTCCGACTAAGCTTCCTGATATCTCAATCCCTGAATTAATTGAAGAATCTAAGATGGCTGACATACCAAATCCACCTCGTGCTCTTAAGGATTATGCAGTTCCTTCTCAAGCGGAGCCCCACAATAGCATTGCCGCTCCTGCTATCGCTCGAAGCGATTTCAAGCTGAAACCTTCGCTTCTATCCGCCGTTCAGCAGAACCAATTTTTTGGATCTCCTACTGACGACCCAAACCCACATCTGCCAGTGTTTGTGCAGTACGCAGACACTGTAAAAGCGAATGGCATAAACCCCGAGGCGATGCGATTGCGCCTATTTCCCTTTTCTTTAAGAGACAGAGCTCGAGCATGGCTCCAATCTCTTCCTTCAAACTCAATCACCACATGGGATGAGTTGAAGAAGGTCTTTTTAGCTAGATATTTCTCACCAAGCAAAACTGCTATGCTTAGAGCCAACATCAATGGTTTTAGAAAAAAAGATAACGAATCACTTTTTGAAGCGTGGGAACGCTATAAGGACATGATCAAACTCTGTCCTCATCATGGTTTAGAAGAATGGCTGATCATTCATACGTTCTATAACGGTATCTTGTACAACACAAGAATGACTATAGATGCTGCTGCTGGTGGGGCATTGATGGATAAACCGTATACCGAAGCAAATCGACTTATCGAAAGCATGGCTCAAAACCATTATCAATGGGGAAGCGAAAGAGCTAATATGGAAAAAACCCAAACAAAAGGTGGCATGATTAAAGTGAATAGTCTGGATCAAGTCAACGCTAAAGTAGAAGCCCTTACCCAAAAGCTAGAAAATCTTACTACCGCTCCTGCAGCTACCGTGGCTGCAGTAGCTCAAGCTTACGATCTATGTGGTCTTCAATCGCATCTTGCTCTAGAATGCCCACTTCTAACAGGAGTTTCAGCTGAACAAGCGAATTACGTACAGGAAAACCCTTATAGAAATACCTATAACCCTGGTTGGAAGAATCATCTGAACTTTTCATATAAAAGTAACAATGCGTTGTACGCACCTGGACAAGCTCCTGCCATGCCACCTAGCTATCCAAAAGCTGCCCCAAATCACCCCAATAATGGACCTAATACATCCAATGCCCCTAGGAAATCTAATCTTGAAATCATGATAGAATATTTCATTGCTTCTCAATCTCAAACTAATAAAGATGTTCTAAATCAGAATTTACATACTAATGAGCAGATTAAACAATTATCTAGTAAAGTTGACGCTTTGGCTACCCATAATAAGATGCTTGAAACTCAAATTTCACAGGTGGCTCAACAACAAGCATCTACTGCTTCCCCAGCTGGATTTTTCCCTGGTCAACCACAACCTAACCCAAAAGGATAAGCTAACACTGTAATACTGAGAAGTGGAAAAGAACTTGACGGACCTGTTGATCCAAGACTCGAAAATCCAGCCATGTACCAAAAGCAGAACAAGCCAACTGAAAATGAGAATGAACCAAAGGAAAAGGAAAACGAAAACAAAGAGGCAATGGAGAAAGAAAAGCCTTATGTGCCTCCATCACCCTATAAACCGCCGATCCCGTACCCTCAGAGACTTACCAATTCCAAAACAATGGGCCAATTCAAGAAATTTGTTGAACTTTTGAAACAACTGAATATCACAATACCGTTTACAGAAGCTATCACTCAGATGCCCTCGTATACTAAATTTCTCAAGGAAATCCTATCTAACAAGAAAAAGATTGAAGACAACGGAACAGTTACACTTACTGCTGAGTGTAGCGCTATTATTCAAAATGATATGCCCCCTAAGCTGAAAGATCCAAGTAGTTTCTCTATACCTTGTAACATTGGAAAGTTTGTCATAGACAAAGCTCTATGCGACTTGGGAGAAATTATCAATGTCATGCCCCTATCTATTTGCAAAAAGCTGGAAATGGGAGAACCTAGACCCACAAAAATGTTCGTTATATTAGCTGACCGATAAGTTAAATACCCTGTAGGTATACTGGAAAATGTTCCAATTAGAATAGGTCAATTCTATATCCCGACCGATTTCATAATCATGGACATTACTGAGGACTCAGTTACTCATATCATATTAGGAAGACCCTTCCTAGCCACAGCTAGAGCTATAATTGACGTGAAGAAGGGCAGACTGATATTCGAAGTTGGAGAAGAAAAAGTGGAATTCATCCTCACTCAATTCTTACAAGCACCAGCCATGAATGAGACATGTTATCTAATCAACGTTATAGACGAGTGCGTAAGAGAGATAGAAGCGGAACAGACCACATGATCTGAAATAATGAAAATCCAAACCCCTCTGATATTCGAAGACGACAATTGGCGTGAACCATACCAAGATGATAGTCTAAGTGAAAGTCTAGCACTTACACCTGATCATATGCCATGTCCAAAGAAACCGGGTTTAAAATTAAAAACTTTACCCAGGAACCTAAGATATAAATTCTTAGATACCAAATGTACGTGACCAGTAATGGTCAATTCCAGTTTAGGAACGCTCGAAACTGAGAAACTTTTAGACGTCCTAAGAAAGTACCCGACTACATTAGGTTATAACATATCCGACTTGAAAGGAATATGTCCTTCAATTTGTATGCATCATATTATGCTAGAAGAAGATTGCAAAACCTCTAGAGAACCCCAAAGAAGGATTAACCCAATCCTTAGCACTGTAGTCAGAGATGAAATTAAGAAGCTATTAGAATCATATATCCAATCTCCAACAGTAAATGGGTTAGCCCATTACACGTCGTACCGAAGAAAGGAGGTATCACTGTTGTGAAGAACGCAAAAGGAGAACCGATAATGCAAAGAGTGGTAAATGGGCATAGAGTGTGCATTGATTATAGGAAAATAAACAAAGCTACTCGAAAAGACCATTTTCCTCTACCCTTCATAGATCAAATGTTAGAGCGATTAGCCAAACATTCCTACTTCTGCTATCTAGATGGTTATTCCAGATTTTTCCAAATTCCCATTCACCCTTATGATCAAGAGAAGACTACATTCACATGTCCCTATGGAATTTTCTCTTATAGACGAATGCCCTTCGGATTATGCAATGCCCCAGCAACCTTTCAACGATGTATGATGTCAATCTTTGCAGATTTCATTGATAACATCATGGAAGTGTTCATGGACGACTTCTCTGTGTGCGGGCAAAGTTTTGAAGGATGCCTATCAAACCTAGAAAAGATTTTAGAAAGATGTGTGAAAGTAAACCTCGTGCTTAACTGGGAGAAATGTCATTTCATGGTCAGAGAAGGAATCATACTAGGACATGTTATATCTAATAAGGGAATTGAAGTTGATAAAGCTAAGATAGAAGTCATAAAAGAACTTCAACCACCTAAGACCGTTCGAGAAATACGAAGTTTTTTAGGACACGCCGGTTTCTACCAACGATTTATCAAAGATTTCTAGAAGATCATTAAACCACTTACCGGTCTATTAATGAAAGACGCTGAGTTCATATTCGACGAAGATTGTATTAAAGCGTTTGAAACTCTAAAATCATCCCTTATCACCACACCAATCATGCAACTGCCCGATTGGAGATTGCCTTTTGAAATCATGTGCGATGAAAGTGACTACGCCATAGGCGCAGTTCTTGGACAAAGGAAGGACAAGAAACTTCACGCAATCTACTATGCCAGTAGTACGCTTGACTCAGCTCAAATGAACTACGCCACAACTAAGAAAGAGCTGTTAGCAGTTGTCTTTGCGCTTGACAAATTCCGTTTTTACCTAGTAGGAGCGAAGATAATCATCTACATAGACCACGCTGCTATCAGATATCTACTAACTAAGAAGGATGCAAAACCAAGACTCCTCAGATGGATCCTACTTTTGCAAGAGTTTGATCTAGAAATTAAGGATAAGAAAGGAACGGAAAACGTCGTAGCAGACCACTTGTCAAGATTAGAAGGTATAAAACCCGAACAAGTACCGATTAACGACGATTTTCCGTATGAAAAGCTGATAGCGCAAATAAGAAGCGATCTAGCTCAACTGGATCTAAACAAACCAAAAGCCAAAGAAGACGTTGAAGTGATCCATACAACCATGGGATTGCCATGATATGCCGACATAGTCAACTACTTAGCTGCAGGCGCGCTCCCACCGGACTTAACTTATCAACAGAAAAAGAAATTCTTCCATGATCTCAAGTACTATTATTGGGATGAACCTTTATTATTTAAAAGAGGACCGAACGGAATTTTTCGCTGATGCATACCTGAAGAAGAAATAGAAGATGTTATTTCTCATTGTCATTCATCTCCCTATGGAGGACATGCCAGCACTTCTAAAACTTGTGCAAAGATCCTACAAGCTGGCCTATTCTGGCCTAATCTATGGAAGGATGTCCACATTGCTGTTAAAAACTGCGATCGGTGTCAACGCACTGGTAATATTTCAAGACGCGATGAAATGCCTTAAAGAGGAATACTAGAAGTAGAAATCTTTGATGTTTGGGGAATCGATTTCATGGGACCTTTCCCATCTTCTTTCGGAAACAAGTATATACTCGTAGCTGTCGATTATGTTTCAAAATGGATTGAGGCTATAGCCTCTCCTACAAATGACACACGAGTAGTAATTAAGCTCTTTAAAAACACAATCTTTCCAAGATTTGGTGTGCCTAGACTTGTCATTAGTGACGGTGGCTCTCATTTCATTTCAAAGATATTCGACAAATTATTATCTAAGTATGGGGTAAAACACCGCATAGCAACACCGTATCATCCACACACCAGTGGACAGGTCGAAGTCTCGAACAGAGAAATTAAACAAATCCTAGAGAAAATTGTCGCCATATCTAGGAAATATTGGTCATATAAGCTTAACGAGGCTTTATGGGCTTATAGGACAACCTACAAGACCCCTATAGGAACTACACCCTTCAAGCTTGTGTACGGAAAGTCCTGTCATCTCCCGGTAGAATTAGAACACAAGGCATATTAGGCAATCAAAACGCTCAATATAAACTACACAGCTGCTGGAGAAAAGCGAATCCTCTACTTCAATGAATTAGAAGAATTGAGATTAGACGCTTATGAGAACGCTAAGATATACAAGGAAAGAACCAAAAGATGGCACGATAAGTGCTTATCCCGGAAAGAATTCAGTGTGGGAGACATTGTGCTACTATTTAACTCTAGACTTAGGCTCTTTCCTGGAAAACTGAAATCCAGATGGTCTGGTCCTTTTGAAGTTACAAAAATATTCCCTAGTGGAGCAATAGAAATTAAGGATAGGAATAGTGACCCGTTCACAGTGAACGAACATCGATTAAAACAATATCATAATATTGAGAATAGAAACTATGTGAATAGTCTAAAACTTTTAGAATTACCCACTATTTCCCCTGAATGATCTACTGCTAGGCACTATGTCAGGCTTATGACGTTAAAAACAGTGCTTAGTGGGAGGCAACCCACCTATTTGTTTTTATTATTATTTCCGTTTGTTTTTATTTATTACTTTTGATCTTCTTTTCCGTTTCTGCATTTATTTATTTTAAAGCCTTATTTTCATTATTTTTTTTCCATTTTTTTTCCTAAAAATCTTTATACAACTGCTGCTGATTTTCAAACAACTTTATTCGCTATAGGTTTTCTGAAAAAGTCTTTTTCTATCCTACCTTCTCCCCTGATTTGTTTCCCCATTTAGTATTTACTATGGAAACCACTTTTAGAGGAAGGAACCAAATGAGGATATTTGAGGAATTGTCACACAGGAACATTGGTATGAATTTGTATTATGTTGAACAAACAATGGACACTTTAGGTATTAAGGATAGTGTCCTTTATCTGTTTAACCAACTGGGATGGGAAAAATCCCACATTAAGTCTAGGTTTGTTACATACCGCGAGCTTACCCTTGAATTTTTGAGCTCCCTAGTTCATATACCTGAGCGCGGTTTCAGAACTAGAAAAGGATTTATAGCTTTCAGACTATTCAATATTGAATTCGTTTATAACCATAAAGAATTAGCTGACCTTCTAGGATTCCCTAGCGGACCTTTTTCTTTTACTACCACCCAGGCGAAATTAATGGATTTCGAGCTAGATTACTTTTGGGGAACCTTAACCGGAAACTATCACCCTGAGCCGGATAGCATGGACAATAATGTAATACACAACCCCACTATCCGCTATTTCCATAAGATTCTAGCCCATACTGTGTTCGGAAAAGAACAGAACCGTACTGCAGTGTCTAAGGATGAGATGTTTTTACTGCAATATATGACCCAAGGCCAACCTGTTAATGCTGTGCCATTCTTGATGCAAACATTTTCTCGCATTTCTCAGAACCCTAATGAACCAATCATCATAGGAGGCCTAGTCACCATGATTGCTAATGCCCTCAGACTTAGATACCGACTGCATAGGTGTACACAATTTGGTTCGATCCTCCCTATGAATATTGATTTCTGTTTCCACCTACGAATAATAGGAAATCTAGGTCCTGCACCTTTCGAATACCTGATAAGGGATGAAGTTGTCACTTTATTTACACTTCCAAACCATGCTAAAGTGAGTGCCCACAATTGCGACAACTGGATGTATGAGCTAAACCCTCCCGACCATCCTTCAACACCTGAGACCCCACAATCTTACCAAGTTAATGATGCTACGATGTCTGATGAGAGTGATCCTGAGACCCCTTCTGGTTACTATGATGGTAATAACATTGCAGAGGATATTGATGTCCCTGAAATAACTAAAGGAGAATACACTGAAAATTTGAACATAATCTTTACCACACTGGATGTTTATCAGACTGACATTAATGGAATCAAGGACGAGTTGAAGAGCATGTGTATGGACGTAATAGGCTTAACCTATATAACTGTGGAGCAATTTTATCACATAAATGCAGCTTTCGAAGATTTGAAAACGCGACTGGGATGAAGTAGCAGAATCAACATTTATTTTTACTTTCCTTTTTGTTTTATGTTTCTAGGTAGTTTCCCTTTTAAGATTTCATTTTAAACAAGTTTACTTTCTGCAATTTTTAAATTTCTGTTAAAAACAAATATTTATTTCAATTTCAGTTTGTTTTTATTAAATTTAATGCGTACTACAACAAAAAATTAAATTCACTGTATATATATTATCATTCTGCAAAATTTTGTTATAAGATGTGTGTTGGAATTGATCTGCATATTTATTGTGTTGAATTACTATGTTATAAGGTGTTGGAATTAAACTGCTTCATTTATTTCATAAATGCAATTATTTGTATCCGTAACGGTCGTAGCAACCCTATGACGAGCGTAACACGCGTTTCACCATGTTACGCCCGTCAGCCCCCTGTGACGGCCGTCACGCGCGTTCAAAAACATCTTCTGCTATTACAGAAGCCGTTCTCCTTCCCACTTCTTCTTTCCTTTTTCCCAAACCGTTCCGCCACCCATTCAATTTTTTCTTAAACCACCCCCTCTAACACTTAAATTCCATCACTCCACTTCTCCATTCACATTCCAAACCCTTTCACATTCCAACCCTTTCACGATTCAACCTCTTGCACACAATATGGCCAACAACCAGCAAATCCCCAATCTCACTTTCCGAGCAGGCGACCAAGGTGAAAACCAAAGATTAAAATTTCATAAATTCCAATGCTGCGGTATCCAACCAACTCGGCATGTTGACCTTGATTGTCTGAGAAATTTGGGACTGCTTGAGAGCGTCCGACAACTTTTGCAGAATGTGAACTTGTGGAATCTGTGCCGCCAACCGCAACCCATCTACGAAACTCTCACCTTGGAGTTTCTGAGTTCATTTTCATACATTACTCCTACTGGAGCCACCAACCAACTCTCTGGCGTGGCCAAATTATGTATGTTTGGCACTGAGTATCAGCTGTCACAAACTGATATCGCACGGCTGCTCGGTTTCAGTTCCGACGAAGGCGTCCACCTTCGGGTGCCGGATAATTTCGGTGAGGAAGCATTTAATTTATGGCACAGCATGACAAACATTCGTGTCGGATCTTATGACCACCTCAACGCCACCCATATCCATAATCCGACTATCTGATACTTTCACCGCATCCTTTGCAACACCATCTTCGCCCGAGATAGCAACCACAAGCTCAACTCCAAGGAGCTTTTCTTCATGCACTGTGCATTCACTGGCCAGAAGATAAACGCCGCCCCATTTTTATTAGCCCATATTCACTCCATTTGTGCTAGAGGTGGCAAACCCTTCTATTTTGGAGGGATTGTGACTTCTCTTGCCATAACTTTGAATCATGGTGCCGCTCTCACGGATATGCCTTCTATGGCACTGACATTGTTGACTCTGGACCACTGCAAGACGACACACCTCATCTATGAGCGGGAGGATGGCATATTCCATCCTGTGATCCAAAAAATTGTTTATAATAACATTACTTTTCCTTGCAGGGACCGAATCGACCCTCAAAACAGAGCCAACTGGTTATTCGATCCTGCAGCTCCCGAGGGCCATGTTCCTATTCATGAAGACCAGCCTAATGCCCCCGCAGACGAGATGCAAGAAGAGTTGGACAGAGCTGCCCCCGTTCACGACATTCTAGGACCTTCTTCCACACCACCTCCTATCTCTCTTGAGGACATTCTCCGCGCCATCCATCAGCAAAATCAAATGAGTGCCGCACTTGAAAGAAGACAACAAGAGCAATATGACTATTTATATGCACAAAACGTTCAGATTCTGAATGGCCATCGGAGCATGAACGAGAGGTTGGACGAGGCCCTGTCTGAACTTAATGCTTTAAGGTTGGACGTCAGTACTCTTGGTTACCAAGACACTGTTACCGAAGCCACGCCTACCAGGCGATCACGCACCAGGAGTAGAGGATGTGGCCATCAGTAGTTTTTATTCTTAAGTAGTTTACTTTTGCTGTTTCTTTTTCTTTTTGTATTTGTATTTGTATTTCCCCGCCTTTATACCACAATATTGAGGACAATGTCGGATATAGTGTGGGAGAGGTACCTTTCCATTTACCATAAACAAGTAATTTTTTACGATATTTCTCAGTTTAAATTCTTCCCCGCTTTATTTAGCCATACCGAAAATTTTTGCTTTATCTTCGCATAGCTCGACATACCTACCTTAACGAAATCCTAGTTAGGAAGCCGAGAATGATTCAACAAGATCGATACAGTTATGACACCTTAGACTTCCTACTTACGCGATCCGTTTCAATAACCGTTATACCTATATCTTGAGTTTTAGTTCTAAAGTAACCCCTAGTAGTTTATACTAGCAGTCAACACCATCTTGACACAAACCACGGGGGGAGACGATGAATATAAGTGTTTGATGCCTAATCAATGAAATATCTGTCTTATCTCGCTGCTAAAAAGAAAAAAAAGTTGCACCAAAATACAAGGTCGCATATAAGAGATGAGCAAATAATGAAGGAGTCCATTGTTGGTTGGTTCAGAGGTATCTAGTTCTGAACTTGGTAGGGCGTACTACGACTCGATCCCCCACAACCTCCAATTTGGATAATATGTGTAGGGTTGCCATATTCGTGTACCAGAACCCGTGCTAAAAGGATCAAAGTCACTAACCGGTTACTCCACTACGTGTATGCTAAGACAAAGGGCTTAATGTGATTGCGCTAGAACAAACCGGGTGAAATAGGTACAAGAAACTCTGGGTAGAATTATAACGGAACTATTGGATAGTTTGTTTAAAATGGAAGTCCACGACTTAGCTTATTGCTTGTGTCATTAGCATATCGTTAGTGTTTTACTTAAGTATCGGTCGAACTAACGAATGATTTCCGTAATTGCTTTGAAAATCAAAGGTATGTTATGCATGTGCTCCTGATAAAACTTGTCTGATATTTCTAAATGATTATTTGCTTGAGGACAAGTAAAAGTTTAAGTATGGGGGAATTTGATAACAAGAAATTGTATCATATAATTGCTACGTTTTTAATCCATTTTTATACTGCATTAATCCATTTAACTCCCGATTGTTCCGATTTTTTATGTCTTTTCACAGGTACAATATGTTTCAAATCGATTTAGTGAAAAAGATCATATGAAGAAAGCTAACATGAAAATCAGAAGAAAAGGAACTAATCTGCAAAATTCTGCAAATTTTGATGTTGTGATGGTCTTCACACGTCCATTACGACCGTAACACGCTCACATCATGAAGAACGCTCGTCACATATCATTGACGAATGTAACGCGCTATTTAAGCGTATTACGACGTCACCTCTACCTTACGACCGTCACACGCGTAATTCAACGTCATGAAGAACAAGAGACGTGGGCAATGTAATGGAAGGATTCTTAACTCCTACAATTTCTCAACCTCACCAACGCCAGTCCTGGTCTTTCTCCACTAAAGAAGTACAAGTCCATGTTCCTATTATTTCTTAACTGCCAATTTCTCTTCTATAAATAGGAGAGATTTCAATGAAGGGATATAAAATTTTTTACAGAATTTCTTGCGGAAGCCCTGCCAAATTTACGAACCATCAGTTTGCATTTTTTTGTTCTTGTTTTATTTCCCTTTTACCATTTAATAGCTATTTCCAACATTAGGAAATTGTAATTGTAGTTAGAATTTATTTTTAGTCGATGAATTCGTTTCAAGTTCCAATTCCGAAGGTTCCAATCTTGCCGACTTGTGGAAGAGGGAGCTTGAGGAATAATATTATTATTCAGGTTTTTAATCGCATTTAATTTAATTTTAATACAATTTGTTTACGTTAAATTATTTATTTATTTATTATGAATGTTTTATTGTTTCCCGATTATATTTCCTGTCTGCCTGTTTCAAGTACCATGACTAGCTAAATTTCTAGAGTCGGGATGTGATAATAGTAACTAAATGGATTAAATTGTTCCTAAGCTAAATCCTAATTAACTTAATTTCTGGCTATGACTTTTTATAATTAAAATCAATATTTTTTTTACGAGAGTAAGAAAAGTAGAATAGGTTAGGATCGAGACCACGAAAGTGCGAGGTTTTAACCGGATAGCTAAAGTTAGGCATTTGATTTAAATACAGCGAGAGCGCTTTAAAACGAAATAGATTTTATTAAGTTTTGAAAGAGTATTTTCTAAACACTTATGGGCTAGCGAGAGCAGGCATAGGGCTTTAGGGGTATAATCCGAGATAAGACCACGAAAGTGTGAGTTGAGGGTTTTTAAACTGATAATTTCTACATAACCATCTAAGTTAAACATCTTTATATGCTTAGGTTCGATTAGATCCACTTAGGTTCACTATATTACATACCGACCGTTTTATCATTATTATTATTCCCTTAATTCGATTTAGTTTTCCTCTACTTTAACCTCTAAAAAACCAAACGTGACAACATCCGCCTTAGCTAAACTAGCAAACCTTTATAGCACTAGAGTGATTACAAAGTCCCTGTGGGTTCGACATCTTTTTATTACTATCGCGATAGGCTGTGCACTTGCAGTTAAGATACCGTTAAACATATTATGTCGATCGCACGACATCAAAAACTCCTTGAGATAATCAGGGACTAGAATCTTACTGGAAGCCACATAATAATTGACTACCATTCCTGAGGTGTTGAGCTCAACACCGTGGTTCAACACGTGCATCTGCTTTTTACAATGTTTTTGAAGCTCCCCTCGGAAGCAGCCTGAGCGTCATCCATAGCCAACTGAAAATGAGAAATGAGCTCAGATCGCGTCTTCAGATATTTGGTATCCTCCGGCTCATCTTCAGCGGGCATAATCTCGGCAATCAGGGCTGCCACCTTTTCCTCAAGGTCCTTTTTCTCGAGCAAAAGGACCTCGCGTTCCTCGGAGAGCCTCCCCGACTCTTCATTAGACAGCTTCCAGGATTTTTCTTCCTCGAACCGGGCCTTCTCGCTCGCAGCTAGCCTGGCCCGAAGATTCTTCAGCCCTGTCTCCTAAGAGGAACTTCCCTCGGTGTATGCGACCGTCATCTCCAAGATCCGCATCAAACCGCCAGTATCACCCTCTTCTCCGGGCGGCTCATTCCCTCGAGATGAGGGGATTCGGCCAGGGGAAGACGGAGAGTTGCGCCATCAAAGAAATACTTCTTCACCTAGCAAGGGGGAAATTCGTATGTTCCCTTTCCCTTTTCCCCAGTCAGGTCAATGCTCCCCTTGGGACGCGGCCTCTTCGCTTTCGAGGAAACAACGACAGGAGAAAGAGCGACTGTAGCTTGGGCCGAGGATGAGTCGCCCGACCCCAAGGCAGGAGCGAGCACCAAGCCAGTCTGTACATCCTTTTGAGCCCTTCTCGCTCTGGCTGCAAGAGTCTTGGACAAGCGCTCTTGAGTGGGATTCATGCTATCTGCAAAACATACAAAAAAAACATAGTCAATAAATGAGGAGTCAAATAAATGACGACCACTTACTACTATTAGAAACTATATATATATATATATATATATATATATATATATATATATATATATATATATATATATATATATATATATATATATATATATATATATATATATATATATATATATATATATATATATATATATATATATATATATATATATATATATATATATATATATATATATATATATATATATATATATATATATATATATACACCTAAGTATTTAACGGGGTCCTCGCTCCCAAGGAGCTCTTTGACGACTATGAGGCCCGACTCATATATGCGCTCTATGTTCTTGTCAATCACTAACTTTCCCCCTCTACCAACCCGCTGGATGCATGGGATCTGAGCCACAAACATGGTCAAGACAACGAAACTCTCCAGGTCCTCGACTTCGAGATCCCCCCCCCCCTTCAGACATATGATCCCAATTCACTATCAAAATGTTTCCTCGTCCAATGGAACGGGAACTTGTAAACTAGTTTCACAACAGGGTCCCCTAGCTCGTTCATACCGGGAGTACCATCCTCATTATGCGTCGGCACGGTCCTGAAGACGTTCATCATCGCCTTGCTCCAAGATGGATGCCCCAATATATACTTGTCTTTGAAGTGGCAGACGGACTCCAAGTAAACTTTGAACAACTTCCCATTGACTTGCTTCAGGGAGACTCATCCTCATTTTCCGTTGACCCTGCTCCTCTGAAGATGGAAGCAGTAGAAGAACAAGGGAATGGTGGCCCCTATATTCAAGTAGTCGCAAACTATTTTGAACGCTTGCATGAACGCGATGCCGTTCGGATGTAGTTGGGAGGGAGCCACGTGCAAGTGCCTGAATACGGCCACCTCAAAATCAGAGAAGGGAGGCAAAGACCCATCTCACAAAAAATGATGTCATATATAGGAATCCACATCCTATCGTATTTCGAGCAGATTCTGCTCTCTTTCCTGGGGATGTATAGCGACTATTCTCCTTGGTTCCCCTCCTCATGAGTGTACACATCTGTAAAAAAATCCTCCCGGTGCTCATAGAAATATGAAGGATCGTCCCCAGGAGGAAACATGAAACCTTGATCGACGGATATCATCTCCATGCCGCCTTCCCCCATTTTCGTCTCCCACTGATTCTGTGTGTCCCCAGAAATCTCCAGGATGATCAACAAGCTACCCGTCTCATCTGAGGAACTTCTCAGGGATTGTGTAGACTCTCGAGAGAGATTGACCTGGACGTTGTCAGCCATAGCACCTGAAAATCAGAGGAAAAAGATGAGCTCGACATCAATGCCAGAACCACCCTTCCACTGCTAATCAAGCGAAAGGGCGCTGGGAAACAAGGGTCTTATTCCCGACCAGAACCCTCACTAAGGCGCATCAACAAGAAGGAGTTGCAGAAAAAACCCTAAGGCATAAGGAGCCGTCTACGACACACCACGAAGTGCCCGGAGAGATTCCACGGAGGCTCCAGCGATTCTAAACTACAGAAATGCTGCCTACCGCCACCACTCCCCACTGGAGTCCTCACAAACATAACCCTAAACCCTAAACACATGCATCTCTAGAAAGTAAATGGCGAAAATACGAACTACTAAAAGCGAACAACGGTGGAAACTACAAAACTTACCAGTTAGTAGAAGAAGAAAGTCTGGAAGTAGTAGCTGTGAGCGATAGAACTCAAGAAACAGCGGTGGTCGACAGTCTAGCTAATACGAGTAGTTGAGAGAGAAGACGAAAAACAATAAACTCCCTACTCCTATCGTATTTATAGTCAAAGCCATCCATGCGAGACACGTGCCTGAGAAACCCTAGGGTCGTCATTATTACACCATAGCCCCTAGGTCATCATTGTTTCGCTTCGCTGGCACACTTCTTAAAACACGTTACCTCTCCAAATTCAAGGGTCCTAACAACTAACTCCTCATCTCCTCGCGAGAAAGGTGCAATGGGCAACGCTTATTTCCATGTAAGACACGCCCTGTAACACGAGCAGGAGTTAAAGTCATCACTCCTGTACCCAGAAGGAACGACTTAGGGGGCTACTGTTCTGGACTGGCCCGACAGCTTGAATGGGCCCAGTCTAGACCTTTCCTTTGGTACGGCCCGCACGTTCATGACAGGAACCACCCGCTATCCGTTGGGGAATATCGACCATTTTCCCTTCCAAGCCAGCACTGGCGTAGGATGATTGACGAGCATCCTTTCAGTCTACCCGAATCAACATCGTGCAAGCCACCAGGAACTAATCAGAGAGATGCATGTAACTAGCCCCCTCCTCGGAACCAATGGCTAGTTACAGGCACATCTGTCCGATTTGACCAAGTCTTGACAGTTACCTGATATTATGGGCCCGCATATCTAGGTGTGAAATCAGGAACCAATAGCCATGCGCCAGGGGCATTATATAAACCCTCACACCTGTGGGGGGCAGGTATCGAATATTCATTATTCACCACTAATACCTTAACACTTTACTTGTATATCCTTGTTCTCACTCTTACTTAATCGTCGGAGTGCCTTGCAAGTACAACCCCCTTTTTCCTCCTCGACATTACAGCTCAACTACAGATCATCTTCTGACCACTTCATAGGTTCTGATCAACTGGTAAGATCAGTTGTATTTCATCTCTTTTATTTTTTTTGATGACTATTTATATATTATATACAATGAATTTAAGGTCGTTAAATTTTTTCCTAGGCTTTATAATTTTTCTTGCTTCACCACTAAGTTGTTGTTGTTACATCCATGCATTGAAGAAACTAATTTTTCCAACCTTGAACGCAATTTGTTTATGCTCTTGCATTATATCTCACAAAATGGTGTTGTTGTTATTGATTGTACCTCTTTCAATCCATTGTTATATTATTATCATTCAAGGAAAAAATTATTGATTTATTGCTTTCATTGGCTGACAATATTGAAAAACACATTCTTAATCATACTCAGAAGATATTGTAACCGAAAGGGAAAATGGTGAATGGTAAAAAGTTGTAAGTGAAATTTCTTACGGTTCACTATTTTCTTTTTGGGCCTGTAATAGAAGTCATATATTTCCTTACGTGGGCTGACAACTGAAGGGAAAATTCCTACGAAACCCATTGTTGTATATGAAAATACTCCGCTTATTAAATTTTTCCTAAACCTATCTCCTCTCTAAAACACTATTTGTCGTGTCAAGTAACGTTGTTGTTGTTTCACTTTCACAAAACATGATCTTGAAATTTTTATTTGAATATTAATGTCAAGTTTCACTTTATCACGTAAATAGATCTGCTTGAAGTTTGAAATTAATATTTAAAGCCGAAATTTTCAACCTAGTTAAAAATTGAGAAGATATTGCAAATCTTAAATAAATTGGTGAAATTAATGCTAAAAAATTGTTAAAGGAAAAAATATATTACACTGCTTCCTTTACAATTCTTTGTCGTTCACCATTATTTTTGTAATATAAGTAATCTATTACCTCGATTGGTTTATCCACCGAGAAAAAAAGTATTTAATTTATTTTTTAGTTATAAAAAACCTATTACTTGGTGGTCATAAAAATACAAGGGAATAATAACTCTATTTTTTCTATAAAAAAATCTTCGTTATCCATTTATAAAATAACAAGGATCAATTCATTTTCAACACACCAATCCACAAGAAACATCAGTGATACGTGTACTAATGTCCTAACACATGTCAAGACATTGATCTCTGTATAGTAAAGCAAGGACAGGATAAACCATACCGATATAATGCTTATCAGTACAAAGTAATGACAAATGTTCCAACAGCTATTACGACATGTCAATTATTCAAGAAAAATGATGAACTGTAAATTTGCAGAATGATAATAACATAAAGATATAATGACCCAATTCGGTATACAACAACACCTACTCTAGGGTCTATCAAGGCAGGAAGAAGATTCCACTATCACCGGTATTATTTTATGTAAACAACTTGAGGTTTACAGGTAAACAACCTCTATTTTACCTAATCACTAACAAATGCAATCTTTGACTAAGAACCCCATTCAAGATAAGAGAAGTCCATCTCACTCCCTAAATTACCTCAGTGACATCTAACAACCACAACCTCTTATGACTGCATCAAACTACTTGAAAGACACCCTTTCAATGTAAAGTTCAGCCAAGAGTCTGACTAACTAACACACTTGGATTTGCTTCAAAGCTTCATCCAAGAACAATATACAATTTATTACCTAAAGGCTTATGAATCTTCATAAACAACTATGTCTACCACGATACATCAAGTCGATACAAGGGGTGACTTACAACACAAGAAAGTACACGACTCTCAAAACACTAAACCCTTAATTTTTTCGAAGTGTCACACAAGGATTAATTGAAAAGCCCTAGGTCTAAGCCTTCCTTTTATAATATTCATATGTTCATGGGATTCAAATCTTTTGTTAAAATATTCCTTGATCGACTGCTAAAATGCTCCTTAAATCTTGGAACAGATTTACTAAAATTCAGTTGTAGCAGTCCAAGATGTCGAGTCTTCATGGTAGGTTATCTTTGTTCGACATGTTTTTCTTCACATATTTTAACATCTTATTTAGTGTCTTATTTTACCAAAATTATTCAAATCTTTAGAGCTCAAATTTTTAGAGCTTTCAATCTCCCCCCTTTTTACAATTTTTTGCTAAAACACCTTTTAAATTCATTTGAGTCGGAAGAAACTTTTATTCTTTCTGTACATGAGGAAGAAGATAACCAGAACACACATCTGATTATCCAGTTACTCCCCCTTAATACAGGAACCGGTTCTTGCCACGAAGGGATAAATCTTCCTCTCTGGTGGAATAAGAGAACCATTACGAAGAACCAAAAACTTTACCCTTAGAAAACCACACACCAACATGGATAACTCCGAATATAGAACACAATTGTGTTCCTAAATCAGATCACAAGACACAAAAAGAAACTAAGACTCGACTGAGACATGATGTTGGAATATCCTGTTAAACATCCTTGCAAAATAATTGCAGGGACAGACACAACATTCATATGGTGATCAATACCTTTCTCCCTTTTTAGACAAAAATTGAAAAATATAACCAAAACAAAACTGTAATAGGGTGGGAGAACTGACTTGGGTGTTTTTCATTTGATCGCAATTATTGCGGATAGCAAGAGTCGCCACCGACTTTTCTTTTATCCAATAAGGAAAGGGTGAAAAGAATAGGAAAGACCTTTGAGATTATTTTCTTGAGTTCGGGGGCGTAGGTTATGAAAAAGGAAGGTGTTAGCACCCTTTTCATCTGTAGTTATCTACGGCCTCTTAGTTGCTTGCTAGATCACTTGCTTTTGTTTGAAAATGTGCTTGTGGTGTGGGTTTTAAAAGTAATTTGAAAATGTCTTTGTAATGATTCTCGTCTCTATAATAATGCGTACAAATTGTTGGTTTTGAAAATAGTTCAAAGAGGTGTTTGTGGGATGTGTTTTTAAAAGTGTCTTTGTAATGATTCTCGTTTCTATAAGAATGCGTACAAAAAAACATTGTCTTTTGAAAAATGTTTCAAATGAAAGTGTTGGTATGAAAAATGTTATTGTTGTGAGCAAGCGAGCAACTATGAGCGTCCTACCTACTCAAAAGGTCTAACATTATTTTCCTCCTCCTTTAGATGTTACTATCTTACCATTGATTTGGTAAGAAGCCCCATCGTTGGATGTGAAGGGACAGACGTGGGTCGTTTTACAGTCATAGAAGGAAACCTATGATACGTTTTAACAATGTCGTTTAGGGACTAGATCATTTACAGAAGGCAGCATCGAAGTTCATCGAGGGACTACGATCTTTTATCGAGGGTCTTTGCTAAAATGCCCATATTCGAGGGCATGACTATTTTCATAGGCAACAAGTGAGATTACCCTAGGGGTGCATGTGTGTGAATAATGTGTTTGATTTGCATGCATTTAGTCTTTGATTAGGGTGATCTACTTGTTTTTTTTATCTTTCCATACATCCTAATTACTAACATTTGTACAAAAGCAATAAAAATGCATAAAATAAATCCTACACTATTACAACCATATTGAATAGCAATAAAATGTAAAGACAAAACAAAATAAAGAAAGGAAAATGGGCTTTTTCGATTCAGGCAGGAACACTATTCGATTCTTCCCTTCTTGGCTTCCTTCAATTAGGCCTGGAATCAGTAAGGTCACCCCTTTCGACTTCATCCTTTTCCCACTTCCTTCGACTGGGGCATGGAATCAGCGTGAGGTGCACTCTTTGCCTCAAGCTCATTACTGCATTCTTCGATTGCAGGGATGTTAGGCTCTCAGGTTGAGATTCGAAAAGCTTGAATATTTATCCAATCGAAGGATATAGAGAACCAATTTTAAACTTTTAAAAATGCAACATTCAAGTGTAACTTTCAAAAGCTACAGGCCATGGGTTAGCACAAGATTATTGGGCACCAAAATCCAAAGTCTAACTAGTCAGGGTTGAGACTTTCAACATATAGGCAGTGAAGATCGAAAGTTAAGGCATGGTCAAACTCCCTAGATGAGATATCTACATTTTCTTATTATTGGTATATACACATGATATTTAAATGAAAGAGTTCCAAGTTTAGAGAGAACTTACCTCTTGAAGCGCTTAAATCGAAGGAACTGCAAGTGACTTCCTTGGTGATGAATGGAATTTTGCTGGAATCTTCCTAAAGCTAGTTCAGTTACAAGTTGTTTGAGAAATTACTAAATCAAAAGAGGGTATGTAATAGTGGTGAGTGAATCAAAGTTTACTCTATAATAGGTAAGGGAGTGAATCAAAATACTATTATATTGAAAATGGGGAATGGGTCGAAGGTTAGTTATCTGATAGTTTGAGGAGTGAATCGAAGGTTTCACTTAGTGTAGGAAGGGGTCTGAGTTTTTTTAGAAGTGAAGTGTTAGGAATATTTGAGTACGTTTGATAGTGTTTGAGAGTTTTGAGAAATTGATAACTTTCTCACAACAAGAGTTTTTTTTTGCAACTATCCGGGGCCCCTAAGTGTGTGGTGGAGGCTCATATTTATAGATGATTTTGGCTGATGTTTTAGGAGGGAAAACAAAAGAAATTTGAACAAAAAGAGTATGTTGTTTTTGTAGCTTTCAAGGGGCATTATTCATATGCCAAATTGGTGCAAGAATAGGGGCAGTGTTGTAGGACTGTTGTGCAGTAGTTTTGGAGCGTTATGGCCAGTGTATCAGGCCTGAACTTGGCATCAAACATATTTGGATCATTTTAACCTTTCGTTTAGACCACCTAGGTCCATCCTTCAACCAGATTCTTCTTCAGACAACACTATTTGATTTTCACCCATTATGCGTCTTTCGAATGGGACCTTTTTATGCATCCTTTGAAGGAGCCAAATGTATGCCCCTTGAATGGGCCATCAAAATATGTCATTCGATTGGGACATCCAGGTATGTCTGGAAAGTCCTTCGAATGTGACACCATGGTACGTCTTTCGAACGAGACAACAGTTATGTGTCATAGTGTAGAATTTGTGTTGAAACAAACTGTTTCCAAGGGAGACAAGGCCCAGTCGAAACTAGCAAGAAAGTAGTCAATGCTTTGCGGGTGCTAATGCCTTGTGAATGCTAGCCATGGGGTAGCTTTTTGCCTTGTGCATACTGGCATGAAAGGAGCCCTGGCTCTTGTGAATCAAAGTAATCATGCAAAGGGAAAATGGCTTCTGAATCGAAGGAAAGCTGTAGGAGATTATTGCTTTGTGACTCCAAGCAAACATGCAAGAGGCCTTTGCTCAAACGAAAGCTTGCATCAAGAACCACTGCCCACTCAAACTTGCATGCAATAGGTCATATGGCCAAACGAAAGATGCACACAGGAGGTCCCTGCTTTGTGAATCAAAGCAAACATGTAGGATGCAAATGGTGCAATCGAAGGATGTATGTAAGAGGCCATTGCCTTGTGCCTGCTGACATGAAGGAAGTTCTTGCCTTATGAATTGAAGGAAAGTTTAGAGAATACACTTGTATTCTGAATTGAAGGGTGCTAGTAGGAATCCAACGCCTTCTGAATTGAAGGGTGCCAGTAGGAATCCAACGCCTTCTGAATCGAAAGAAAGCTGTAGGAGGCCATTGCCATGTGCACCAAAAGTCAGCTTGTAAGGGGTCTTTAGTGTAATCGAAGCATACATGAAGGAGGCCTAAATCCCCAAACGAGGCTTGAATGAAGGAGGTCTCTGCCTTGTGAATCGAAGGAAACTGTATTTAAAGGAAAATAATGCTCAATCGAAGCTAGCATGAAAAGAGCATACAAAAGGCCACCGCCTCAATCAAAGCTTGGGATTTTAAGCTTGCTCGAAAGAAACCCAAATGCTCAATCAAAGTATAGGAAAAAAAAGTAGTTCTAAATAAACCAAATGCCCAATCGAAACATAAAAATCCATACAAACTTGCTCTTCTTTGATTTGATGCTTGGGAGCCCCAAAATGATCCAATTGTACTTGTGCAGCATTGACCCAGTAGGAATTTTGTGAGAAAAATCTTTCAAAATGAGAGGGAAATTTTTTGGGGTACAACCAAAACCATACCCATATTGTACTCACCCAAACACAAACGAAACCCATAAGACCACAACCCAGCAAGACACAATTTGAAAGAGAGAAAGAGATAATCCCGTTTTATATTCGAGGAGAAACCTAGGAAGTAATTCTCCTAGTTTGTAACAATAGTATTATTCAATAAAAGAAATAGCACAAATAAATGTGCACCACTCACATTAGTGTTGAATGTTTCTTCTTTAGTAAGCACCTTTTACAAAGAATTTTTCATGCCTTTAATTATTTTAGACTGCTTCTCCTGGAAATTAAATTTCCAATGAATGTGCATGGATGGTACATTTCTCACGCCCTTCTGACACGTATTCAAATACACCATCCACAATCACCACTTATTTATCTTCATAGAGACATGTCCTGACTATGTCCTGACATTCATACAGATATTGTCCACTCTCTCTTGTCTTCAAAAGAACCAGCACCTTTTTCAGCCTTTAGCCAGAGATTTTTTAGACTAGGACCACAAAGTGGTTTAAAAAGATTCCTCTAGGGAATACTCATAGGCATTCACATTTTGAAGCATAATCACAATACCTTCCATCAAAATACACTCCTTTCAGCTAAAATTAGAGAGGATTGACCATGATATCTTCTATTTATCAACATAAAACTTGCATTGATACTGAATTTAACCTGCAGAGAAAAATAAATTCTCAAAAATGAGTCTCAGGTCACTCCTATGAAGCATGAGCATGTTCTGATTCAACCCACTGATTTCCCAATGGCAAAGTCTAACTCAACCTGCCAGGTCCACTAAGACCTCTACTAGTAACATAATGTCTGGACATCTTGCCTGACATCACATTATCACAAGAGGAACTTAAACATAGCTTGTGTAACCTCCAAAAAATCTATATGAAGATTGGACTTCTTCAACAGTACATCCTAGACAGAAGTTCAACTACCCCTGTCCCAGTTGACCAATCCTCCTTCAACAAAAACCTCAAAAAATAGTGAACAAAAACACAAGATTCATCTTTATGTTCATATAGCGGGAAACACACAACTTTACACACCTTGTTCAACACACCTGCTGAACACACTTTCATACAGACACAGACGGCTATGCTCTGTGAGAATATTTTTAACCACCCTGGACTATTCATATATCATAGACATATATGATAAATAGCCTTTCACATATCTCAACTCTTCGGTTAGATAATATGTCATTCCCATCAATCACATTCTCCAGAATGACAGATCTTGTTCACTTGCTTAACAATATTCAAGCTGACCTATTCTTTCTAGAGTAACTTGTAGCATAAGGAACCTCCTCCCAATAAGCGTTTTGATCTCAGCATGAGTCAGAGAACTAGGTCAGATGTCCAACATAGTCCCATTACAATCCATAACATCCTTAAAGGCAGACTTCTCCAAATCAAATGGTGAGTATCAAACTCCAAGTCATCCAAATAAATATGATGGTTCAACATCACATAGAACATCAACATTTGCATAGAAGTCCTCCACAATTATCTCACAGGTTAAGCAACATGATCTTCAATAACTAGGCCTTGCAAAAGATAGAATACCACTAAGAGAAATAAACTCTCATACTTCTCATGAAGCCTTCACCAGGCCCACAATGTTAATACAGAGACTATAATCATCCTTAAGCATCTTAAGAAGAGATTACCTCTATAAACAACAAGGTACGAAATAAACTAACTCCTCCTCAAGTCCTATGACTTCTAGTATTTTGTGCAGTCGTCCAAACCATAAGATGCATCAGTATTTGAAGAGCAAATGACACAAATTTCCTAGACCCATTCTTAGACGAAACCTCTCTTAAGTATACAGATAACTATGGTTATTTGTCACAACTTTATACTGAGGTGATCAATGATCTTCTGATCCACCAGTAAGATGAAATCTTTCAGTTCTAAATCCTCTTTGCAACATTCAAAATTCTGGAATGCTCGTACCAAACAGCTTAGATGAGACTCCAATGCAAGTGCATAATGTAAAACCCCATTTTCCCCAAAAGAATAATTATAATAACATATACAAATATATATCAGAGTCCACAAGTAGAATTCCACATATTTCAAAAAACTCATAAAGTTTCAAGTCACTTTATTACTTCATTTCTCATAATAATCAAATTAACAACACAACAATTAAAGTAGTTCAATTCGATAGTGCTAAGGCCTCAACAATAATAAAAACTCCACGAAATTTGTGGTTTAACATAAGTATGAATTAAGATACATAACAAAATGAAACGATGAAAAGTATAAAAAAATCCCAAATTCTCGTGTTACGTATCAGAGCAAATCCTAAAAATCGATAAGGTACACTCACTATAAGCCCTACTTGGGTACCTGACTATCTGTACCCCCATAGGAGCACAAACATAACAACAGAAAAGGGGTGACAATTACATTCAATAAATATACAATGAATGTCACATGCTAAGGACTAGTAATTCACACAACTCACATAATTCACATTTCACACAATACTTCACAACACATTCATCATTCACATAACACAACATCAATTAAAAAATAATGCAATGCAATAAGACCGACATCAACTTAATGCATGTGTTACCAACGGGGTGTAATCTCTCATTATTATGAAAAATAGGGCATCAACAGGTTATAAGCCCTTAACATAACACCATTATAGGCAAACAATAGAGCATAAATTCTCACCAATGTTTTCATGCAACACCAACATGGATAACATAATCATGTAACCATTGGGTATAAGCCCATAACATTCGCTAATAAGGCCACCAACATCATTACCATTATGCGATATAATTAAGCAATTCACACAAAGTTCCATGGTTTTACCCAATTTTCTTATTACCAGCCTTTCTATATCTACTTAAGTCATACTAGTCATTACGGACCAAAAGAAACTACACTGCACGCGAAATGGGAAGGAAATCGTGAAACCGAGATTTTTGCACCTCAGCCTGTCCTTACGCGTATGGCCCTGCTCCATACACGTAATGCCTAGCTGCCTCACCCCAATCCCCGCGTAAGGTACGCCTAGGGACAAAATGCCAAGGGTATGTACGCGTAATTCCCCCAGCCTTACACATACGACTAGAGAGGGGGAATTTTCTTAAAATGTTCCCAAAATCTCATACGTGCAATGGCCTTGCCATACACGTATTTCCTTCTCCCCTTACGTGTATGATAAGTGCAAAAGTCTAGTTATTTTGTATATACTTTTTGTTGCACGTATCGACTCTTTATTGTTAATATCAGTTGAATAACCCCGATTTTTGTTGTAATTACATTTAATTGTGTTTTGTGTACATATTGTATCAGTTGATTAAGTTTTGTATATGTTTTGTAGGTATTTTAGCATTGTTGGAGCAAGAGGAATAAAGCTCTAAGATGCATTTTTGGATTAATAAAGGAATAAGGAAAAATATTAGACCCATTGGAAATTATGCAAGAAAGCAACAGACGTTGTTAGACTATCATGGATCACCGGGCGAAAGAAGTTGTTGTCGGGCGAAATTTATAGGCCAAATTTCCTTGTTGCCTCTGCCTTGCTTCGCTTATATGGCGCTGGGCGAAAATAAGGAGAGTCATCAGATGATGAATTATGATCGTCGTGCGATGGAAGATATTTGTTTCAGTTGAGGACAAGGTGCGGTCTGGGCCAAGTGTATAAAAGCCATCATCAGGTGATGTGTTTGCGTCGCCGAGCGATGCGTGCGAAACAGAAATTATTTATATTTCATTTTGTGTCATTTTTGTTAGGGATGGTTTTAGGGGTGAGTTTTTTGTTCTCCCAATTCCATCCACCTTATTTTTGTTGTGGATTAGCTTAGATAACAACACTAGGGCTTTGCTTATGGATGATTGGAGGTGGATTTCCCTTCAATCGGAGCTGACTAACCGGTAGATTTGTTGTTTAT
This sequence comes from Vicia faba, assembly GCA_948472305.1. NCBI lineage: Eukaryota > Viridiplantae > Streptophyta > Magnoliopsida > Fabales > Fabaceae > Vicia > Vicia faba. Next base: position 202,606 of record CATIWC010000581.1, read on the forward strand.
CTCTTCTCCTCTCTATGTATTTATCTTTTGTTGGGTTTTGTATGTATATTTACTCTGAACATATGTATATTTTTTGCCCATGGTGTTATATTAAACTTTCTTTACAAATCTTTGTCGATTGTTGTCCTAGATTTTTTCTCTATGTTAGGGATTTGAGTTGTTATAGACATATACTTCTTAAATTCTTATATAGGATAATTATCTGTTAGTTTATGAACTCTAGAGATAGATTTAGAGCTGACATCTACTCGGGTATCAGATCTTAGTGCCTCTGTGTGGTTGTATTATGCTGAGAGATCGTCAGTGTGATTACATCGTTATCTTCTGTGTTGTTGAGGAGATAGAGAGATCACTTCTTTGGTGATACAGTCGGTCTCTCAATTTGGGTTAGAAATGACTTAGGTTGTGAGTGATACGTAGTCACATTGATGATTATTGTTAGGTTGAGTTTAACTGGTCGATAGATATAAGTCTATGATGAGTAGATTATATGCAGGCTTGATAAGTTCTTCCTTAGTTTTTACTTTACATTTATTTTCTATTGATAAAATTTTATTTACAAACCAATTCAAACCAAACTTATAAACTCGATAATTTGTCGAACAACAATTCAATAACCAATCTTTGTGGACAGATACGATATAACCTATATCACCCGGTAAATTAATAACTTACTTTTTTCTTGTCGCTTTAGCGCTCGAGCAAAATGGCGTCGTTACCGGGGATTGGTTCTATTGTTTTTGCATTGCGATAATTCTTTTGTTTTTAAGTTTTGTAATTAATGTATGCGTTGTATATAAATTGTACATTAACTTGTATATGATATTTGGGCATATATGTGTTTTCACGTATTGTTGTGAATTGTCTCGTTTTCGTAACGTTTGTTGTGTGATTGTTAGGACACTTTCTTTAGGTTTGTGCAGTGTGATAATACCATGGAACGACGAAAGGAGGTTACTAGCTTGTTGTTTACCATGAAAAATGGTAAACAACCGCTGATCTTCCAAAAGGTAACTTATTTGGTGACTCGCAGGATCAATCAGATTGATCCTAATACATGGCTGATTTTAGAGAGTTTAAATGCTTTGAAATAGAGAGTTTCGACTAATCCTAATGGTGATTAACGCAAGTAAAGTAGAGACACTTTAGGTAAATTGCATGGAGAAAAGCTTAATAAATTAAAAAGCATTAAAGGCTTGTTAAATAAATGACTTCGACTGAGATAAATACGTGAAAGCGGTAAATTGCTTGAATGTAAAAGATTTCGATTAAGGTAAATGGTGTTTCACACATACATTATCAATGATTATTTCTCTCACACTGGGTACTTGAATCTAAATGAGTGACTTGTATACAATGATGAACACACTTAATAACTACGTGAACATTTAGTATTTATACTAAAAAATCCTAAGCAACTGCTGGGCAGTTACATCGCTTCGAGGTGACACCACATGGCACGTTCACAACCCTCGATGCCTTCTTCCACGCCATGTTGCGCTTGGTAACTGCTGGGAACCGTTTTCCCTCCAACAATTCGAAATTCAAACCGTTCGATCTTGGGCATCAGGGACCTTGGTCGAAAGGTTGCTCCTTCGACGTTGAAAACAACATGATTCCACCTTAGATAAATTTCTCTAAGTATATTGTCATTCTTTGATAAGCCTTCGATGTGATCAGTTGATCGAAGCCTTCTTGTGTAGGAAACTCTTCTAACTCATAATTAATGATCCATATGACAATAGAACGTGGGTGTCGAATTTAGGAGCCAACAAATTTCCCCCCAAGAATGTCTTATTTCGACACTTAGAAGAAAGAGGCATTCTTTGATATTCCATTCGACACCTGTCCTTCACTCTCAGCCACAAATTAGTTTGTGCGCTTTTCGTCTCCTACCAACCATCTGACAATATCAAAAAATCATCATTTCAACTTTTCCCAAGATGTCACTTCAGTAAGGCACTTCGCACGCACGAAGGCCTTTCATACGCTGTCATCATGACCATTCTCTGAAATCGAGGAAGCATGTTGCAACGTTTCCGTTTTCCAGAACGGTTACAGCGCCAATGCGTGCCACGCGCCCCACTCCCGTCTGTAGCATTAAATGACCTCGAGCCCTGTGATTTTCCAATCATTATAAATAGCACTAAGTGCTTCATTTGGACTCTTTACGCTTTCTCGCATCCAAACCTTCGATCGAACGAAATCTTCTGCAAACAGCCCTTTGCTTCTTCCCCTTCAAACCCAATAATCTTTATTGTTCATTCACCCTCATTTAAACCAAAAATGGCTTCACGTACTCGTGCTCCCAATGCCCGAAGAGCTAGCATTCTCTCCAAGACTGCTCAACCAGAAACCTTCTCAACTGCTCCAGTAGTTAATTCTATGGGAATGCGAAGGGTTCCTAAACCCATGGGTGATGATGAGCGCAAAACCTATGGCTCTCAACTGCTGATTCCCATTGGGTATTCCAACCAGGTTTTTTCCATGTCAGGCCCTCTTTCAACATGCATTACTGACCCCATAAAAATTGAGGGTTTCTTCCCCGCGCATGAGGCACTCAAACCCATTGGGTGCTCAAAGAAAGCGAAAGATGATACTGAAGATCTTGCGAAAGAGAAAATAGATCTTCGGTTTTTTAACAGGGGGGTTAGGGCTTTTCGATCTAGCCCTAGCCTTACACCAGAATATACCGCTTGGCTCAACAAGATGGAGGAGTGCCAGACTTCGATTTGGAAAGGTATGGGCATTTATGACCTGGTCATGTTGTCCAAAACTGGTCTTAACTACTGTCCCGACATGCTGGTAGCTTCATTGCTGTTTTGGGACTACACTCACTATACCTTCCACTTGCCTTGTGGAATGGTTACGCCCACTCTCTTCGATGTGGCCGCAATTGCTGGCCTTCAACCAACTGGGGACTACTTCGAGCCAGAGGAAATGTCTGAAGACCAGATTGGGTTTTCTGCTACCAAACCCACCTACACCACTTACACCAGTCATTACCATGACAAATCAACGGCTGCGGTGACTGATGTGGAGCACATCACGTTTCTAGCCCTTTGGCTATCGCGCTTCGTGTTCTGCACGAAATCCCTGCAGGTGACGAAGAAGATGGTCACCCTCGCTACTCAGCTTCATCACGGCCAAAACGTTTGTTTGGCCGAATTAATATTGTCGAACTTGTACGAGTCGATAAGCAATGGAGCGGCTCAATTAAAAGTAATCGAAAATAGAGCCAGCTTGCTGCTTGCTGGTCCCTTCTGGCTACTTCAACTCTGGCTGAATGCCACTTTCGAGTCTTTTCTACCCCAGAAGACTCAAATAGATGAAAAGGCTCCTGAGATAGCCAGAAGGCGCGTTGAAGGCACCAGGCTCGCCTTATTGACTCCTACTGAGGATGGGCTGGAACTACAAAAGACCTTCACAAACTTAGTTCAGATTTTTGCAGGGAGGAAGGAATTTACTTCGACCATGGCCCCTTTCGCCGGTCGAAAGTGTGGTCCAGGATGGTTTACCAGGCCCCATCCTAAATCACCAGAGGATCCTCACTGCGAAGAGCATACAACAATGTGGGAAGCGTTTCTCACCCCAAGGATAATGCCGTTGCGTTTCAAGAGTTCGAAAAATCAACTGAGCCTGATTGCCTACCAGCCGAATCATGTCTCTCGACAATTTGGCATTATCCAATCGCTTCCTTCTCCGATTTATCCTCGGGAGAAATCATTGTTGTTCTTTTCTAATGACTACTCTGAAGATGCCGCTACTAGGCATATTAGTAGATACGTTGGTCGGATCGTACTATCATTGTTCGACTACCAACTCAACTTCCTCTGTTCACCAGCCTTTGAAGACTGGTGGAAGAGATATTACGTTGAAGAGTTCTTCGACGAGAAGGACTTTGCAGACGAACTCAAGAAGTCCTTCGTCATGGTCCTCGATAAAATAAAGAAATGTACGTTCCCTCTTCAAATTATATTTGTCTTTTCATTTCGACTTATATCTGTTAATTATAACTTGGAAACGTTTCTCTTTCAGTTGTTCGAAAACCTGTGGCTAAGAAGGCCACAGACAGCAATCGGGGTGGAGGTCCCTCTGCAAAACCTCCAGTACAGGTAACAATTTTTCCTTGTTTCCCTCTTTGGTTTTAAACATCCTGGTTATCGATGTTGTTTTTTAAATCGACTCCATTTGGGATTTTCAGAAACCTGCGCCTAAGAAGCGACCCATATTAACGGTCGAAACTTCGAGTGGCGAAGAGGAGGAATCTCCTCCTGTTCCTCTCAAACGGAGAAAGCTGAAAAAGGCTGCTCCTGCTCCTGAACCTCGACCTGTGATAAGAACTAAAGTCACAGGGAATAAACCCAAGCCGCCCCCTGTGATTATCGAAGAACCCACAGAGGAGGAGCTAAATTTCTTGCTCAGTAATCCCGTTGAGAGCGAAAATTCTAGCCCTGGGGCTGAGGTTCCTTTACAGGTAATGTCTCCGACCACTTTTAACTTAAGTGCCGATGATCACCTTCGATTGTGCATCTCTCTAATCAGAGGTTTTTTTTTACTTTCAGGAAACGGCTGGCACTTCAGCGCCAGCTGGGCATCCTGTCGAAGGTTCCGGTACCTTCGTAAACAGCGCAGGGGAACCCACCTAAAATCCTTATTCTTTCGTCAGTTTTGCTAACGAAGTGAATCAAACTTCGGAGCCGTAGGACTCTACTGACCATAACAGACAACGCGAAGAGGAACTGGTGGATGATGAGTTACCTGCTGAGATAGGGGGTGCCCCTGAGGAGCACCACCAGGAGGAGGTTCAAGTGGTCAACGAGACAGAAGAGCAACATGATGAAGAGGGTCATGTTGACGCTGATGCTGCTGAAAATGTTCAGCCCCAAGCCAACACTGTCGAAACAGAAAAGGTTACCTCGATAAAGCCCAGGTCTAAAGAGGACTTGGCTCTCTTGAAGCAAAATGATCCAATTGGCTATTTGAACGCCATCATCGAGAGCAGGGAAAATTCATCTGACCCTAGTCATGATGCTTCTACTGCATCAGGGAAGTTTACTTCGACCTCTCCTCTCGATGAGGTCTTGAAGAAAGTTAAGGCTCAATTCTTCAAGAGGGACCTAATGAAGGCTTTGGAGGGGGATCCTACTGCCCAATCTTGTTTGGGGGTTGTCTTGGGTGCAGTCGATTTGCTTGCTGTTTCTCTAGAGATTTCCAGCTTCATCTTGGAGTTATACTCCATTATTGACCAAGCCTCTGCGGATTATAATCGTCGAAGGGGGTTCAACAACCAACTCGAAATGCTGCATGGAAAGAGTTCTACTGCTTGGACTGAAGTAGCTGAATCGACTTCTCGAATTAAAGAGTTGTCGAAACAGAGAACGTCCAAGCAACAGGAAATCGAAGCCATCGATCAGGATAATGCCTTTATACGGACGCAGATCGAGGAGTTGGAAGCCAGGTTAAACGCTAATACTAAGTGCAAGGAAGAACTCCTTTCGACTGTTTCAGACGCGGAGAGCCAAGATGAAGTTGCTCGAGGCCTAGAGTTCGCTGAAAGGGCCCAGGGTCTAGATGACCAGATTGCCAAAATCTCTCAGGCGAATGCCTTGTGCAACAAACGACTGGAGTTACAGCAAGCAAAATATCTTCGTCTCAAAGCTTCCGTCCCTTTTTAATTTGCTCTGTACTTCATTGACCATGTACTCGAATATTCTGTAATTTTTGTAGCCATTTTGGCTTATCAATGTTATTTTCCATTTTGGCTTTATTGTTAACTTAATCATTAACTGTTATTTATTTTGATCTCTTGGAGCATAGGTTTATATATTTTTCAAATATTTGCCGTTTACTCTCAAGATTCTTTTATCTTCGCTTAACTCTTCGACCTCATATGCTCCACCAGAAAAAGTTTGAATAATTTTGAAGGGTCCTTCCCATTTGGGTGACCATTTTCCCATGCTTCGATCTTTTCGATCCATGGGAAGAATTACCTTCCAAACTAGTTCTTCAAGCGAGAATGCCTTAGGTTTTACTTTCTTATTGTAAGAGTCTTCCACTCTTTTCTTCTGAATTCGTAGTAGGTCGAGAGCTCGTAGTCTTTCTTCATCCAAATCTACCAATTCGTCTAACATCATATCCCAATAAACCTCAGGGGGAATATCTTGATGTCTTTGAACCCTTATTGATTGAAGACAAATTTCTGCTGGCAGTACTGCGTCATGACCGTAAGTTAGCCGATATGGTGTTGTACCTGTGGCTTCCTTTGGGGAAGTTCGACAAGCCCACAAGATCTGGTCTAACGTTTTATGCCAATTTTTTGGCTTCTTTCCTACATGCTTTTTTATCAGGCCAATAACTATTTTATTCGCCGCTTCGACTTGACCATTTGCCTGCGCGTAATAAGGCGTTGATGTTAGGAGTCTGAAGGCTGTTTCTGGCGCGAATTCCTGCATCTTTCGACCAGTGAACATTGACCCTTGATCAGTTGTTATAGTCTCAGGGATTCCAAATCTGTAGATAATGTTCTTTTGAATAAATTCAATGACATTTTCTTGGTCTGCGTTGACTAAAGGGATAGCTTCGATCCATTTAGTAAAATAATCAATGCCCACCAGTATATACTTCTGGCTCTTCGATGATGCTGGTCGAATCTCTCCAATAAGATCCAACGCCCATCCTCTAAAAGGCCAAGGTTTCACTATTGAGTGAAGCTCGCTTGCTGGTACATGTTGGATACCAGTATGGACTTGGCATTCCTGGCAACCCTTCGCGAACTCGACACAATCTTTCAAGATAGTGGGCCAATATAGTCCCTGTCGAAACAACAACCATTTCATCTTATGACCTACTTGGTGAGCCCCACATGCTCCAACATGCGTAGTCGAAAGGGCTATGTATGCTTCGGTTTCACTTAAGCATTTTAATAATACCCCTTTAGGCGTCTTTTTAAACAACTCATTCCCCATGAGTACGTAACTTAGCGCCCTATATTTTATTTTTCGTTCTGTCAAAGCTGTTGGATTTTGTAGATAATCTACAATGGGTTTCCTCCAATCTTGCTCCGATAAATTGTCTATGAACGAAATTTTGAAATCCCTTTGATCGGCATATCCTAGTCTTGTCGTTTCCAAATCAGTTGGAGACAAGCTGGTTGCTGTCATTTTTTGTCGGACTTTGATTGCTCTTTGTAATCTCGTTTTTGAAATCCTATACCCAGATGCAATTTGTGCCAAATCATTGGCTATTTGGTTTTCCAATCTAGGTATGTGTCGAATATTAACCACTTCGAATTTTTTCAATAAACGATTTGCTATCACAAAGTACATAATGAGATTTTCTCTTATACATTTGTACTCTTTTGTGATTTGCTTGATGACTAACTCTGAGTCTCCCATTATTTCGACTCGAGTTTCCCCCAATTCCAACAATATTTCAAGGCCAGTAATTAGAGCTTCATATTCAGCCTCATTGTTCGAACAAGTACCTTCTATCTTGTACTTGAATGTTGTTGGAATTTTTTATGGAGAAATAATTAAGACTCCTACTCCCGTTCCATCTTTATGGCTGGAACCATCGAAGTAAAATTTCCAGGGTTCTATCTTCAAGTAATTTATATTTTGTACCTGAATTGAGTGGTCGACTATAAAGTCTGCTACCACTTGTCCTTTTACTGCCTTGAGAGGCATAAAGGTTAACGAATACTCAGTTAATGCTAGCGCCCACTTGCCAATTCGATTGTGCAAGATAGGTTTCGACAACATGTATTTGAAAACATCAGAATGGGACGAAACATACACATCAACTAGTTTTATATATTGTTTGAGCTTTGTACAGAGAAATAAAGACATAGACATAATTTTTCAACTTCGCTATATCTAGTTTTTGCATCGTTCAAAACTCTTCTAAGGTAGTAAATGGGTCTTTCGACTCCATTTTCATCCTCTTGGGCTAACATGCTTCCCAAAGTTTTGTCGGATGCAGCTATGTACAATCTCATACTCCTATTTCTACAAGGAGGCACCAAAGTAGGTGGCTTGGTGAGGTACCCTTTGATATTGTCGAAGGCTTCTTGTTGCTCTTGCTCCCACTCGAACCCTTCCTTATTCAATCGAAGTAAGGGTGAGAAGGCTTGCGCTTTTCCACTTAGGTTAGATATAAATCTCCTTAAGAAGTTTATCTTGCCCAACAGAGATTGCAGTTCCTTCTTGTTTGTTGGCGCTTTCGCTTCCAAGATTGCCTTCGTCTTGTTCTGGTTGATTTTGATTCCTTTCTTGTGAACGACGAAGCCCAAGAAATCTCCAGCTTTCACACAGAACACACACTTCAAAGGGTTCATCTTCAGACCATGCTTTCTCATTCTTTCGAATGATTGTCTAAGGTGGTCTATATGGTTCTTCCTGGACACAGATTTTACAATAATATCGTCAATATATACTTGCATGAAAGTGTTAATAAAATCATGGAAGATAGAGTTCATTGCTCGCTGATATGTTGCCCCAGCTTTTTTTAGGCCAAAAGGCATTACTACCCATTCGTAAGTGCCTAAGGCCCTAGGGCATCGAAAAGTTGTTTTCGACACATCTTCTTCAGCAATGAAAATTTGATTGTATCCTGAGTAACCGTCGAGCATGCTAAGGTACTCGTGGCTAGCGGCAGAGTCGACAAGCATTTCCGCCACAAGCATAGGATATTCATCTTTGGGTGTTGCAGCATTCAGATCTCTGAAATCTTTGCACACCCTTAATGTACCATTTTTCTTAATAACTGGCACAATGTTTGCAATCCATTCGACGTACCTCGTAGTTTGTATGAATTTGCACTTCAGCAGTCTTTCGACTTCCGTTTTGATCTTCGACAGTATTTCTAGAGCGAAGCGTCTTGGAGTTTGTTTGACAGGCTTTTTCCCAAGTTTGATTGGCAACTGAAGTTCTACCAATCTTCTGTCGAGACCAGGCATCTCGTCGTAATCCCATGCAAAGCAGTCCTTGAACTCCTTCAGTAATTGGATCACTTCGACCCTGAGCTTTGGGTCTATTTTGGCACTGATGTAAGTGGGTCTTTTATCTAACCCTTCGCCCAAGTCAATTTCTTTTAAAGGATCACGTGCTAACATTTTGATGTTGTTCGCCAGGGGGTCCTTTTCGAAACCCAAAGGCTCATCGTCGTAGATGGCGTCGAGCCTCTGTTCCTGCATTCCCTCTGTCGAGATATCGGGAGGTTCTGGGTCGAAATCTTTTCCAAGACCTATATCAGGTGGCTCTGGGTCGAAATGTTTTCCAGGACCTGCAGAAGGTAATACTTGGTCATTGGCCTTGGTGGCCATATATTTTACTTCGGCTTCGAGAGCCGCTATTATTCTTGCTTCGGCTACGTAAGCCGAAATTCGATGTAATGCTTGCGACTCAATCATTATCACTGAATTCGCTTCCCCAACCAGTTGGTTGGATGTCAGTTAGCCCACTGAAATCAATGTGAGACAAGTCTTCTTTATCCCATTGAAACCCATGATCAGGATGCAGGTACAAGAAACAAAAAGCATTTGGCGCTGGCGCCATGTCGAAGTCAGGTGCTGGACATGGCCCAATGTGAGCCAAATTTTTGTCGAAGTCAGCTCTCCCTAGGTGATTAACTTCGCCTAAGTAGTAGCTCTGATCTGCTTCTATATTCTCGACAATCTCGTCGGGACGCCATAATATCACCCTTTGGTGCATCGACGATGGTACTGCTCCGACACCATGTATCCATTCTCGGCCTAACAGTAGGTTGTAATTTGGTTTAGCCGATATGACCATGAACATGGTTGGTCGAAGGATGGATCCCACTTTGAGGTCTTGTTAAATCACACCCATGGTGGTCCCTATTCCGCCTTCGTAGTTCAATAGGACCATATTATGAGGCTTAATGTCTTCATCATTCTTGCCTACTTTTCTTAGCATGAAGTGGGGAATTATGTTGATAGTCGCCCCACAGTCCACCAAGATTTTGTTTACAGTGGCCTCTTCGAGCTTTGCCCTTATGAATAAAGGCTTGAGGTGACTTTTCATCGCCTCAGTTGGTGGTTCGAAGAAACCATTTTGCTCTTCAGTGCAGCCCTTACCCATGACAAAGTAGCATATTGGCCTATGCTTGGCCATCTCTCGTTCGACTTCCCAGTCGTTTGCTTCGACTTCCATTTTGCGGTCAAATTCTCTTGGCAAGACCGAAACTACATTTATCATGATGTCTAATGTGTCGTCGGACTTGGAGCTATCTTCGTCACCAGCTTCGTCTTGATCAGGCCATACCAATCTATTGACCACTGGTTCCCTCTCCAAAGGCTTTCTTTGCTTTCGCTGGGGTACATTTGAGCTCGACTCTGGTTTTGGTTCGTTGGCAGCCTCTCTCTCAGCCTTTCGCCGCCTTTGGTACCATCTCCACTGGGATCGAGACATTAGGTTCTTTCCCTTGTAGTTACTCGATACTTGAGCAACTTTGGTGGCACCTGCATGAGGTTCTTTCTTGATTGTCAAAGATGAACCTCTTGGCACTTCAAAGGAATGCCACCTTTCTTCATTGGGTCACTTTCGACTCGATGTTTTGAGCCATGTATCGACTGGCACATTGGCTGGAGGCCTGAAAGTTGGTGGCCTCTTTTCCTGACTTGGACCCTTTTGATAGGTTCTTCTAGGATTGTGTCGAACATCAGAGGCTGCACTTGTTTGGGCATTTCTGCTCCATTTTTTGTTTGCTGCTCTCACACCTTCGATGTGTTCAGCAACTTTCTTGTCAAAAATAGAGCTGCATCGAGGACACAACATTACTTCTGATTTTTTCTTCTGGCATCATTGTAAGAATTCTGCCAGATTTTCGTTCTCTCGGAGGAGCGTTGTTCTTTTTGCTTGCTCTTGCCTGATGGCTTCCTCTGAAACTTTTGATTCAGAGATTTCGACCATGTTGACATTCATGTTGTCTTTAGTAGCAAGAGTCATTTGCTTCATTTGAGCCTCCAGGTCTTTTGTTTGGCCTTGCACCGCAGCCAAGTAGGAAGTGGGTTTAGTTCCACATTTTGAGACTCCACCTGTTTCCAGTCTTGTGCCCTCAGCGGCCTTTTAGACTGCTTCGATTGTTTTTCTAGAAAGGTTCCCAGAAAAACTGCCAAATATTGGCATATTGATATGATCTTTGGTGACTCCGACCATGGTTATTCCTGGCCTTTTCACCTGACTCCTGGAAGCTTCGATCACATTTACCCCTGAGGGTTCAGCATAGTGGGCTTCCGCCTGCAAAGGGCTCGAATCCACATTCACGGGGGCCTTGTCAGCGAACTTCAGCCTCCCTTCTTTGATAGCATTTTGCACGAGATCCCTGAAAAGAAAACATTGATATGTTTTATGGCCCAAAAAGTTATGATATTTACAATAGCCTCTTTTCTTTCTTTGATCAAGAGGAGGCACTTTTACCCCTGGGGGTATTATCATTTATCCATCTTTTACAAGTACATCAAAAATTTCGTCACATTTCATAATATCGAAACTGTAAGTCTTTTTAGGGAACCTATCATTTGCCTTTTCAGACTCAGTGGGGTTTTTTCCACTTGAGGGAACTAGTAATTTGCAAGAGTATGGTGGCCCTTGTTTTAACTCAGCTAAATCGACCTCACTCTCCTCGACGGCTATAAGTTCGTCGAATGTTTCTGGATCTTTATCATCCATTTCGACAAATGCTATCTTTTCTCTTTTATGAGTTTTCGTCGCCCTAGCTTTTTCAGCTTTAAGGCGTTCTATCTGTCGAACCCTATCGGCCAATTGGGCCATGTCCCTCAGGTACTGAGTGTCTAATTTCTTCCTAATGGAGTAATCTAGACCTCCAGTGGCTATTTCGACTAACTCGTGCTCTGGCACTTGCGTAAAGCATCTTGCCTTGAGCAATCTAAACCTATTTAGGTATTCGTCTATAGGCTCAGTGAATCTCCTCTTTACACTAGCCAACTCTTTCAAGCTTATCTTGGTTTGTCCCATGTAGAATTACTCATGGAACAATCTCTCTAACTGGGTCCAATGGTGGATCGAATTGGGGGGGGGGGGAGAGTTGTGAACCAAGTAAACGCATTCTTTGTTAGGGAACTTGGGAAATACTTAATCCTTAAGTTCTCATTGTTTGAGATTTCTCCCGCTTCGATTAAATATCTTGCCACATGTTCGACAGTGGATTATGTCGTGTCCCCTGAAAACTTAGTGAACTTAGGGACTTTGCATCTAGGAGGCAAGTCCGTTTGTAACACATATTCCGACAGCGGGGATGTGAAGTTGGGCCTACGGAAGCTCGTATTTATCCCGGTTTGCATCATGATTCTTTCAATCATGGCTGACAAGTTATTCTCCAAACCAACATTCTTGTATTGGATTTGCTGAACTACTTCGTCAGCGTTTTGGTTTCTATTAACCATCCTTATTTTCGGGGCTACGACTCTCGGCTCTTCGACCCCGGGTTATTCCATTTGTACCCTAAGGTTCTCTTCGACAGGTTGTTGGACTTGGTTAATAGTGGTTTCTTCCTCTAGAAGTATGCCTTGGTTTCCCCTTATCTGTGCCCTTTGGGGCTGTCGAATGGGTTGGGGTACCCCAAAAAAGTCAGCCAGACGCGACATTTGCGCTGTCATTTGCTGGTTCGACTGGGTGGTATTCTGTATTAGAGGATTTAGCACTGTACTTAAAGTTTGCGCCAACATTTGAACCATCTCGTGGTTGCTTTCGTCCATTTGCTGCCTCAAGACTGTTGTCGAGGCATTCGTAAGGCTAGGCATTACGTGGGACATTCCTCCTAAGAGTTGGTTCCTACCCATGTTCTCCATACCAACTCCAGAGCCTTGGAGTGTCGAATAGGTGCTCACTAAAGGTTCTGAAAAGGTGGACGCAGCGTTCTTCAGGCTAGTCAATTCAGAAGATGGCATGTCGTAGGGTGGTTCTCGATTTATCCAGGCTGTCGAAAAACCTGGGGGAACATATGGTCTAGTTCCTTGGTTTCCCCTTGGTGGGGGAGTTCCCAAAGGCATTCCGGGGCCTGTAAATGAAGGCATTGGCCCCGTTTGTGTAACCGTTACCGCTGGCGTTGAACCAGCGGTTACCACTTCGCTTGTGGTTGGAATAACCGTCGCTCCCACGTTTGTTTATGGGATTTCTCCATTGTTTGGCGGATTCTCCATTTCTCTACTTCTTCTCCTAGTATTGGTTTCGTTGGTGTATATTTTACCACTTCTCAATAACATGCAATACTCTCGAAAAAGGAGTATACTTTATAAAAAACGATTAAACTCGTAAAATCAACACAAGGTCCCACCGGGTGTGCCAATTTGTTTACCGTGAAAAATGGTAAACAACCGCTGATCTTCCAAAAGGTAACTTATTTGGTGACTCGCAGGATCGATCAGATTGATCCTAAGACATGGCTGATTTTAGAGAGTTAAAATGCTTTGAAATAGAGAGTTTCGACTAATCCTAATGGTGATTAATGCAATTAAAGTAGAGACACTTTAAGTAAATTGCATGGAGAAAAGCTTAATAAAGTAAAAAGCATTAAAGGCTTGTTAAATAAATGACTTCGACTGAGATAAATACGTGAAAGCGGTAAATTGTTTGAATGTAAAAGATTTCGATTAAGGTAAATGGTGTTTCACACATACATTCTCAATGATTCTTTCTCTCACGCTGGGTACTTGAATATAAATGAGTTACTTGTATACAATGATGAACACACTTAATAACTACGTGAACATTTAGTATTTATACTAAAAAATCCTAAGCAACTGCTGGGCAGTTACATCGCTTCGAGGTGACACCACATGGCACGTTCACAACCCTCGACGCCTACTTCCACGCCACGTTGCGCTTGGTAACTGCTGGGAACCGTTTTCGCTCCAACAATTCAAAATTCAAACCGTTCGATCTTGGGCATCAAGGACCTTGGTCGAAAGGTTGCTCCTTCGACGTTGAAAACAACATGATTCCAACTTAGAGAAATTTCTCTAAGTATCTTGTCATTCTTTGATAAGCCTTCAATGTGATCAGCTGATCGAAGCCTTCTTGTGTAGGAAACTCTTCTAACTCATAATTAATGATCCATATGACAATAGAACGTGGGTGTCGAATTTAGGAGCCAACACTTGCACAATAAAGAAGTTAAGCTTATGACGTAAAACAAACATATTTGTTTATATTTGTTTATGTGTGTGGTGATTTGTGTTTTAACAAGTTGAAACAAGGAAATGTTTAGTATTTCAAATCTTCACTTTTCAACTTGTTAATTCATTTTCACCCGGTTTTCATATCTTTATTTGTATTTGTTTTGTTATGTCAATTTGTATTTTCCAAAAGCTTGTCGTGTTTAGCTTGAGGAGTTTTGTTCGTGTAAATTTTGTAAATTTTGTACATTGAAATTTTGTAGGAGTATTATTTTTCTAATTCTTCTGTTGTTGTTGTTTGGACTCAAGTTTTGGTCCGTTAACTTGTAGAATATTGAGGTGATTTGTCATGTTTAATCGTTTCGACTTGCAAATGCATGGTAATGATGTCGTTAAAGTTTTGTACATGTTCGAGGTATGTGTTTATTGATTTCTATACTTTAGCATATTCATGATATTTAGACTTTTTATAATTTTTATGCCATTCATTCTTTTATATACTTGTTCATTTATGAATCACTTTAGTTCCCACCCTTTTTGTGAGGTAGTTTTCCATTGTTCACATATGGTGGAGGCCACAATTCTTGTTTTAATTGGATTTTATTATGTTCAATTTTTTGTTTGTGTTGATTGTATGAAAGCTTGAACATGATAAAGGCATTTTTTGTTTCATTTTGAGCACAACTACCCTAGCCAAATAATCAATTCACCTTGTGAGTGTGTGATCATTAGTAACCCCTTTGAGATTTTTGTTAATATTCATGTTTTTGCTAAATACTTGTCTATGAGTGTTTAGTTCCCCTTTTTGCATGGATGTTGATTCGTTGTTTTCTTGAACCGTCAACCATTATTTTGATTTGAATTTTTACCCTTCCTTAGAAAGTAAGGAGTATTCACCAAGGTGTTGGTTGAATTCAAGTTGGAGATAAAAATGGTTGTGTATTTATTGGTTGATTGCTATGAGATTGAAAAGAAAAGAAACAAAAAGAAGTGATAGAAAAAGAAAGGAAGAAAATAGAAAAGCTTTGAAAAAGAAAAAAAGTATGGAATAATATTGTGTTAATAAGTGATGTGTGTTGGTATGAGACTTGTGATAAATAAGAAGTTTGATTGAAATTCTATTGTTTGAAACTTTGTGGAAGTAATTACTTCCTTAGGTTTAGGCAAGTTTTTGTTTCGATTAGCTTTAGGACTTATCACTTGTTTTTTTAACCAAACCACATTATAATCTTGAAAATCCCCTGAGATTCTTGCTTTTATATTTTCAATGTAAATTTTTATATGAATGCATAATTTAGTCTACTGTTTGCAAGATTGTTGGATGAGTGAAAATACCCCATTTTTGTATATTTTTCATCTACTGATGATTGTGTTTGCTATGTGTGATTCATTTGAAAACTAGTATTGTTTTAGAATGTTTGACATGATTTTTGTATTTAGCATTTGTTTTTTGTTTATGTTATAGTCGTAGTTTAGTGGTAAGTGTTTACTTTGTGTGTACTATTTTTTCATTTGAACCATTGCATTTGTTCTCCGTTTTTAAAAACATGTTGATTCATGATTCTTTTATTTTTTTTTGTTCTTTGGGTTATTTGACTTTGTTTGAGGATAAACAATGATTCAAGTTGGGGAGAGTTTGATAAGTGCAAAAGTGTAGTTATTTTGTATATACTTTTTGTTGCACTTATTGACTCTTTGTTGTTAATATCATTTGAAAAACTCCACTTTTTGTTATAAATACGTTTAATTGTGTTTTGTGTACATATTGTATCGATTGATTAAGTTTTGTATATGTTTTGTAGGTATTTTAACATTGTTGGAGCAAGAGGAATAAAGCTCCAAGATGCATTTTTGGATCAATAAAGGAATAATGAAAAATATTGGAGCCATTGGAAATTATGCAGGAAAGCAACAGATGTTGCTAGATTGTCATGGATCACTGTGCGAAAGAAGTCATCGCCGAGCGAAATTTGTAGGCCAAATTTACTTGTTGTCTCTGCCTTTGTTCTCTTCTATGGCGTTGGGAGAAAATAAGTAGAGTCGTCAGACGATGAATTGTGATGGTCGGGCGATGGAAGATATTTGTTTCAGTTGAGGTCGTGGCGCAGTCTGGGCCAAGTGTATAGAAGCCGTCGTGGCGCAGAATAGAAATTCTTTATATCTCATTGTTGTACCCCAAAATTTTCCCTCCCATATTCTTCAAAGATTTGCCAAAGATCAAGGTTCAAAGGCCACTCAAGGGTTGCACAGTCCAGTGGCCTCCTAACAGTCAAAATTAGGGTTTTGGTTCTGACAAAGAAGTTGAGGTTTCCAAGGGTCCAAACAAGTCCCACATGCCTACAAACATGGTCAAGCATCCATATGCCAAGTTCCAAGACTTACAGCATAAAATTGCAAAGTCAAAAACCCTAATTGCTCAACAGTCAACTGCAGGGGAAAAATGGTCATTTGACAGTCAAAAGTCCAAATTTTTGGTCAACATCTTATTTTGAAGCCACAAACATAATTTGATCAATTCTTGATCATGATTCTCAAAGCATGGCTCAAAAGTCTCAAGATGCAAAAGTTTCTATTTTTGGACAGTTGAAAAAGTCAACTGCAAATTGACCAAGGCATAACTTCCACATGGTTTATCAGAAAAATTCCATCCAAAGCTCATTTTGAATAGAATGAAATTTCCTACAACTCCTATTCACACTTCAATTCCAAGAAATGCTCTCACAAAAAGTTATCAATTTCAACATTATAGGTCATTTTCAAAAGTCAACAAAAAGACACTTTAAGTCAAAGACCATAACTTGAGATTGGTAAATCAAAATGACATGGGACCAAAGGCATTGGTTAGAGGACTTCAATACCTTTCCAAAATGTCCAAGAACATGATCAAAGCTTAAAAATTGAGAAAGATATGCCTTGTGGAAGTTGGGAAATTTTTGGGAATTTTGAAAAGTCAACTTTACTTCAAATGCCTCAAAATTGCTAATGGGCCACAATTTCTTCCAAGAATCATCACCCAAAAGCTATGCACGACCCATTGACTCAAAGGGGAGTTATTTTCTTATTTTTTATTAATTATTTGAATTTTTTATTACCATTAATTCATTTAATTAAAATTAAATATGAAAAATACTAAACGCCACATTTCAAATCTTTTTATGCAGCATTTCCACTCATCAAAGCCTCAATATTTCGTGAATACTGAAAAAGGAAAGAATCATTCATGATTTGGCATATTTGGCATGAAAAAAGATTGAAAAAGATACCATTGAAATCAAATCTCAAAAGCATTGAATACATGGTTGTTGGGCTTGGATTTCTGACCAAAATCATTCCATATACATACAGAAACCTAACCCTAATCACAAGGACGAAGAATCTGCGCCCAAACCTGAAAACCAACTTTGCATTTTTTCCAAAAAATTCTCAAAACTGATTTCATAGCTAGAGCGAAATTCAAAGCAAAAGAACCATCCCACAAGCTTGCCAAGGTTACCAGGAATCTATTCCAATCAAAACCACAGCCTCTAACCTCAAGAATCGGTAGAATGAAGCCGCCCTGTTCTTGATATTTTTCATATTCGTGTTTTGATTTATACGCATTATCCATGCATTTTTCTTGTTGATTTGTACTAACATGACTGCTCCAAAGCTAATGGTACCACCCAATTGAAGAATGGCCGCCCGTACCATAATCCACCATGAACGCACGTTAGGGTTTCAGAAACCTTGATTTAGGGTTTTTCATATAAAGGAAAATTGGACCATCAAATTAATACAGGCAAATTCGTCAGAACAAGACAAATCAGTTGATCACATCGCGCTCAATTTATATTACGTGATGCTCTATTCGCTATTTTTGTAGATATCATTTAGTGGGGGTTTAAAACCCCTGCTATCTAATGCGTTTTGTTACAGGAAAACGAAGAAGAAGATTGGGTGTCCTCACGTGACTGGGCCATTCATAATTCTGGCGCGTCTTTTGTTGTGTACCACTAATCATTGTTTTACGTTATATTGTTTATTTTTCATTGTATATTCCAAACGCGCTGAATGGTGTAGTGGTTGAAAGCAATAGTGGTGAACATTGGGACCTGGGTTCGATTCCCAGGTCCCCCATATTTCTGCATATTTTTCATGTTAATATGTTCAGGTGGTTATCACCCTCAAGGGAGTACCATATGCCTTCACATACTGGTTTGCCACATAATCCAGGAGATCAATCTGAAGGCCATGATGAGGATTCCAAGGTACACACTAGTCCACCATGCACACGCAATCATTGAAAAGTCAAAAGGGCCTCCTTCAAATGGGCTCAATTACTGCAAATTCACCTCCTCCATTGGGTCAACACCCCCATCTGTTTGTATTTTCTTTCTCTCTTTTTATTCTTTTCTTTCATTTATTTTAATTCTTCTAATTATTTTATTTAATTCCACAAATTAATTTTAATAATATAAAAATACAAAAAAAATCAGAAAGTCAAAAATAAAATATTTTTATTATTTAATTCACCAAATGTTTTATTTTGTAAATAAATTTCATAATCAATTTAGTTTTAATTTTAGGTTTTTAACTTTAATGCTTTTTCTTAAATAATTAAAAAATATAAAAATAAGTCTTTTAGCTTTTTTTTTTATTCTTTTTCTTAATAAATAATTTTTTTTCTTTCTTATCACTATTAATTATTAATTATTTTTGTAAATAACTTATAATTAAATAATTAGTAAATTAGGTCAAACTTGAATTTATTTCTTTAATAATTAAAAATGCTTAGAATTAGGGTTTTAATCCCATTTAATTTTCTTTAATTTCATAAATACAAAAAACATAAAAAATAAGTCCTTTCCTTTATTTAATTTAATTAATTTAATAATTTCAATTTAATTTCCTCAAAGGGTCCAACGCCCTCGCACTCTCGATTCTTATTTTCTTTTCGCGCATTTATTTTTATTTCTTTTGTAAATATAATGTATTTGCCCCAAAGCCTTGTAATAGATAATTAGGACATTTATTTTCCGCATTTTATCTCAAATCGGGTCTTGGTTTAATTTGGCGATGTAGACCCGCGCCTTTGTAATAGCGTAGGACTTTTATCTTCCCGCACCTTTTAACTGCTAATAATTTGCATGAAAGAATGAATGGCCAAAAATAAAATCAAAGCGTAGAACACCCAATGCATGATCAAGACAAACATAACTGAAAATGACACACAATTCACACACCACTCCTAGGGTACGCCTCACTGTTGCCTTGCCCCTCGAAACGTGGTCGTCGAGTAGAGGATGTTTTAGTAAGTCCTCATGTCCATGAACATGGCATGGGGGTAGCTTCTAAGGTGTCTTCCTATTGCTCTGGTGACCACACTGTCCCGATAACGAATTGACCCGAACACCTCCAACGGTGGTGCTACCTACCTCTTAATGGTGGGATGGCATTACTTTAAGGACATTTACACAGACTAATTCCTTATGGTAGGTAGATGACTCGTAGATACTTGCTCTAATTCAAAACAAATCAAAAACTTCTTTTCACACCGACACTTTGCAAAAAGCTTTCAAAAACAACTTTTCAAACACTCTTGAGGACTGATACAAGAGTCGAACTGAAATTTTAAACGGAACTTTTTTCAAACCCACTCACCTTGAAAAGCAAACAAACATTTTGAAAACACAAATGAGCAAGTATCTAAGAGCCCATGGATAACCATAGATAGAAAGGGTGCTAACACCTTCCCTTTCTATAAATCTACCTCCCGAACCGAGAACTAATCTCAATAAGGAATTTTTCTGTGCTTTTGTCCTTTCCATATTGGAGAAAATAAAAGACGGTGGCGACTCTTGCTTCGGTGAAATTTCGCGAACCAGCGTTAAACAGTCAGTTCCAGATCCACCGATCATAGAACTGGCGACTCTGCTGGGGATACTTATAAAGTGAGGTGTACCTTAGGATAGTTCATAAACTGTGTTTTCAATTGCTTTGACTTGTTTGCTTTAAATTGTGGGACTGTCTTGGGAGTTCTATAGATCCTAACCCGGATCTGGGGATACCTTCTTAGAAAGTAGCAACAAGGCTGTGAGGGAACTGTGCGGGGTATACCAACATGGTTGAAGCAGTCTGCTACGTTGATGCGGCACTTTGGTGTGTACCGGTAACCCTTGAGTTCAGTCAAGGAGAGTACGGGGCCTCCACGTGGTGTCGTGAAGCATCAATTGACCTTAGGAACCTTAATTGAACCATCTTGGCCTCTTTAGGGTAGTGAGATAACTGACTTTGGTGCAGTCTGAGGTTGGTTGATACTCGATACTACACTCAATTGAGGGTTGCTTTCCTGGAATATTTCGGTCGCCAGTTCAGTGGCTAAATCGAAACGATGAACAACGAAAGGAATCCAGTGATATTGGGACCCTTAGAACCCGGTTACTTCTGATAGGACAGGTTGAGCCCACCAACTTCAAGAGGGTAATACCCAGACTCCATGCTGGCCTAAACTCTAAGGGCTTCTCTTGTGTGACTTATGTGCCTTCCAACTTGACTACTTGCATGCTTGTTATCTGACACTTGAGTTTCTTGCAGGTTTTGTTTACAGTCCTTAATTGGGACTCATAACAGGGTTTACCTACGTTACCCCATGCATAGCATAACATCATACCATTGCATACATCCTGCATAAAAACTAATCCATTTCAAGGATCTCAAGGGCTTGTGATGCAGATTATGATGAACCAACTGCCCAGCAAGGGGCAAAGGGGATTTACTTTCCTCTAGCCAAGGTTGTCAGGGGCTATGACCCACTTGATATGGTGAGCAACATGGAGTTCCTTCAATCAAGCTACAAATTCAAATGCTAACAATCTTCTTGTTTACCCCGCGAGATCCTTGAAAACATTGCATGCATACATACATATCATTGCATTACAGGTATCCCTTTTACAGGTTGCTTACCCTCTTCGCTGTTTATTTCAGCCAACCGTCATGAATCCTGAATCATCCAACGAACAATCTATCAAGGCCCTCCAGGCCCAGAATGCCCAGTTCCAGGAGTTGATTATGAGCCTAGCCCAGGGGCAGCAGGATTTGAAGACTCTGCTCCTGAAGAAGAAGAAGAGAACTGTGTTGTTTAACCCTAGGCGCAAGTCTGGAAATGTATCACAAAATGATGCTGACCAAGCTACTTCCTCTGTTGGGAAAGACAGTCCCCATGAGAGAGAGGTGCCTAGTCCAGTGGTCTCCGACAACGAGACGGAGTTCAATGATGAGCAGTACCCTCCAGCTGAGGACCGGTACAAACAACTAGAGGATCGTCTGAATGCCATGGAAATTCAACAAGTGCCTGGGTTGGATTTCGGAGACCTGGGTCTATCTTCTGGTGTGGTGATCCCACACAAATTCAAGGCTCCTTCCTTTGTTAAGTATGATGGGGCATCCTGTCCCAGGTTGCATCTCAAATCTTATGTGCGGAAGATTCAACCATATACTGTGGACAAGAACTTGTGGATCCACTTCTTCTAGGAGAGTCTTTCAGGGACTCATCTCGAATGGTTCTATCAGCTGGATGGAACCAAGGTTCGTAACTGGGAGGAGTTGGCTACTGCTTTTTACAAGCAGTATCAGTATAATGCCGACCTCGCTCCTACACGTACCCAACTCCAGGGTATGTCGTTAGGATCGGGAGAAGGTTTCAAAGAATATGCGCAGAGATGGAGAGACCTTGCTGGGAGGGTACAACCACCTTTGACTAACCGGGAACTCGTTGATATGTTCTTAGGGACCCTATCCGGGCCGTTCTTCAATCATCTAATTGGTAATTCATCTGCAGGGTTTACCGACCTCATTCTGACTGGGGAAAGAATTGAAGCTGGTATCAAGACTGGGAAGATTCAGGAGGCCACACCTTCGGATACTCACCAAAAGCCTTACATGGGCAAGAAAGAGTCTAATGCTGCATACGGTCAAAAGAGTCGTCGTGACCAACAGGCAGGGGCAGTCATGATCTCTGGTTCTGCACCACGCCGACAACCACAAAAGGGAAATCAGCGAAGGCCGGACGAGCCTAAAAGACAATTCACCAACATCAACATGCCATGGTCACAAGCATTGCAACACATGTTGAAAATGGACCTGATTGCGGTGATCAACCCTCCTGCAAATCCCAAGACCTCCTCTCCAAACTACAACCCAGAGGCGAGGTGTGCTTATCATTCTGATAGCTCGGGGAACGACACTGAGGAGTGTTGGGCGCTGAAGTATAAGATCCAGAATATGATCGACGCTAAGGAGATCGAATTCGAGCCTGCTGAGACTCCCATTGCAACCACTGCTCCTTTGCCAAAACATGGCTAGGATTGAGATATTTTTGTTCATTTGAATTCAAGTTGTATTTTTCTTTTCTTGTTCAAACAAACAATTGTCATGTTAAACTCTCTTATTTCATGAATGCATTACACATGTCTGTCTTGAATTAATTATGCGTACTATACTTAAAGTTGCTTTCATATTTTTTGTGATGATTAACTCTTGATTAATAATTCTAAGCCTCTTGATGGAGGATGACGAAAACGATACCATGATATACAGTATGCTTTTGAACAGACCCCGCTGATGAGGTACAGGCATTGTTTCAAATCCTAAACACTGGAGTTATAAGGAAGATAATCCCTCGTCAACCCCTCTGAGCCAAAGAAGTAGGAGTTTTTCTTTTCGAAAATTAAAACCCTTTATCATAACCTGGGGCAGGGTAGTTCTCTCAGTTGATCCAAGTGCATAACAAATGGGACCAAAGAGGTCCTTACAAAAAAAAAAGAAGACAGTGATGATTCCGAATAATCATAAGGATAGGTAGTCATTATATCTCAAAAAATAAAAACCCAATAAGTCAAAACCTACGAAGGAGACTTACAAAACTAGGGCATCCCACTGACTGTAATCACAAAAGAAACAGTTCAGGCAAAATTTAGGGATAGCGAAATCAAAAGAAAGAGGTCATACAAACCCTCAACAAAAACAAAAATGACTGCCTATTCAAAATAAACTGTCAGTATTCGAACCATCACTGGTATATCAAAGCAAAGACTCGAACAAGGTCTAACGCACGATCAGCTGAGTTTAGGTTTGAAGAACATCACGAAGAGCGGGTGGGTACAAATATAATTTGAGTCTTTACCCTTTGTTTCTTAAACTGTGAACCAAGCCACGTTATAACCCTTAAAAGTCCTAGCTGAAGCATGGGTTAGTTCGAAAGCATACTGTCACAAAAGGTATCCTGACTCCTTAAGGCCCACTGTAAAAGCTTGAGTTGACATCACAGTCTACAAAAAGTTTCACTGGTTTTACAAAAATGCATTTAAGACAGGCATAAGTTTTTGCATTCTTAAGATAACTTTGTTTGCATATGACTATTTGTTTGAACAACATAGAAGTTTGCACGACGAACATCCAGTGAACAAAAGTCTTCTCAACAAAGAGGTCACCTCAAGTGGAAGAAACACTTCCAATCAAGGGGAATGGCATGATCAGTGTCTATCATCTGAGGCAATCCAGTCAAGATTCGAGGAATCTCTCAAGGCCAACCAGCTTGGGGAAAATCTCCGCCCGAGTCACTTGGGGCATTCCAGCAACGAATCCAGCCTAATCAAACATCTTCTGGTAGCAGGGCAACGCAACACTATCAACAGGGGCACCCCCCTACATCCTGAGAGCATGGACATAGTCGAAAAAATACTACGCAAAATCAAAGACCCGCTAGGTTGACACACCTAGGCAAAAATAAGGGCTTCCCGGCGAACCAAAAAAGGTTCGGGCAAAAATAAGGGATGTAATGACAAAAATCTGTACACCCAGCAAGTCGAAAACCTGAAAAGGCGGCTTGGGCAAAAATGGGTATCCCGGTGGACCGAAAACCCGAAAGGGCAGTCCAAGCAAAAGTTGGGGATCAAGAGCGTACGACTATGTCCCGGCATCTCGTCACTTGCCTACCAAAGGGAAGATTTGTCAATCGGAAGTCATCCAGCACCTCCACAAGGTATCTTTTCCCCTCACCTCAGAAACAGGGGCAATAATGAGTCGTCCAGGCGATCCAGTTGCTCTGTCAACCAAAGTACCAAGGAAAGGTTAATACAAAGATGATTACCCTCTACCTTTACAAATTACAGATCGTGGGTTAACATCCGAAACCAAACAGGACAATCATCCACTTGATTATCATCAGGCAACCCTACACCGGTTCCTTCTCAACTTTCAGACAAAGTCTTACACGGACTCATCCACAGGCAACCCTACACCGGTTCCTTTTCTTTCAGAAAAAGTCTTACACGGACTTATCATCAAGGTAACCCTACACCGGTTCCTTCTCAATTTTCAGACGAAGTCTTACACGGACTCACCCTCCACAAGTAACCTTACCCCGGTTCCTCCAGAAGTCTTACACGGACTTATCTCAAGATGACCTTACCCCGGTTCAGCCAGAAGTTCTACACGAACTTATCCTGTAGTAACCTTACCCCGGTTCCTCCAGAAGTCTTACACGGATTTATCTCAAGATGACTTTACCCCGGTTCATCAAGAAGTTTTACACGGACTTACCCTGCAGTAACCTTACCCCGGTTCCTCCAGAAGTTTTACACGAACTTATCCCGAAGTAACCCTACACAGGTTATCTCTTTCCAGACGTAGTTTTACACGGACTCATCATCAGTAAACCTTACACAGGTTTCCTTCTCAAAACTCCAGATGTAGTTTCACACGGACTCGTCACCTAGAAACCCTACACAGGTTCTCTATTTTTAAGGATGCAGTTTTACACGGACTCGTCACCTAGAAACCCTACACAGGTTCTCTATTTTTAAGGATGCAGTTTTACACGGACTCGTCACCTAGAAACCCTACACAGGTTCTCTATTTTTAAGGATGCAGTTTTACACGGACTCGTCACCTAGAAACCCTACACAGGTTCTCTATTTTTAAGGATGCAGTTTTACACGGACTCGTCACCTAGAAACCCTACACAGGTTCTCTATTTTTAAGGATGCAGTTTTACACGGACTCGTCACCTAGAAACCCTACACAGGTTCTCTATTTTTAAGGATGCAGTTTTACACGGACTCGTCACCTAGAAACCCTACACAGGTTCTCTATTTTTAAGGATGCAGTTTTACACTGACTCGTCACCTAGAAACCCTACACAGGTTCTCTATTTTTAAGGATGCAGTTTTACACGGACTCGTCACCTAGAAACCCTACACAGGTTCTCTATTTTTAAGGATGCAGTTTTACACTGACTCGTCACCTAGAAACCCTACACAGGTTCTCTATTTTTAAGGATGCAGTTTTACACGGAATCGTCACCTAGAAACCCTACACAGGTTCTCTATTTTTAAGGATGCAATTTTACACGGACTCGTCACCTAGAAATCCTACACAGGTTCTCTATTTTTAAGGATGCAGTTTTACACGGACTCATCACCTAGAAACCCTACACAGGTCCTCTATTTTCAAGGATGCAGTGTTATACGGACTCATTGTCAGTAAACCCTACACAGGTTTCCTTCAACTCCAAATGCGGCTCCACACGAGCCCAACCTCAAAGTAACCCTACACAGGTGTCCTTCTTTCCAAGATGCGGTTTTACACGAGCTCATCATCAGGCAACCCTACATAGGTTCCCTCTTTCAACTTGCAAAAATTACAGTCCAAAAATTTCCCCAGGAGAGTCCAATCAAGATTTCCCCAGGAAAGGTTGAATCATCTCCCCAGCAGGAAGCTTATCCCCAGTAGATTCTGGAAGCTTATCCCCTACAGAGCACGAACGCGTCCCCCGGCTTTATTCAAAGGTTATTTCCCTATCAGGATATAACTGGGTTATCCTCAGCCAAAAGCCACGGAAAGATCGTCCCCGACGAAGTATTCCTATCCTCATCGGAGTCTATTAACACTTCCAACGTAACAATGGTATCCCCAGCGGAGTTATCATCGTCCCAGCAAAATATCTCTCTCCCCACAGAGCATTTTTCCAGCAAGGTCGCTAGAGTAATTTTCTCCCCGCAGAGTGTTCTATTCGCCAAGTTTATTCCCCAACGGAGTTATCTTCTCCTACCGGTATTCTTGCAACCATCACTCCCCAGTGGAAACAGAAGCTCTACATCAGCCTAGGATTTAACTTCCCGGCACCCGTCAAGGATTTATTTTCCTAAGACGAAAACATACATTCAAAAACATCACATACATCATGATACATGCATAAACGCATCATACCTTACAATCTCATTTATGTTGAGAACATCATTGCTTGATCCATATCATGCATTGCATATGACTGACCTTTACCTTTCAGGAAAGATCCAGTTAAGTTCTCAGCTATGTCCAAGACTTTAGCCTGGTTCAGTTAAATCGACCCTAAGATTTTCCTGATTCTTATCCAGTCAAAAGCCTTCTCTGGTTCAGTCAGATCGACCCTAAGATCTCCCTGATTCTTATCCAGTTGAAGATATTCCAAGACCTATCCTGGTTCAGTTAAATCAACCCTAAGATTTTCCTGATTCTTATCCAGTCAAAGGCCTTCTCCAGTTCAGTCAGATCGACCCTAAGATCTCCCTGATTCTTATCCAGTTGAAGATATTCCAAGACCTTGCCCGGTTCAGTTAAATCGACCCTAAGATTTTCCTGATTCTTATCCAGTCAAAGGCCTTCTCCGGTTCAGTCAGATCGACCTTAAGATCTCCCTGATTCTTATCCCAGTAGAATACATCCAAGATTCTCTCAGCGTTCCTGTTGAGGTAGTAATCGCCCAAGGTTCTCTCAGCGTTCCTGTTGAGGTAGTAATCGCCCCAAGATTCTCTCAGCGTTCCTGTTGAGGTAGTAATCATCCAAGGTTCTCTCAGCGTTCCTGTTGAGGTAGTAATCGTCCAAGGTTCTCTCACCGTCCCGTTGAGGTAGTAACCGTCCCTGATCCATTCATTACCTTTTGAAGCTCCAGACTAGATTCCTGTATCTCGCCAGGGCACATCTGAGGAGGTTCAAAAATTCGATACCTGTATCCATCCAGAATGCATCTACATAAAGAGTTTGAAGACCAGCTCCTGTAACAGGCCAGGTAATCATTTTCTTTTTCAGGTACGCAAGTTCTCGCTAAGGAATCTCTTATGCGATCGACACCCCATCAGATGGCATCTATAAGCCCATCCACCTATCCAATCTCCAAATGGCATCTGTAAGCCCATTCCCACCATCACACTACTATGTGAGCACAAATTTCTGGGCACTCTAGTGTTCAATCATCTTCTACCTTCGGACTACGAAAGGCACGACAGCCAATCTACATCCTCAGGTCTAAGAAGATTGAACAGGGGCAACTGTTGTACCCCAAAATTTTCCCTCCCATATTCTTCAAAGATTTGCCAAAGATCAAGGTTCAAAGGCCACTCAAGGGTTGCACAGTCCAGTGGCCTCCTAACAGTCAAAATTAGGGTTTTGGTTCTGACAAAGAAGTTGAGGTTTCCAAGGGTCCAAACAAGTCCCACATGCCTACAAACATGGTCAAGCATCCATATTCCAAGTTCCAAGACTTACAGCACAAAATTGCACAGTCAAAAATCCTAATTGCTCAACAGTCAACTGCAGGGGCAAAATGGTCATTTGAAAGTCAAAAGTCCAAATTTTTGGTCAACATATTATTTTGAAGCCACAAACATCATTTGATCAATTCTTGATCATGATTCTCAAAGCATGGCTCAAAAGTCTCAAGATGCAAAAGTTTCTATTTTTGGACAGTTGAAAAAGTCAACTGCAAATTGACCAAGGCATAACTTCCACATGGTTTATCAGAAAAATTCCATCCAAAGCTCATTTTGGAGAGAATGAAATTTCCTACAACTCCTCTTCACACTTCAAGTCCAAGAAATGCTCTCACAAAAAGTTATCAATTTCAACATTATAGGTCATTTTCAAAAGTCAACAAAAAGGCACTTTAAGTCAAAGACCATAACTTGAGATTGGAAAATCAAAATGACATGGGACCAAAGGCATTGGTTAGAGGACTTCAAGACCTTTCCAAAATGTCCAAGAACATGATCAAAGCTTAAACATTGAGCAAGATATGCCTTGTGGAAGTTGGGAAATTTTTGGGAATTTTGAAAAGATAACTTTACTTCAAATGCCTCAAAATTGCTAATGGGCCACAATTTCTTCCAAGAATCATCACCCAAAAGCTATGCACGACCCATTGACTCAAAGGGGAGTTATTTTCTTATTTTTTATTAATTATTTTAATTTTTTATTACCATTAATTCATTTAATTAAAATTAAATATTAAAAAATACTAAATGCCACATTTCAAATCTTTTATGCAGCATTTCCACTCATCAAAGCCTCAATATTTCGTGCAAACTGAAAAAGGAAAGAATCATTCATGATTTGGCATATTTGGCATGAAAAAAGATTGAAAAAGATACCATTGAAATCAAATCTCAAAAGCATTGAATACATGGTTGTTGGGCTTGGATTTATGACCAAAATCATTCCATATACATACAGAAACCTAACCCTAATCACAAGGACGAAGAAGTTGCGCCCAAACCTGAAAACCAACTTTGCATTTTTTCCAAAAAATTCTCAAAACTGATTTCATAGCTAGAGCAAAATTCAAAGCAAAAGAACCATCCCACAAGCTTGCCAAGGTTACCAGGAATCTATTCCAATCAAAACCACAGCCTCTAACCTCAAGAATCGGTAGAATGAAGCCGCCCTGTTCTTGATATTTTTCATATTCGTGTTTTGATTTATACGCATTATCCATGCATTTTTCTTGTTGATTTGTACTAACATGACTGCTCTGAAGCTAATGGTACCGCCCAATTGAAGAATGGTCGCCTGTACCATAATCCACCATGAACGCACGTTAGGGTTTCAGAAACCTTGATTTAGGGTTTTTCATATAAAGGAAAATTGGACCATCAAATTAATACAGGCAAATTCGTCAGAACAAGATGAATCAGTTGATCACATCGCGCTCAATTTATATTACATGATGCTCTATTCGCTATTTTTGTAGATATCATTTAGTGGGGGTTTAAAACCCCCGCTATCTAATGCGTTTTGTTACAGGAAAACGAAGAAGAAGATTGGGTGTCCTCACGTGATTGGGCCATTCATAATTCTGGCGCGTCTTTTGTTGTGTACCACTAATCATTGTTTTACGTTATATTGTTTATTTTTCATTGTATATTCCAAACGCGCTGAATGGTGTAGTGGTTGAAAGCAATAGTGGTGAACATTGGGACCTGGATTCGATTCCCAGGTCCCCCATATTTCTGCATATTTTTCATGTTAATATGTTCAGGTGGTTATCACGCTCAAGGGAGTACCATATGCCTTCACATACTGGTTTGCCACATAATCCAGGAGATCAATCTGAAGGCCATGATGAGGATTCCAGGGTACACACTAGTCCACCATGCACACGCAATCATTGAAAAGTCAAAAGGGCCTCCTTCAAATGGGCTCAATTACTGCAAATTCACCTCCTCCATTGGGTCAACACCCCCATCTGTTTGTATTTTCTTTCTCTCTTTTTATTCTTTTCTTTCATTTATTTTAATTCTTCTAATTATTTTATTTAATTCCACAAATTAATTTTAATAATATAAAAATACAAAAAAAATCAGAAAGTCAAAAATAAAATATTTTTATTATTTAATTCACCAAATGTTTTATTTTGTAAATAAATTTCATAATCAATTTAGTTTTAATTTTAGGTTTTTAACTTTAATGCTTTTTCTTAAATAATTAAAAAATATAAAAACAAGTCTTTTAGCATTTTTTTTATTCTTTTTCTTAATAAATAATTTTTTTTCTTTCTTATCACTATTAATTATTAATTATTTTTGTAAATAACTTATAATTAAATAATTAGTAAATTAGGTCAAACTTGAATTTATTTCTTTAATAATTAAAAATGCTTAGAATTAGGGTTTTAATCCCATTTAATTTTCTTTAATTTCATAAATACAAAAAACATAAAAAATAAGTCCTTTCCTTTATTTAATTTAATTAATTTAATAATTTCAATTTAATTTCCTCAAAGGGTCCAACGCCCTCGCACTCTCGATTCTTATTTTCTTTTCGCGCATTTATTTTTATTTCTTTTGTGAATATAATGTATTTGCCCCAAAGCCTTGTAATAGATAATTAGGACATTTATTTTCCGCATTTTATCTCAAATCGGGTCTTGGTTTAATTTGGCGATGTAGACCCGCACCTTTGTAATAGCGTAGGACTTTTATCTTCCCGCACCTTTTAACTGCTAATAATTTGCATGAAAGAATGAATGGCCAAAAATAAAATCAAAGCGTAGAACACCCAATGCATGATCAAGACAAACATAACTGAAAATGACACACAATTCACACACCACTCCTAGGGTACGCCTCACTGTTGCCTTGCCCCTCGAAACGTGGTCGTCGAGTAGAGGATGTTTTAGTAAGTCCTCATGTCCATGAACATGGCATGGGGGTAGCTTCTAAGGTGTCTTCCTATTGCTCTGGTGACCACACTGTCCCGATAACGAATTGACCCGAACACCTCCAACGGTGGTGCTACCTACCTCTTAATGGTGGGATGGCATTACTTTAAGGACATTTACACAGACTAATTCCTTAGGGTAGGTAGATGACTCGTAGATACTTGCTCTAATTCAAAACAAATCAAAAACTTCTTTTCACACCGACACTTTGCAAAAAGCTTTCAAAAACAACTTTTCAAACACTCTTGAGGACTGATACAAGAGTCGAACTGAAATTTTAAACGGAACTTTTTTCAAACCCACTCACCTTGAAAAGCAAACAAACATTTTGAAAACACAAATGAGCAAGTATCTAAGAGCCCATGGATAACCATGGATAGAAAGGGTGCTAACACCTTCCCTTTCTATAAATCTACCTCCCGAACCGAGAACTAATCTCAATAAGGAATTTTTCTGTGCTTTTGTCCTTTCCATATTGGAGAAAATAAAAGACGGTGGCGACTCTTGCTTCCGCGACATTTCGCGAACCAGCGTTAAACAGTTAGTTCCAGATCCACCGATCACACTCATTTTGTGTCATTTTTTTAGGGGTGGTTTTAGGGATGAGTATTTTGTTCTCCCAATTCCACCCACCTCGTTTTTCTAGTGGATTAGCTTAGATAACAACACTAAGGCTTTGCTTATGGATGATTGGAGGTGGATTGCTTTTTAATCAGCATTGACTAACTTGTAGATTTGTGTTTTATCTCTTCTCCTTTCTATGTATTTCTATTTTTTGGGTTTTGTATGTATATTTACTCTAAACATATGTATATTTATCGCCCATGGAGTTATATTAAACTTGCTTTACAAATTTTTATCGCTTGTTGTCCTGGATTTTAGCTTTGTGCTAGGGATTTGAGTTGTTATAGACATATACTGCTTAGATTCTTATCTAGTATGATTATCTGTTAGTTTATGAACTCTAGAGATACATTTAGAGATGACATCTACTTGAGTATCAGAGCTTAATGCCTTTGTGTGGTTGTACTGTGCTGAGAGATCGTTAATGTGATTATATAGTTGTCTTTTGTGTTGTTAAGGAGGTAGAGAGATTATTTCCTTGGTGATACAGTCGGTCTCTCAATTTGGGTTAGAAATGACTTAGGTTGTGAGTGATACATAGTGACATTGATGAGTATTGTCAGGTTGAGTGTAACTGGTCGGTAGATTTAAGTTTGTGATGAGTAGATTATATGCAGGCTTGATAAGTTCTTCCTTAGTTTTTACTTTTGTTTACATTTATTTTTTATTGATAACATTTTCTTTACAAACCAGTTCAAACCAAACTCATAAACGCGAGAATTTGTCGAACAACAATTCAATAACCAATCTTTGTAGACACGATACGATATAACCTATATCACCCGGTAAATTAATAACATATTTTTTACTTTCCGCTATACTGCTCCAACAGTGTATCACACGCGTATCACCAGAGAGGCATACCAGCCATGGGACAAGGCGCGTAGCTCCCTTGGAAAGTCCCCTCATACGCGTAATGTCCCCTGGCTAACGCGTATGGGCAGTCTACAATGCTACAAAATCTATTTTCGCACCAATTCGATTTTCACTCGTTTGGAGCACTTCGATGCTCCTAATTTTGATCCAAAACAATATTTGTACACATAACAACCTATAGACTTAAATTAATTTCATTAATATATCATTCTATAACAATTTTCTACATTTAAGTCCTCACTTTATCATCATCTTAATAAACCCATATTTCCCAGATTTGGATTTTCATGGAACGACACTAGCACACAACAATTACCAATAATAATTTACATCATTGACATCAAATAAATCACAAATTCCACATGGAATCACATAGAGGCATCATTAATCAAACAAAAGAAGAACATACATAAATTACATACAAGATCTTAAGAGGGAAAGGAAACCTCACTACCCTCTCATGTTGTAATCACCCTTTAAATAACTCATTCTCTCTCATTACCTTAGTTTGGAGCTTTGATTCCTCTAACAATGGAGGAATTCTCTTTCCCTAGTTCTTCCTTCTCTTCTCTTCTATGTTTCTAAGTGACAACAATTTTTCCAATTCTCTTTCTACCACTCTCTCTAATTATTATGTTTTAGTCTTAATAGATAATAATAATAATAATAATAATGGATTAATTATAATAATAATAACTATAATATTAATAATAATAATATTATTATTATTATAACATAGACTAAGTTTAATTCTAATTATTTTATTAGAACTAAGTTCTCACATACCCTTAGTCATATCTACATACCATTAGTTGTGCTAAAATAAATTCAAAATCAACAAACAATGACTAAAAATGGGGCGTTACAACTCTCTCCCACTTAGAATATTTTCATCCTCGAAAATCACCTTATGCGAACAATTCTGGATAAGACTCATGCATTTTACTTTTTAGTTCCCGCGTTATATTTTTTCCGTCTATTACTCCCCAAAATACTTTCACGAGAGGAGTTTCCTTTCCCCTCAACTTCTTTACTTCACGACCTTCGATTCTCACAGGTAAGGTCTCAACTGTAAGGTTATCCCTAAGTTATATGTCATCCATCAGAATCACATGAGATGGATCTGAAATATACTTCTGAAGTTGCGACACATGGAATACATCATGAAAATTAAAAAGGATAGGTGGCAAGGCCACCCTATAAGCAACCACTCCCACTTTGTCCGAAATCTGATACAAACAAATAAACTGAGGAGTAAGTTTATTCAATTTCAATGCTCGTCCAACACTGGTCACTGGTGTGACTCTAAAAAATACATGATCTTCCTCTTGAAATTCAAGGTCTTTCCTCGGCTTGTCATGGTAACTCTTTTGTCTACTCTGCAAAGTTTTTATCTATTCCAGAATTAGCTTCACTTTTTATGTGGTATGTTGGACAATTTCTAGCCCAAGTACTCAAACGGTGAAAACCCCGTAAAATGGCTAGAAATTCAACAGAGTCCTACATAACAAAACAGAGTCCTACACCTCTGACCATACAATACTTAAACGATGCCATTCTAATGCTAGAATGGTAACTATTGTTATAAGTAAACTCTATCAATGGAAGATAACTATCACACGTTCCTCCTTGCTCAAGCATGCAAGCTCTCAGCAAATCTTCTAACGAATGAATAGTTCTCTCCATTTGTCCATCTGTCTGTGGATTATATGTCGTACCCTATCTTAGCTTATAGCCCAACGTATCCTGCAAACTCTTCCAAAATCTAGAGGTGAACCTTGGATCTCTATCAAACACAATGCTAGATGGAACACCATGAAGCTTCACAATGACACGGATATAAATCTTCGTTAATTGTGGAACTAGAAAAATAATACCGATTGGAACAAAATGAGCTGACTTTGTTAGCCTATCCACAATCATCCAAATCGTAGCATGCCCCCTTGGAGTGCTCGACAACCCCGTCACAAAGTCCATGGATATACTATCCTATTTCCACTCCGGAACATATAACAATTTTAACAACCCTGTAGGTTTTTGATGTTTTAATTTCGACTTCTGACAAGTCAAACATGCATACACGAACCGTGTAACATCTCATTTCAATCTGAGCCACCAAAATAACTTTTTCAAGTCTTGATACATCTTAGTCGCACCTGAGTGAATACTCTGACTACTTCTATGGCTTTCTTCTAGGATCATCTTTTTCATCTTAGAGTCACCGGGAACAAAAATTCTATCCCGAAATCTCAACACACCTTGTGAGTCTACTTTGAAGTCATTATCTTGAAAATGATTACCTCCAACCATCAAATCTACAAGTTTAACATCCACTTTCTATGCTTCTTTAATATTATTCATGAAGTCATTGTTGATCTTCAACTTTTCCAACATAACACTTTGCGGTGTTACTTCACAGACCAAATTCAAATCTTTGAACTGCTCAATCAACTCTAGTTCTCTAACCATGATGGAAGATATATGTAACAACTTCCGACGTAAAGCATCTGTGACAACATTAACTTTACCCGGATGGTAATTTAAGTCATAATCATAGTCCTTCAACAATTTTATCCATCTTCGTTGTCTCATATTCAATTCCTTTTGGTTGAAAAGATATTTCAAGGTATTTTGATCACTAAATACTTCAAATCTGGAGCCATAAAGATAATACCTCAAAATCTTTAGCACAAACACTACTCCAGCTAATTCTAGATTATGAGTGGGATAAATCCTTTCATGAATCCTCAATTGCCTTAACGCATAAGCTACCACTTTATTATTCTGCATAAGCACACCACCTAAACCCAATTTATAAGCATCAAAATATACAACGAATGATTCTTTAGGATTAGGTAATATCAAAATCAGAGCTGTCGTCAATTTTTTCTTTAGCTTGGTGAAACTTTCCTCACACTGAATATACCACACAAATGCTTTGTATTTACAAGTTAGCTGAGTCAACGAAAGTTCTAAATTAGAAAATCCTTCAATGGACCTTCTATAATAACTAGCCAAGCCTAAAAAGCTTCTAATTTATGTAACCAACTTCGGAGTCTCCCACTGCAATACTGCATCTACCTTGGATGGATCGACAACAATACCACCGCCTAAAATAACATGTCCAAGAAAACTAACTTTCTCTAGCCATAATTCTCACTTGGACAACTTCGCATATAGCTTCTTCTAATTTAAGACTTGCAATAAAATCCGTAAGTGCCCAGCATACTCTTCCTCTGATTTGGAATATATAAAAATATCATCAATGAATACAACTATGAACTGATCCAAGTAAGTTTGAAAGATATGCTTCATATACCTCATAAATACTCCTGCCGCATTGGTAAAACTAAATGGCATCACCGAATATTCATAATGTCTATATCGAGTCCTGAAAGTTGTGTTCTGAATATCTTCATCTTTTACTCTAATCTAGTGATAGCCTAATCTCAAGTCAACCTTGCTAAACACACGTGCACCCACTAGTTGATCCATCAAGTCATCTATTCTTGGGAGTGGATACTTGTTTTTAATTGTTACTTTATTCAATTTTCGATAGTCCACATAGAGTATCATACTACCATTCTTCTTTTTCACTAGTAACACTGGAGCTCCACAAGGTGATACACTTGGTCTCACAAATTTTTTTCCAAGAAAGTCTTGTAATTGATTCTTCAACTCTGCTAATTCAGATGTCGACATTTTGTAGGGTGCCATGGAAATGGTCTTGGTATTAGGAATAAGATCAATATAAAACTCCACTTCTCTTTCTGACGACACATCTGGAATATCATCGGGAAAAAATTTAAGATAATCACGTACTACCTATAAGTCGTCAATTGCATCCTGTTTCTCAATAGATAAGGATGCCATCAAAGGAAACACTTGAGCTTCATCTTGCATCAATTCATTAAATTGTCTAGCAGATAAGAATTTAGCTTTCCCTTCCTCATTAGGACTAGAAAACCGCACATATGTGTTGTAACAGTTAATATGAACATAATTGTATTCCGATCAGTTCATACCTAGAATCACATCTAGACCACTCAACGGTAGACAAACTAAGTCCACATAAAAGTATCTATCAAAAATTGACAAAGGACACTTTAAACATTCAAGAGAAGCAGTCACCGGTCCCTTAGCTGGAGTATCGACGACCATCTCTCCATTAGTAGAATATAATACAAGACCTAACT
This sequence comes from Vicia faba, assembly GCA_948472305.1. Taxonomy (NCBI): domain Eukaryota; kingdom Viridiplantae; phylum Streptophyta; class Magnoliopsida; order Fabales; family Fabaceae; genus Vicia; species Vicia faba. The sequence goes on from CATIWC010000581.1 coordinate 238,970, forward strand.
TTTTCACATAGTCAGCAGGAATAGAAAAAATAGGTAGCACCAGTATCAATAATAGTAATTAAATGAGTAACATTAATGAAACATATACCTTTGATCAAAATGTCTCCACTAGATGTCTGAGTTCTTACTAAAGCAAACACCTTCCCACTGTATTGAGCTTTCTTTGGGCGCTTAACATATGCGAAACGCCCTTGGGAAGTCCCCTCATATGCATAATGCCCCCTGGCTTACGCGTATGGGCAGTCTGCAACGCCCGAAAATCTGTTCTCGCACCAATTCGATTTCCGCTCGTTTGGAGCATTTCCAGGCTCCTAATTTTGACCCAAAGTAGTGCTTTTACACATAACAATCTATAGACTTAAATTAGTTTCATTAATATATCATTCTATAGCTATTTTCTACACTCAAACTCTCACTTTTATCATCATCTTCATAAACCCATATTTTTGATATTTGGATTTTCATGGAACAACACCACCCCACAATAATTACCAACAATAATTTACATCATTGACATCAAATAAATCACAAATTCCACATGGAATCACTTAGAGGCATCATCAATAAAAAAAAAGAAGAACATACATAAATTACATACAAAACGTAAAGAGGGAAAGAAACCCTCACTACCCTCTCATGTTGTAATCATCCTTTAAAGAACCCATTCTCCCTCTTACCTTAATTTGGAGCTTTGATTCCTTTAACAATGGTAGAATTATCTTTCCCTACTTCTTCATTCTCTTCTCTTTTCTGTTTCTACGTGACAACAATTTTCCCAATTCTCTTTCTACCATCCTCTCTAATTATTATGTTTTATTCTTAATAGTTGTCATACCCCAAATTTGTATGTATAAGTATAGACAGTCTATCTCATCTTCGTTAGAACTTTTGGTTTACTTTACTGACCTTTATACTAATTGTATTATTACATTGACATATAAGTTATTTGTTTTTAAATTATTCAGATATAATAAGGTTTAATTATGGGGAAGGGTATTTATCATTTTTATCAAAAGGGCTCACTATTCTGATTTAAAACTAATCGCCCACCAATAGTTTTCAAGAAGCCCATTAAGTTAATTTGCTAGATTGTCCGAAGTAAACAAGACTTTAATCATTTTTATTTTGTACTATTGTGATTATTGGGTTTTTAATATACTTATTTGTTCTTGTTGACTGAAGTCAGTTTACACGTAAGTATATTATTACTATTATTTATATTATGATTATTTGTTCTTATTTTATTATTATTATTTTTTATTATTGATTGTTGACAAAGTCAACATTAGAGTTTTCAAACCCCATGTCTCAAGTTGCGCCAATTTTTGGACTCTTCGTCCATAAGACATAACACAAAGCCCAGTAATCAAGCAATGGACAAATCAAATCTGGAGAAAATATTTGATTTTATTGATTGAATATGAATTTACAACATAAAAACGTCCAAATGCATTGCAATTACAGAAACCCTAAATCTATTGTATAAAATAAATCAAATCAAATCAAATCTTGTAATTGAATCAATCAACTCCTAATTGATTAATAACTGCAAATCACTAAATTTTTTCCAAATTGGACTAATTCCTAAGCCTATATAAACCTAAGACTAAGACATAATTAAGCACACAAAAAATCTGCGAAGGAACCCTTACATTGCTGCGAATCCCTACCCTCAGTAAAGCTCTTCATCCAGAAAAGGATTAGGGTTCATCATTAGAACCCTAACCCCTTTTGAGATAAGCTGACATTAACTGGTACCTGTAAGAAGAAGAAGAAAGGGATTAGAAGAGGAGATATAGAAGAAATCAGAAAAGGAATTTACGACCAATATCACGGAATGTGAGGTAACTCAAATCACTTAGCTTAAATATTATTGTTGTTGATTGTTGTGATTTCTGGAATTTGGGGATTTTTCTGGGTTTTAAGGGTTAGGGTTCGTCCACTTAGGGTTAGGGTTCTTCAAATGTTGTTAGAGTTCTTCAAATGTTGTTAGGGTCCTAAGGGTTTATGTTAGGGTTCCTATGGTTCTAAGGTTAGGGTTAAGGTTCATTGATTTCTGGGTTACATGATGAAGTTCCTGGTGAACTTCAATCATTCACATCGGCCTTGAAGGCCGCCCAAGGTGGTGCTTCTAAAGGTTATGGGTTGGGATGGTGTTTGGTATGAAGGTTTGAAGTTTCCGATTGAATATCAACCAAAAAACTAGGAAGAAGGGTGGTGTTTGGGGTGGTTCATGGCGGCACAAGGTGGCACCGCTAGCGTTGGCAATTTTTGGCCAACAAAATTGTAGAGAGAGGTCAGAGCTTCTCTCACTAGAATTTTGTATATCTTAAGAATGGGGTTAGAGAGAGACGAAGAAAAGAAAAATGGTTGTTTGGGAAGTAAAATGAATATATAGCATCTCTGTTCGCTCCATATGTGCATCTTACCATACTCCCTTGGTCAACGCTTACTCTTAACCCTCCATTTGTTATACTCTTGATCAACTCCCCAGAGTTAACCTCTGGAGGCCCTTTGATCAAGACCAAACGTTCCCCATGCCTTTAGCACACCATAATTCCCTGCACTCACTCACGTCTTGGCTAAACGGACCTAAAATATTACTTGGGCTTGGACCAGTATTTCTTACACCCTCCATATTACTACGTGAACTAGAATTCACACCCCATTGGAGTATTGGGCTCCAAATTTGGTCTGGACTTATCCTTTGCTAATCACACATTCAATAATTACTACCTAAAATAAAATGCACCCCCGATATTTTATTAATAATTCATTTATTTAATTGAGTTTATTTAATTTATTTATCCAATATATTTATTTATATATTTAATCATTTTGAGCATTTATTTACCCTACATTATTTTATCATCATTTGCATTAAAAGTAATTTTTCTTCTTCTTATTATTATTATTATTATTATTATTATTATTATTATTATTATTATTATTATTATTATTATTATTATTATTATTATTATTATTATTATTATTAATATTATTATTATTATAAATATATGATTTATTTTTGATAAATAAATATAATATTCATAATAATCATAAACTCTATTTTCTAAAAATACTAACATTTTCATCAAATATTTTTACTAATTTCAAAAATCATCCAAACTCATTTTTAAAATTTCATCATACATTCAATATAGCTAACCCATCAAACTAACATATTTTCTACTAACATAAATTCAAAATTCAATATTATTTCAAAAAATTTATTGTGGATTTATTTTCAAAATTAACTGCGAACTACGTCTATGACTATGCTATTTTAAAACCGAGACAAGGCTCAAGGATAACTCGAAAGAATTTACACAATCCATTAAAAAATAACCATACAAATACGAACTACGAATTTGGACTCTGATTCTTCACAAGGAGATATGTAGTCACGCGGTTAAAACCAATGCGAGTCCTTCAACTAAAGTTAAACATATTCTTTAATACGCGAAAATAATACAGTTAAATAGGAAATTCCCAATCTACCCTTAGACCTAAAATAGGATGCCCATTGAGAACAAGGGAGATGAATGGTGCCTAACACCTTCCCTTCGTCTAGCCAACTCAGGGATTTAGAATCTCTAAATAAATTAAGATTATCCATTATTTTCCCGTCCTTAGAATAAAATTAATAGTGGCGACTCGATAGTTTTTGCCGAATACGACAATAGAAAATAATAATAATAATAATAATAATAATAATAATAATAATAATAATAATAATAATAGAATAATTATAATAATAATAATAACTATAATATTAATAATAATAATATTATTAGTGGTAACTTTACCATATGTCTAATAATATTTTTATTAATTATAATAGCATATTCCATCATTCACCATTATTATTATTATTATTATTATTATTATTATTGTTGTTATTATTATTATTATTTATATAGACTAAGTTTAATTCTAATTATTTAATTAGAACTAAGTTCTCACATACTCTTAGCCATGCCTATATACCCTTAGTTGCGTCAAAATAAATTCAAAATCAATAAACAATGAATAAATATTTAAATGGGGCGTTACACATAAACACAAGTATATTAACTATTGAGTGATTTACACATGTCTAGAGAAATTTCATAGCCCTTCGTACAGTCATAAGTCAAACTCTTGACAGAAGATCAACCTATCCCAAGTTGATCTAGCTCCACTTTAAACAACATTTTCAGAGAAAACACCTAAATGTTCAACCTGATGTCAGAACATCAATGGCTTAACTAGCTGACTGATGACATCCATATTGCCTAATATAGTCTTGAGGATCTTCAGACTTCCAAACCACATCCTACCTTGGACGCCTTTTCAACGGAACTGGAGTTTATAAACTTGACCAACATCTCAAGTTTGAGTAGACACCCCTTATTCTGCTTAATCAACAAACTTCTAGAACAGTTCTTCATTGGAATCTTCTGATATGTTAAACAGAAAGATCTTCAAGACATCTGAGAAAATTCAGACAAATACATACTAAAAACTCCTTCACAGACAGAGGCTTGGCTCATGTGCTTTTGTAACTTAGATCATAAATAAACTGACCCAAGGATATACATCATAATGATGAAGCCTTCCACTATGCCAGCATCCTCATTCAAGAATGATTAAGGATTTGAGGATGTCACAGATGATACTAATGCCAAACGAGAGCATACACCTGTATCCATTTTCCAAGGCTCCTACTTGGAAGGAATTCACCATATTCATCGGAAAATTCTTGAGATCTCTCAAATGATGATGTTGTATCCTAATGTACCATATAGACTTCAACTCCCTTGAATGTTGATTAAAGGATAAGCAATTAAATACTTGTGAATGTCACAAATAGCAATTAATTTTAAATCCTTGTTCATATAATCATAGACAAGATCAGAGGATGGCAATACTATAGGAACACATGTCATGTACCCTCTCCCTTGTCAAGGACAATGTTGAGACATCAAGGCAGACATTATGACTCAACTTACCTTTAACTATTATGACATTCTCTTGCTGACTTAGCTGGCCAAAACCTATCAAGCTACCTTGAAAATAAGCGTATCCTTGATTATTTTCTCTTCTGAGCTCTTTTGACATATAAAAGTGCCTTTATGAGTGAACTTGAGAGAAATTTCAAGTATCTTTGGCGATTTTATGCATGATAAGAGTATTCACTGTTCATAAATCAGAGTGTGAAAGAATCAACACAACCTCATCTCTTTAACTTACTCTCTGCTGGTCTTGTACTTCTAGAGAACAGTTGCACCATCTTGCTTAACTAAATTGGGATGTGAATAACTAGCCATCTGTATTTAGATGTGAGCTTATAGGGTCTTGAGAGAGACTGAAGAGACTTATCTCTCTATCACTTCTCTGGATATAGAGTAAACCATATTATTCCAAGAGTAGATATTTCTTGAATCATAGATTAAATAGCTCACATATCTACCGAAGTTATTTCATCAGAGACATACACAGTAGAACAAGACACATCCTCAACAAGCTCCAAGTAGGATGTCAAAGACATCTTATAAGACATCATACAGAAGAGATATCCTCGATAGCATCAATTAGTAGATATTAGAGTATATAGATATTACCTCCTCTATCATACCTAACGCGTTCTGCTCCTCAAGAAAAAACCCAAAACACCAAAAGGGAAAATCAAACTTGATCACCTCACGTTCACACATCATAGGCACATGCAGTTGAAGGAAAATACGCCTCACAAGTAACACCACAGCTATAACAGTAGATACAATGAACACTTCAATTATTCATTGTCCATAGTACCAGAAAGTATCTTCCCCGATCTCACCAAAAATAGAATAGGATGTCTGCTCTGATACCAATTGAAATTCTGGTGTATATATAACTAATGTCCTAACACATGTCAAGACATTGATCTCTGCATAGTAAAGAAAGGACATGATAAGCCATACTCATATAATCCTTATCAGTACAAAGTCATGACAGATGTTCCAACATCTATTACAACATGTCAATTATTCAAGAAAAATACTGAATTGGAAATTTGCAAAATGATAATAACACAAAGATATGATGACCTAGTTCGGCGTACAACAACACCTACTCTAAGGGATATCAAGCCAGGAAGAAGATTCCACTATCAGTAGTATTATTTTATGTAAACAACATCGGGTTTACAGGTAAACAACCTCTGATTTACCTAATCACTAACCAATGCAATCTTTACCTCAGAACCCCATCCAAGATAAGAGAAGTCCATTTCACTCCCTAAATCACCTCAGTGATATCTAACAACCACAACCTCTGGTGACTGCACCAAACTACTTGAAAGACACCCCTTTCAATGTAAAGTTCAGCCAAGACTCTTGACTAACTAACAAACTTAGATTTGCTTCAAAATTTTATCCAAGAACAATATACAATTCTACCTAAAGGCTTCTGAATCTGCATAAACAACTATGTCTACCACGATGCATCAAATCGATACAACGGATAACTTACAACACAAGAAAGTACACGCCTCTCAAAATGTTAAACCTTTATTTTTTTCCGAAGTGTTACACAAAGATTAGTTGAAAAGCCCTCGGTCTAAGCCTCCCTTTTATAATCTTCATATGTCCATGGGCCTTGAATCTTTTGTTAAAATATTCTTTGATCCACTACTAAAGTGCTCCTTAAATCTTGGAACAAATTTACTAAAATCCAACTGAAGAAGTCCAAGATGTCGAGTCTTCATTTGAGGAGATCTTGTTCGACATTTTGTTCTTCACATATTTTAACATCTTATTCAGCGTCTTGTTTTACACTAATTAGTCAAATCTTTAGAGCTCAAATTTTTAGAACTTTCACACCTATCAATAAGAATACAAATTTCACAAGTATATATCATGGATACAACGTTGTGAAAGACAAATAGTGATAATGAAAGTAGGGGTGTTCAAATCCAAACAGATTAAAAAAAATCGAAAGCCGCAAAAAATCGAATATTATTGGATATGTTTGAATGTAATTTTGTAAAAACCACTTGGTTCGGATCAGATTTCAGATTGATTTTTCAAAACCAATCGAAATCAAACCAAACTGCATGTATATATTTGTATACATGTTTAATGTTTTTATTAATATGATATGTTGTATTAATTTATTATTCGATGATACTTATTTATTTTTTTAAAACAACTTATTAGTTTAGTTTAGCCTATTTATTTTTATTATATTATTTGTTTAAAACATAATCAGTCACTTTGATTTTGTAATATTAGTTATTTACATATTATATGATATATATTATATGATATATATTATATCAAATTTATTATTTATTTATATTTTGTAATCTTAATAAAAAATATAATTTGTAATTTCGATATCCAAAAATCGATCCAAATTAAATCACATGAAATTATATTGGATCAAATCAGATTTTTTTAATCAATTATTTATAATCGAATCGAATCGTAAAAAAATTTATCTTTGAATCGAATGAGTTCTTACCTTAAAACTAATTCAAACCGAACCACGAACACTCCTCCTGAATGAAAACATTTAGATTGAAAAAAGTGAAATACTAACTTAAAGAAATCTAGAAACAACATTTAGGATGAAAATAAAGAGCATTTTTTTTTAAATTTATGGTTGATGTTCCTTATATAATATCTTATCTTGTAACTGATAAGTTATTTTTCTCATCTAACTTTGTTATAAAAAAAAAACCTGCAAACCATTAAGCTTGAAAAGCACATCGTTGTGCAAAAAAATTAAGCATTTGATCTTCACTGAGGTTCAAAATATTGATGATAAAGATTTAGAATTTGTCAACAAATTTATATTTTATACATTGAAACAAAAATAATATATATATTTTAAATCTATTTAATTTCAAATATATTATGGATCAATTCCAAATATATTATGGATCAATTCCATATATTTAAAAGAAATGTGTAAAAATAATAGTTTTGAAAAAAACTTGATTCTAACTTTTTGAAAGAAAAACAAGATTCTTAATAAATAAATATTTTCTTGTTAACTTAAATTAAACTACGACTTTCTAGTAATTAGACTCTATCATTTATTTTAAGTAAATAGAATATAATTTAATTTAAATAAAAATTAAATTTATTTAAAATAAGAAGAAGTTAATTTTTATTAAGAATCATGATTTTCTTAAAAAATATTGAGAATCATGTTTATTAAAAATAAATATATTTTTAAATATTTCTTTTAAATATATGAAATTTATTAGTTACTTGAGAAAAATAAATAATTTATTAATATATATATATATATATATATATATATATATATATATATATATATATATATATATATATATATATATATATATATATATATATATATATATATATATATATATATATATATATATATATATATATATATATATATATATATATATATATATATATATATATATATATATATATATGTACTATTTAAATTAGGCCGTACATATAAATATATGTATACAAAATACATTTGTGATAGAATATTTTATTAATTATAGAGTGCATAGAATATCTATATATGGAATTATTTAACCATGTGAGAAAAGACATATTTTATCAAACTACCATTTAATAGTCATTAGATTTAAAACAAATCAAAGGTTATAAATGGCTGTAATAACTAGTGTAATTTATTGGTGTAATCAATTCAACGATCAAGTTAGCGTTTAAGAGATGTGAAACTATTGCAAGTGTAAGTTAGTCACACTTATTTAAGAGATACAATTATTGTTAGATGTAAATTAATGGTTTATATAAGGAGGGAGACTGTGTTCCTCAGTTGTATGTCAGTTTATGAAGCGTTTTCTCAAACCAGGCAATCTAGCCACCAATCCTTCCAATTCCTCAAAATTCATAGGCAATCAAATATGAGATTCAGTATCTAAAAGAGTAAAAGATCAAATAGAATATTCAATATATAGAATTGAATAGGAAATATTCTTCAACATGTTATAATGAGTCTAATATGTTGATGTGTTTTTATGCAACTTTCTGGTGCAATGTTTTATGGGGGAGTACAAGCACAAGAACCATTTGCTTATGCTCATGTCGACCTAAGTTTCCATACATCAAATATGGGGAAACTCAAGTTGATTTTATTGTTTTAATAATTGAGAGTCCTCTCGATTAGATATTTGCACATTTTAGAGTTAAGTATTTTTAATTAAAGCTTTATTTTAGTGCATAAATCAAAACCTTGATTCTCAATTTGATGCAATATGATTCAAGCCAATTAGTAGAAAACTTGGATTAAAAAACATATGAATGCATGATTCCAATCATGTCAATTCTCAATTCAAATGAACACTTCACTTTTCTTTAAACATAAAAAATCAATTTTTGAAGTGTAATTTGAATAAGAGTTATGCATAATTCGAATCACTAAATGAATTTGAAAAATCAGGATTTGTCTCTTTTAATGTGATTCGAATCATAAAAATTTATATTTAAATCATAGTTAAGTTTGATTTGAATTAAGGTTAAACATTTATTTTTGGATTTTTAATTTGAGTAAGTGATTCAAATTTCATGATTATTATTTTTTTATTTCTAATTTTTTTCTTACTACTAAAATTTTGTATTTAGAACTTACTTATTCTTCCATAAACTTACATTAGTATTATAGACTTGAAATATGATGTTATCATTGTAAAAGAACTAAATTACTAATTTGGGATAAAATGACAATTTTAACCCCCTTAACCTTCTAATTCCATAATTCGAAATAAATCTCTTGTTATCAAACACATTCAACAAGCCCTTAATGCATCATAATTAAGTCTTTGGTTAATTATATACATACCTTAATACCTCTGTTAATTACAAGAGGGATAATGTGTTATATTATATTACATCTTTCCCCTTATAACAAACATTTCAATCAACACTTAATAACAAACAAACTTGTCCAGTTTTCACGTGGTGCGTGTAGTTAGGTTTTAATAACTAGTTCTTATTCATCTCCTTCTAATTAGGTGTAAGTTTTGAGAGCTCTCTCTATCCTATTGTTGCCAAAAACAAAACGGAAGATCAAGTTACTGTGAGTGAGGCAAGAATCTAAGTCCCGTCAAAGGTAAACATGGTAGAATCAATTGAGAAAAGCAAAAAAAATCTAGTGATTGTGACATTTTTATTAGAAATATTTTCAAAACGTTTCAACATGTAATGTGATGTAATTTCTTTTTCAATCGATTGAACGAACCTTAAAATTGATTTTAGAATCCAAGCAATTCAATCGATTTCACGTGTAATTGTTTCATGCAATAGATTGTAATTTTTGATGCAATTTATTGCACTTGAGTTATTTTTGAAAAATACTTAAATCTAAAACACCTTTTCACCAAACCATTTCATGGCAACATTTAATTTTAAATGCATTCTTTTTCAGCAAATTTTTTTATCAACTATTGTCAGATTATAAAGAGTTGTTTTCACTCTATAAATTGATTTTTAAAATTTCATTTTATTGTTACCTCTTCTAAAAAAATTATAAAAAACTCTTTGAATTATTTCTTTAACGAAACTTTTACATAGATACTTTTTAAATCATATTTTCATATCATATTCAACAAAGTATCATTGAGCATTTAGAGAGTTTATGTTATTGATGTTTCATATTCGAAAGAGAAGAAGACTTTGGTCATTTGATTAGGTCTTGTCCATTATACAAGCTTTCTTATACAAATTATTATTGTGAAAAATTCCTAAGTATCAATGATTGTTTGATAGTGGGTGTGTTTCCTTGTTATCTAGAATTGTTGGAAACAAGAGAGTGGAAAAGAAATGATTATTTTCTTTTTCTACTTGTTTGGTTCATATACCTTGTTGTCCAGAATTGTTGGAAGCAAGAGGGTTGAATTGAAGAGGATAGTTCTCTTTTCAACTTGGTTAATCACAGGATGATTGTTCTTGGTGATTGTGTTAGTCTTATGAGAAAAGCCTAACAATAGTCAAATCTCTTTCGTGTTGAAAGGGGTGTAGAGTACTCTCGGACTGTGAAGGGAACCAGGATATTGTTAGAATTAATTTATATTTTAGAAATTAATTCAGAAATATCTTTTTAGATATTAATTTATATTTTAGGAATATCTTTTTAGATCTTTTTATATCTTTGTTAGAGAATATTTAGGATTTTATTTTGTGTATAAATAGCCTAGTGAGGTAGGTCAATGTAATTCATTGTAAATCATTATTCCTTATTTTTGTAGCTGTCATTAAATATATTTCTTTTGCCTTTCATCTCTTCTTTGTGCACCAACAATTAGTATCTAGAGCTCCGGTTAGAAATCCACGGGAAACACGGGAAACACGAGAGAACAATCAGGTGTTGTAATTGTTGTTTCTGATTATGTGGATTTGGGAAACACAACTTTATTGAGCTTCTGCATAAATTTGCACAAGATAGAAGATGAACGGAAACGGTGGCGATATCCATTCCAAGCTTCCAGTATTTGATGGCAAAAACTGGAATCATTGGAAGATCCAGATGCGCGTGTTATTTGGTTCTCAAGATGTATTAGATCTTGTCACCGATGGCTATGATCTATTAGAAGCAGACGCAACAGAGGCACAAAAGATAACATAGAGGGAGCTAAGGAAGAATGATCAGAAGGCGTTATTCTACATCCATCAATGTGTGGATGTGAACGTGTTTGAGAAGATTGTTGACTCTAAAACAGCGAAGGCTGCATGGGACACACTGGTCAGATGTTACGGTGGTGACGCATCAGTCAAGAAGGTGAAGCTTCAGTCTCTCAGAAGACAATATGAGAATCTCAACATGAAGTACGACGAGAAGGTTTCTGAGTACATCTATAGAGTGATTCTGATCACCAATGAGATGAAATCTTATGGAGAAACTCTTTCTGGACAAGTAATCATTGAGAAGATCTTAAGATCTTTAACTTCTCAGTTTGATTACATTGTGGTAGTAATTGAATATCCGAAAGATCTGAGTACCATTAGAGTTCAAGAGCTACAAAGTAGTCTAGAGGCGCATGAGTTGCGTATGACTGCGAGAACTTCTGAGAGGGAAGTAGAGCAACAGGCTCTGAAAATAACTTCTGGTAAGAAGTATCAGAAGCAGACTTGGTCAAAAGCCAGGAAGAAAACTAATGGTGGTCAAAGGTCAGAAGCTTTAAACTCTGATACGTAGAAGAATGTCCAGAAGGGAAAGGAAAAGCTTGACAAGAAGAATGTTCAGTGTTATTGTTGCAAGAACTTTTGTCACTATGCTAAAGATTGCTGGTTAAGCAAAGAAAGGAAGTCAGAAGAAGCAAATATAGCCAGAGGAGAGTCTGATGATGAACCTGTTCTATTGTTGGCTTCTGATAATATGAATTCATCATAATGGTGGTATATGGACACAGGGTGTTCAAATCATCTTACTGGAAACAAGAAATGGTTGGTTTATTTTGACTCTGGGAAGAGTATAAAGATTAGATATGTTGATGATAAATACATCAATTCAGAAGGTATGGGAAATGTCAGAGTCATTCTAAATAATGGGAAATCAACAGTGATCCAGAATGTGTGATATGTACCTAGGATGAAAAGCAATCTGATGAGTGTGAGACAACTGATTGAGAAAGGTTTTTCGGTTACCATGAAGGACAATCTTCAGAAACTGTATGACCATAATCAGAAGCTGATTATGGAGTTAGAACAGGGAAAGAACAGAACATTCAAGGTGAATGTCAGAACTGCAGACTCTGAATGCCTTAGTGCAACAAGTGTTGTCAAGGAGAGTGAGCTGTGGCACAGGAGATTTGGTCATCTGAATTTCAGAAGCTTAGGGCATCTGAAATCAAAGAAGCTGGTACATGGAACTCCTACAATCAAGAATCCTGAGAAGTCATACAAGGTGTGCATGGAAGGAAAGCAACCAAGATTACCATTTGCATCAGAAGTAGCTCCAAGAGAAAAGCATGCCTTGGAAGTAGTGCATTCTGATGTGTGCGGTCCATTTCCAATAGCATCAATTGGAGGGAATAAATATTTTGTGTCATTTGTTGATGAGTTCACCAGAATGACATGGGTATCTCTCATAAAGTTCAAATACAAGGTGTTTGCTGAATTCAACAAGTTCATACTGAAGGTTGAGAATTAAAGTGGCCAGACTCTAAAGATTCTTAGAACTGATGGTGGTGGTGAGTATAACTCCATAGAATTCAGAGGGTTCTGTGAGGAGAATGTAATTGAGCATAAGGTTATCGCTCCTTATACTCCTCAACACAATGGGCTTGCTGAAAGAAGAAACCGTACTTTGCTTGATATGGTGAGGAGCATGCTGAAAGAGAAGAAGCTTCCTCATACTCTGTGGGGAAAAGTTGTTTCCACTGCATGTTATGTGCTCAACAGATGTCCAACAAAGAAATTAAATAAAATAGTTCCTATTCAGAAGTGGACCAGAGATAAGCAAAATGTTAGTCATCTGAAGGTGTTTGGTTCTGTATGTTACAAACATGTCCCAAAATCCAGAAGACAAAAGCTGGATGATAGAAGTAAAGTAATGTTACTAGTGGGGTACCACAGTACATGTTCATACAAACTCTATTGTCCAGAAACTAACAAAGTTGAGTTCATCATAGATGTCATTGTAAAAGAATCAGAAGTTTAGAATTGGGAAATGTCTCGTCCTGACTCTGATGAGAGAACTCCTGAAGAAAAGTCAGAAACACATGTTTCTGAAGCTGATAAAGATTCTGAGTCTAAAGAAGATTAAGAAGGAGAAGTTGATTTTGACTCTGACTCCGATGGTGATCCAGACTCTGAAGACATTCAAGGTTTTAGAGAAAATTTAATTTCTGAAGGGGAAAGTTCTAGTGTCCAAGGTTATGAAGGTCCATTTCAGAGGTATAACGCGGTGGGAGAACTGACTTGGTTGTTTTATTTTTAATCCCAATTGTGCAGATAGCAAGAGTCGTCGCCGACTTTTCTTTTATTCAAAAGGAAAGGCTGAAAAGAACAGGAAAGACCTTTGGAGATGTTTTATGAATTTGGGGGGTAGATTATGAAAAGAGAAGGTATTAGCACCCTTTTCATCTGTAGTTATCTACAGGATCTTAGTTTATTTCTAGATCACTTGCTTTTGTTTGAAAGTGTGCTTGTGATGTGGGTTTTGAAAGTATTTTGAAAATGTCTTTGTAATGGTTCTCGTTTCTATAAGAACGCGTACAAAGTATTGTTTCGAAGATAGTTCAAAGATGTGTTTGTGGAATGTGTTTTTGAACGTGATTTTGAAAATGTGTCTTCTTTGTAATGGCTCTCGTTTCTATAAGAACGCGTACAAAGTGTTTGTCTTTTAAAAAAGTTTCAAGATGAGAGTGTTGGTGTATAAAACGTTTTTGTTGTGAGCAAGCGAGCAACTAGGAGCGAATCTACCTACTCAAAAGGTCTTAGATATTATTTTCCTCCTCTTTTAGATGTTGCTATCTCACCATTATTTTGATAAGAAGCCCCATCATTGGATGTAAAGGGACGGGCACATGATGTTTATGTAGTCATAGAAGGCAACTTATGGGACGTTTTAGCAATGTCATTTAGGGACTAGATCGTTTACCAAAGGCAACACTGAGGGTCATCGAGGGACTACGATCTTTTATCGAGGATCTTTGCTAAAACGACCATATTCGAGGGATGTGACTACCTTATGAAAGGTAACAAAGTGGGATTAACCTAAGGGTGCTAGTGTGCAAGTGTGTTAGATTTACATGCATTTAGTCTTGATTAGGGTTATCTATTTGTTGATTTCATGTCTTGCCATACACACCCTAATTACTAGCATTTATACTTGAAAACAATAAATCGCAAAAATGTAAAGGTCCTACGCTATTACATCATTTTAGGGATGGGGATACAAATTTACAAGCGGGGGGTTGCAAGAATTTAAATCCTATTTAACTGGTACAACCATATTGAAACATACAATATAAGAAGAAAAATGACTTGTTTTGAAAGTGGTTTTAAAAAAAGGAAATTAATTAATTAATAAAAAGGAAATATTTTTATGTCTTTTTTATATTAATAAAAAGAGTATTGATATTGAAAATGATAAAAAGGGAAAATAATGAGAGATAGAATCATCGTGTTGCTGCAAGCAAAACAAAAAATATCAGAAGTTCTGATGCCAGGCGCGTTGTGACTCAGAAAGAAACATCACTGTGCATCAGAAGTTCTGGATTGCATACTCTGAGGTCCTGTAAGAAACGTTATAGGGAAAGAAAACAGAGGTTATGGATGGTGTTTAGACAATGAGCAAAATATCAGAAGTTATGTGTCGTGTTAAATAGTGGGTGAAAAGTCAGAAGTTCTATGTTATGTTAGTAGTGAGTAAAAAGGTCATTAGTTCTGTTACCGTATCATAACAGTGCAAAAACTTGGAAATTCTGGTGTGTTAAAACAGTGATAAGAACTCAGAAGTTCTGTGTTGTGCTAAATAATGAGTGAAAAATCTGAAGTTCTGTGTTGTCTTAAACAGTGAGTGAAAATCATAAGTTCTGTGTTGAAACAATAAGAGATCCTATAATTTTTCGTGTTAAAACAGTGAGGAACTCAAGTTCTGTGTTACATTTCAACTCTTTCCTCATATTAATAAGCATATCAACAATTTAACTCAGTTCTTAACAGCAAATCAAAAGGATAAAAGCACAATAGTTTATAGAAGTACTAATTCTAATTCTGAGCCTAGCTTTATTCAAGAAGTTCTGGTCCATAGTTTTTTCTACTTATGCAATGATATGGCCAACATCAATACTATGATATTTACATACTTAATGTTGTTCTGAATGAAAAGATGTAGAGTCAGAAAACCTTACCTTGAATCTAGAGTGTGTGCTTTGAATTTGAGCTACTGCCTTCAGATGTTCTGGAGTCAGCGAGAGCAACGAAACAACGGTTATGTTCTTTGATTCAAAGGGAAGAACAAAGGTTTTGTTTAGGATTTGCGAAGGTTTTTACTGTTTCCTTTTCTCTCTTTGATAATTCTCTATCTCTCTCTCGAAAATCCAGCCACTTGAAAGTGTGATGGAGCAACTTATTTATAGATGGGTTTGTTGTGGGTTTGGGGGGAAAACAAATGGGATTTTTAACCTTTTTGGCATACTGTTGCATTTCTTTTTAAACACAGTTTTTGAATGCTAATTTAGTGCAATTATGGGGTTTGAGAAAAACACATGCATGGACTGGATCAGCAGCACCTTGGAGCATTGTGGCAGCTGGTGGCAGGACTGTACTACAGCAGTGCATCAGGTTGCTTAAACGAGGTTTTGGGATTTGGTGATGTTCTGATCGCAGAAGACCAGAGTGAGATTCGAAGAGTGGGGCTCTGATCGAAGCATAGAACATAGCCTCTATATGCTTAAGAGTCACGTTATGATTGATGAATCATGTTCTAAACCATAGTTTCAAATTCTGATTGCACTTAGGTGAAGCCTGACCCAGAAGTTCTGAAGTATCATCTTCTCCTAACACTTAGAAAATTTTCCAAATGCTTAGAAATTTGATTTTTTTCAAAGTAATTTTTGACTTCTAATTTTGATGAACTAATTTCATTTCTTGATAAAATATAATTGTTGAAACTAGATTTTTGATCCAAAAGTCAAAGTTTGACTTTTCAGTGTGCTTTTGACCATTTTGCCCTTGCGAATGACTTTCTTTAGAAAATTGTAATCTGAGTCTTGAAACTTGCCATAAGCATACCTGAGGGTCCAGGATGATCCTTTGATAAATGAGAGGGCATATTTTGGGCTACAACAGCTTCCCATGTTCAATCTTCGTAAACCTGAAGAGTTGGATTGGCGAAGCTGCCATTCGTGACTTGAACGTGGAAGATGATTGAACACTAGAGTTCCCAAAAATTTGCACTTGACGATATTGTGGTTGAAATGTAAGGAATGGGCTTAAAGATGCCATTTGGAGGAATGATGGAAATTTGGCGGAGATGGGCTTACAGATGCCATCCGGAGGTGACCGTTGACATAAATTAGACTAAGTCTAAACTTGACTTCAACCGGGGAAGGAATCGGAATAAACCTTTGGTTGATTTAAAACTGAACCTAGCAAAAGTATTGAATAATCATTAACTGGGAAGAATCAGGATAAATATTTGGAGTGACTTATCTTAACCAGAGAAAGTGTCTTATTTGGAAAGAATCAGGATAAATCGTTGAGAGGTTTAAACTGAACCAAAAGAGGTCTTGGGTATTTTTTAACTGGAGAGAATCAAAATAAATTTTGGAGCTATTTATTTGAACCAGAGAAAGTGTCTACTGGGGAAGGATAAGAATAAACCATTTAGAGATTTAAACTAAACCAACAGAGATCTGGAAAAGAATTAGAGTAAATCTTAGAGCGAATTATCTGAACCAGAAAAGATGTCTACGGGAAAGAATCAGGATAAACCGCTAAGAGATTTAAACTAAACCAGCAGAGGTCTGGAAAAGAATCAGAATAAATCTTAGAGCGATATATCTAAACCAGAGAAGATGCCTGCGGGAAAGAATCAGGATAAACCGTTGAGAGATTTAAACTGAACTGACAGGAGTCTGGAAAAGAATCAAAATAAATCTTGGAGTGATTTATTTGCACCAGAGAAGATGTCTGCGGGAAAGAGTCAGGATAAACTGTTGAGAGGTTTAAGACTAAACCGACAGGGGTCTGGAAAAGAATCAGAATAAATCTTGGAGCGACTTATCTGAACCAGAGAAGACGTCTGCAGGAAAGAATCAGGATAAACCATTGAGAGATTTAAACTGAACCGACAGGAGTCTAAAAAAGAATCAGAATAAATCTTAGAGCGATTTATCTGAACCAGAGAAGATGTCTGTACGAAAGAGTAAGTATAAACCATTGAGAGGTTTAAGACTGAACAAACAGGGGTCTGGAAAAGAATCAGAATAAGTCTTGGAGCGACTTATTTGAACCAGAGAAGATGTCCGCGGGAAAGAATCAGGGTAAACCATTAAGAGGTTTAAAATTGAACCAACAGGGTTCTGGAAAAGAATCAGAATAAATCTTAGAGCGACTTATCTGAACCAGAGAAGATGTCTGCAGGAAAGAATCAGGATAAACCGTTAAGAGATTTAAACTGAACCGACAGGAGTCTGGAAAAGAATCATAATAAATCTTGGAGCATTTTATCTGAACCAGAGAAGATGTCTGCGGGAAAGAGTCAGGATACACTGTTGAGAGGTTTAGGATTGAACCGACAGAGGTCTAGAAAAGAATCAGAATAAATCTTGGAGCGACTTATCTGAACCAGAGAAGATGTCTGTAGTAAAGAATCAGGGTAAATTGTTGAGAGGTTTAAAACTGAACCAATAGGGGTCTGGAAAAGAATCATAATAAATCTTAGAGCGACTTATCTGAACCAGAGAAGATGTTTACGGGAAAGAATCAGGATAAACCGTTGAGAGATTTAAACTGAACCAATAAGGGTCTGAAATTTTCTTCAATTTATGATGGGCTTGTATAGGGCTGCTTCATGATGAGTCCGTGTAAAACTGCATTTGGAATTGTCTGAGAAGGAACCTGGGTAGGATTACTTCATGATGAGTCTGTGTAAAACTGCATCTGGAGATGAGAAGGAACCTGGGTAGGGTTTCTTGATGATGAGTCCGTGTTAAAATTCATATTGAAAAATGAGGAGAAACTTGTGTAGGGTTGCTTCATGACTATTCCGTGTAAAAATTCATCTTGGAAATAGGAGGAACCTGTGTAGGATTGCTTCATGACGAGTCCGTGTAAAACTTCATCTTGCAAATAGGAGAAATCTGTGTAGGGTTGCTTCATTATTAGTCCGTGTAAAACTTCATCTTGGAAATTGGAGGAAGCTGTGTAGGGTTTCTTTAATCGGTCGTATCGATAAATTCCCTGACTTGTTATAGGTATTAATCTGGAACTTGAAAATGGTTGATGGTAGCCATCTGTTGATTGACCTTTTCCTGCAAAGTTAAAATGTTAGTTGTATGCAATGTCATGATGTATGAAATGCATGGTGCAATGATGTTCTCAAAATAAATGAGATTGTGTCGTATGCATTTGTCATGTTTGTAACCAGGATGTATGAAATGTGAAATGTTAATGAATGTATTTTTTGTCTGGGGAAAATAAATCCTTGACAAATGCTGGAGAGTCATTAAATCCCGACCTGTTGTTGAAGAGTAGGTGTGTCTCCAAATTTGACTTAGAATGTTTCCACCGGGGATTCCTATTTTGTTATCTGAGGAGAATTGTATTGGGGAATATTGAAAACTCTATGGATAATGTCGATTCTTGCTTGGGGAAAAGAGATCAAGAGTCTCGGTTGTCTGTTACTCTATTGGGATATCTCTTGATGGACGAAGTTGAACTGATATTTGGTCGGGTCCAGGCTTCACAATAACTTGCTGGGGATTGTAGAGTAGTCTACTAGGGAAGAGGAGTTGTGGTCCTTTGATTTGTAGTAGTCGGGGAGGCAAACTCAAGCCGGGGAATCTGTAGTTTGTTGGGGAAATAAACCTTGTTGTCAGTCTGTTGGAGATGTGTCTTCTTCACTGGGGGAAATCCTCGAGGATTCTTGAGATCGACTCAACTGGTGAGAAGTTTTCAGAGATTGAAACTCTGGATGGGAGTCATCCTATGAGAAGGATCTTGGGGAGATTTGTCACTGCTCCTAGTAGCAAGTGTTTGTGGCACTGCCAGGAAATGTTTGACTATACGTAACCCTTTTTCGGGATTCGCATTCAATGCCTCCAGTGATGGAGATGGAGACCTGCCCCTGGTTATTGTGCACTTCTTGAGAGATTTCTTGGAATCTTGACTGGACTGCCCCAGGTGTGCTGGATAGTGACATGTCATGCTTACTGATTATGAGAGATTTGTTATTGGAAGCGTCTTTCCATTTGAAGTGACTCTGTTTATTGAGAGAGCTTTCATTTGCTGAATATTCTCCGTGTGAATTTCTCTGTTGTAAAAAAATTAACCATTACAAACAACGGTTTTCAAAATAATGCAAAGTTTATGCTTGTCTTGAAGTTTTGAAAATGCGTTTTAGCAGATAAAAGAATTTTGCAAGTATGTGAATTTAAATCATGATTTAGAGTAAGCCTTACAAGAATCAGGATACCTTTTTGTAACAGTATGCTTTCGAATTAACCCATGCTTCAATTAGGACTTTGAAAGGTTGTATCGTGGTCTAGGTCCACGGTTTAAGAAATAAAGGATAAGGCTCAAAGTGTAACTGTACCCTCCTGTTCTTCGTGATGTTCTTCAGTCCTAAACTCGGTTAATTGTGCGTTTGAACTCCAATTGAGTCTGGAAAGGCGTTTTGGTGATGGTTCAGACAAGTTAAGTTTGTTGGAAAGCAGTCATTTTTGCCATATTTTCCATGTTGTTGAGGATTTCTAGTGACCCTTTTTTTTATTTATTATCCCTGATTTTGCTTGACTGTTCTTTTTTTTGAGATTACAGTCAGCGGGATATCCCATTTTTTCCTAAGTCTCTTTTGTAGGTTTTGACTTAGTGGGATTTTTTTGGGAGATAATGACTGCCTATTCGGTACGGAACCATCACCGTCTTTTGATTCCGGAGAAATGTTTTTGATGTCACTCGTTGTATTACGAGATGAGAGTTTGCGATTTGAACACGCATTTGAATTAACTGAGAGACTACCCTGCCCCAGGTTTTGATTGAAGGTTTCAATTTCTGTAAACAAAAAAACTTCTACTCCTTTGGCTCGAAGGGGTTAACTAGGGATTATCCTCCTTATAACTCCAGTGTTTAGGAATTGAAAGAACGCCTGTACATCGTCAGAAAGGTATGTCCAGAAGCATACTGTATGAGATTAAGGCATTTGTTTTCGTCATCCTCCCTCTAAAGGCTTTTAACTTTTAGCAAGAGTTAAATGTCATAAAGAAAGTAGAAAGCATAGTTTAAATATAGTGAAAACGAATGGATGAATTCAAGACAAACATATGCAATTTATTAATGAAACAAAGTTTGACATTAATAGATAATTGTTTGAATAACAAAGGATATTACAACTGAAAATTCAAATAAACAAAAAATTTCCTCGCCCAGATCGTCGCTTCAAGTGGATGCTCTTGAGGGGTGATAAAAGAGTTCCAGTTGATCGTCTTATGTAAATTCCAAAACTCCTTCGTCAATTAGGTCCTGAATCCCGTTCTTAAGATCCCAACAACTGTTTGTATCATGCCCAAGACCATTAGAATGGTATGCACACCTCTCATTGGGATGGTAACTAGGATCAGCAGTTTTAGGATTCCGGGGAGGAGCCTTTAATGTAATTAGCTCCGCCTTCAACAAGTGTTGTAGCACCTGAGCTAGCGACATGCCAATCCTTGTAAATTGCCTCTTAGGTGCGGCCTCCTTGCGCTGATTCCCTTGTTGTTGTTGGTGAGGTTGTTGTTGGGCCCGTGACGTGGAAGCAATTTGGAAAGGTCCACTCTTCATCGGAGGCTGATCAATGGCTCGATCTCCAATTCTGGCTGTTTTCCCCCATTTGGGTGCATCTGTCTTGATGAAGCCTGTTGACAAGGGCTCTCAGCTCTTCCTGTCCTTGAGCCAGGTTTTGGATAAGAGCCATCAGGCCCACCAGTTGTCCCATTATCTGGACTTTCATTATTTCTATTTCAGTTTGTAGCCGCTCTAATTGGTCATCTCTGTCGTTCCCAGGATTTCCATTGATCATGACCCTGGTGAGGAGCACCTTCACCTCTTCTTGTCCCTTGGATAGGTTCAAGAACATCTCTTGAATTTGATCATTATGAATCTGGATGCTTTTGATGGTCTGCTCTAGGGCCATCTCTACTGAAATATACAGTAGAAAGATAAGGAAACCTGTGTGGGAGAAACCTGTCATGATATGATATGTGGATGCATGTTTTCAAGTATCTCGTAGGGTAAACACAAGAAAATGTTAGAAGTTGAACTTTGATCAACAACTTTGATTGGAGAACTTTGTATGGATGGATGTCCTTCCATGAGAATTAAGCTCACCATGCCAAGTGGATTGTAGCCCTTGACTCAAGTTGTTGTACTTGATCTTTGACAGTGTTTGGTTAGAGGAAAATAAATCCTCTTGCCCCTTGATAGACGTCTGGTTCAATGTGGCCCTGCAGCAAAGACCCTAGAGATCCTTGAAATGGTTATTGAAAATGCTATGGTGTGATGTCATGTTTAGGTATGCAAAGTAAGAAAGTTTATATATAAATAATCATATAAACACAAAGCAGACAAGTCCTTAGGTTTTGGCTTGCATGAGGTTTGTAGGTAAGTACCCTCTTGAAGTTTAGTTGGCTCAAATAGTCCTAGTAATAGTAATCGGGTACTAAAGGATATCAATATCACTGACCTTTCTTTTAGGCATTGTCTCAGCTTGATCAATGTTTTCTTGCGGCCGAGATATCCCAAAAGTCCAATCTCAATGAGTGTAGTATGGAGGTTCAACCAATTTTCAGCTTTCCACCGAAGCTGGTTATCTCACTATGTCCTAATGGAAAAGTTGTTCAACTACGGTTCTAAAGTCAGTTAGTGTTCCATGACGCCACTCAGCGGCCCCGTATTCTCCTCGATTCAACACAAGGGATACCGGTACCAACAAATGCGCCGCACTAACGTAGCCATTACTTCAACCATATCGGTCTACGCCGTACAGTTTCCATAATCTATTGCTACTTGCCTAAAAAGGTATCCCAAATCCGGGTAGAGGATCAAAGCAAACCCAAACAAAGAACCATAATGTAAAGCAAACAAGTCAGGCAATGAAAGCAAGTAAAGGTGATCTAGCCCTAAGGTAACCCCACTTTTAAGTTTTTCCCTAGTAGAGTCGCCAGTTCTGTAACGCGGTGGGAGAACTGACTTGGTTGTTTTGTATTTGATCGCAATTGTGCGGATAGCAAGAGTCGCCACCGACAATTCTTTTATCCAAAAGGAAAGGCTGAAAAGAACAGGAAAGACCTTTAGATATATTTTCTGAGTTCGGGGGGTAGATTATGAAAAGGGAAGGTATTAACATCCTTTTCATCCGTAGTTATCTACGGGCTCTTAGTTGCTTGCTATATCACTTGATTTTGTTTGAAAGTTTTCTTGTGATGTGGGTTTTGAAAGTATTTTGAAAATGTCTTTGTAATGGTTCTCGTTTCTATAAGAACGCGTACAAAGTGTTGTCTTGAAGATAGTTCAAAGATGTGTTTGTGGAATGTGTTTTTGAAAGTGATTTTGAAAAGGTGTCTTCTTTGTAATGGCTCTTGTTTCTATAAGAACGCGTACAAAGTGTTTGTCTTTTAAAAAAGTTTCAAGATGAGAGTGTTGGTGTATAAAACGTTTTTGTTGTGAGCAAGAGAGAAACTAGGAGCGAATCTACCTACTCAAAAGGTCTTAGATATTCTTTTCCTCCTCCTTTAGATGTTACTATCTCACTATTATTTTGGTAAGAAGCCCCATCATTGGATGCGAAGGGACGGGAACGAGACGTTTATGTAGTCATAGAATGCAACCTATGGGACGTTTTAGCAATGTCATTTCGGGACTAGATCGTTTACCGAAGGCAACATTGAGGGTCATCGAGGGACTTCGTTCTTTTATCGAGGATCTTTGCTAAAACGCCCATATTCGAGGGACATGACTTCCTTCCGAAAGGCAACAAAGTGGGAATACCCTAAGAGTGATAGTGTGCAAGTGTGTTTGATTTACATGCATTTAGTCTCGATTAGGGTTATCTATTTGTTGATTTCATGCCTTGCCATACACACCCTAATTACTAGCATTTATACTTGAAAACAATAAATCGCGGAAATGCAAAGGTCCTACGCTATTACATCATTTTAGGGATGGGGATACAAATTTACAAGCGGGGGGTTGCAATAAATTAAATCCTATTTAACTGTTACAACCATATTGAAACGCACAATATAAGAAGAAAAAAGACTTGTTTTGAAAGTGGTTTTAAAAAAAGAAAATAAATTAATTAATAAAAAGGAAATATTTTTATGTCTTTTTTATATTAATAAAAAGAGTCGTGATATTGAAAATGATAAAAGGGGAAAATAATGAGAGATAGAATCAGCGTGCTGCTGCAAGCAAAACAAAAAGGATCAGAAGTTCTGATGCCAGGCGCATTGTGACTCAAAGAAACATCAGTGGGCATCAGAAGTTCTAGATTGACACACTCTGAGGTCCTGCAAGAAATGTTAGAGGGAAAGAAAATAGAGGTTTTGGGTGGTGTTTAGATAGTGAGAAAAATAACATAAGTTATGTGTCGTGTTAAATAGTGGGTGAAAAGTCATAAGTTCTGTGTTGTGTTAGTAGTGAGTAAAAAGGTCAGAAGTTCTGTTACTGTATCATAACAGTGCAAAAACTTGGAAATTCTGGTGTGTTACAATAGTGACAAGAACTCAGAAGTTCTGTGTTGTGCTAAATAATGAGTGAAAATCTGAAGTTCTGTGTTGTCTTAAACAGTTAGTGAAAAGTAGAAGTTCT
Organism: Vicia faba; assembly: GCA_948472305.1. Classification (NCBI taxonomy): domain Eukaryota; kingdom Viridiplantae; phylum Streptophyta; class Magnoliopsida; order Fabales; family Fabaceae; genus Vicia; species Vicia faba. The sequence goes on from CATIWC010000581.1 coordinate 263,473, forward strand.
GTGTTGAAACAATAAGAGATCTTAGAAGTTTTCGTGTTAAAACAGTGAGGAACTCAGAAGTTTTGTGTTACATTTCAACTCTTTCCTCATATTAATCAGCATATCAACAATTTAACTCAGTTCTTAACAACAAATCAAAAGGATAAAAGCATATCAGTTTATAGAAGTTCTAATTCTAATTCTGAGCCTAGCTTTATTCAAGAAGTTCTGGTCCATAGTTTTTTCTACTTATGCAATGATATGGCCAGCATCAACACTATGATATTTACATACTTAATGATGTTCTAAATGAAAAGACGCAGAGTCTGAAAGCCTTACCTTGAATCCGGAGCGTGTGCTTTGAATTTGAGCTGCTTCCTTCAGATGTTCTGGAGTCAGCGAGAGCAACGGAACAACGGTTATGTTCTTTTATTCAAAGGGAAGAACAAAGGTTTTGTTTAGGATTTGCGAAGGTTTTTACTCTTTCCTTTTCTCTCTTTGATAATTCTCTCTCTCTCTCTCTCTCTCTCTCTCTCTCTCCAATAGCCAGCCACTTGAAAGTGTGATGGAGCAACTTATTTATAAATGGGATTGTTGTGGTTTTGGGGGGAAAATGGGATTTTTAACCTTTTTAACATACTGTTCCATTGCTTTTTAAACTCAATTTTTGCATGCTAATTTGGTGCAATTATGGGGTTTGAGAAAATCACAGGCGTGGACTGGATCAGCAACACCTTGGAGCGTTGTGGCAGCTGGTAGCAGGACTGTACTACAGTAGTGCATCAGGTTTCTCAAACGAGGTTTTGGGATTTGGCAATGTTCTGATCGCAGAAGACCAGAGTGAGATTCGAAGAGTGAGGCTCTGATCGAAGCATAGAACATAACCTCCATATGCTGAAGAGTCACGTTCTGATTGATGAATCATGTTCTGAACCATATTTGCAAATTCTGATTGCACTTACATGAAGGCTGACCCAGAAGTTCTGAAGTATCATCTTCTCCTAACACTTAGAAAATTTTCCAAATGCTTAGAAATTTCATTTTTTCAAAGAAATTTCTGACTTCTGATTTTGATGAACTAATTTCATGTCTTGATGAAATATAATTTTTGAAACTTGATTTTTGATCAAAAAGTCAAAGTTTGACTTTTCAGTGTGCTCTTGACCATTTTGCCCTTGTGAATGACTTTCTTTAGAAAATTGTAATATGAGTCTTGAAACTTTCCAGAAGCAAACTTGAGGGTCCAGGATGATCCTTTGATAAATGAGAGGGCAAATTTTGGGGTACAATAGCTTCCCCTTTTCAATATTCTTAAACCTGAGGAGTTGGATTGGCAAAGCTGCCATTCGTGACTTGAATGTGGAAGATGATTGAACACTAGAGTGCCCAGAAATTTGCACTTGACGATATTGTGGTTGAAATGTAAGGAATGGTCTTAAAGATTCCATTTGGAGGAATGATGGAGAGTTGGCGAAGATGGGCTTACAGATGCCATGCAGAGGTAACCGTTGACAGAAATTAGACTAAGTCTAAACTTTACTTCAACAGGGGAAAGAATCAGAATAAACCAATGGATGATTTAAAACTGAACCTAGTAGAAGTCTTGAATAATATTTAACTGGTATGAATCAGGATAAATCTTTGGAGTGACTTATCTGAACCAGAGAAAGTGTCTTATTTGGAAAGAATCAGGATAAACCGTTGAGAGGTTTAAACAGAACGAAAAGAGGTCTTGGGTATTCTTTAACTGGAGAGAATCAAAATAAATTTTGGAGCTATTTATTTGAACCAGAGAAAGTGTCTACTGGGGAAGGATCAGAATAAACTGTTGAGAGATTTAAACTAAACCAGCAGAGATCTGGAAAAGAATTAGAGTAAATCTTGGAGCGACTTATCTGAACCATAGAAGATGTCTGTGGGAAAGAATCAGGATAAGCCGTTGAGATATTTAAACTAAACCAGCATAGGTCTGGAAAAGAATCAGAATAAATCTTGGAGCGATTTATCTGAACCAGAGAAGATGTATGCGGGAAAAAATCATGATAAACCGTTTAGAGATTTAAACTGAACTTGCAGGAGTCTGGAAAAGAATCAGAATAAATCTTGGAGTGATTTATCTGAACCAGAGAAGATGTCTGCGGGAAAGAGTCAGGATAAACCGTTGAGAGGTTTAAGACTGAACTGACAGGGGTCTGGAAAAGAATCAGAATAAATCCTGGAGTGACTTATCTGAACCAGAGAAGATATATGCGGGAAAGAATTAGGATAAACCATTGAGAGATTTAAATGAACCGGAAGGAGTCTGGAAAAGAATCAGAATCAATCTTGGAGCGATTTATCTGAACAAGAGAAGATGTCTGTGGGAAAGAGTCAGGATAAACCATTGAGTGGTTTAAGACTGAACCGACAGGGGTCTGGAAAAGAATCAGAATAAATCTTGGAGTGAGATATCTGAACCAGAGAAGATGTCTGCGGGAAAGAATCATGGTAAACCGTTGAGAGGTTTAAAACTGAACCAGCAGTGGTCTGGAAAAGAATCAGAATAAATCTTGGAGCGACTTATCTGAACCAGAGAAGTTGTATGCAGGAAAGAATCAGGATAAATTATTGAGAGATTTAAAATGAACCGGAAGGTGTCTAGAAAAGAATCAGAATAAATCTTGGAGCGATTTATCTAAACCAGAGAAGATTTCTGCGAGAAAGAGTCAGGATAAACCGTTGAGGGGTTTAAGATTGAACTGGCAGGGGTCTAGAAAAGAATCAGAATAAATCTTGGAGCGACTTATCTGAACCAGAGAAGATGTCTGTGGGAAAGAATCAGGGTAAACCATTGAGAGGTTTAAAACTGAACCAGCAGGGGTCTAAAAAAAAATCATAATAAATCTTGGAGCGACTTATCTGAACCAGAGAAGATGTTTGTGGGAAAGAATCAAGATAAACCGTTGAGAGATTTAAACTGAACCAATAGGGGTTTGGAATTTTCTTCAATTTAGGATGGGCCTGTGTAGGGCTGTTTCATGATGAGTCAGTGTAAAACTGCATTTGGAATTGTCTGAGAAGGATTACTTCATGATGAGTCCGTGTAAAACTGCATCTGGAGATGAGAAGGAACCTGGGTAGGGTTGCTTGATGATGAGTCCGTGTTAAACTTCATATTGAAAAATGAAAAGAAACCTGTGTAGGGTTGCTTCATGACGAGACCGTGTAAAACATCATCTTGGAAATAGGAGGAACCCGTGTAGGGTTGCTTCATGACGAGTCCGTGTAAAACTTCATCTTGAAAATAGGAGAAACCTGTGTAGGGTCGCTTCATTATGAGTCAGTGTAAAACTTCATCTTGGAAATAGGAGGAACCTGTGTAGGGTTTCTTTAATCGGTCGTATCAATAAATGCCCTGACTTGTTATAGGTATTAATCTGGAACTTGAAAATGGTTAATAGTAGCCATCTGTTGATTGACCTTTTCCTGCAAAGGTAAAATGTTAGCTGTATGCAATGTCATGATGTATGAAATGCATGGTGCAATGATGTTCTCAAAATAAATGAGATTGTGTCGTATGCATTCGTCATGTATGTAACCATGATGTATGAAATGTGAAATGTTATTGAATGTATTTTTTGTATGGGGAAAATAAATCCTTGACAAATGCTGGGGAGTCATTAAATCCTGGCCTGTTGTTGAAGAGTAGGTGTGTCTCCAAATTTCGCTTAGAATGTTTCCACCTGGGATTCCTATTTTGTTATCTGAGGAGAATTCCATTAGGGAATATTGAAAACACTGTGGAGAATGTCGATTCTTGCTTGGGGAAAAGAGATCAAGAGTCTCAGCCGTCTGTTGCTCTACTAGGAGTTATCTCTTGATGGACGAAGTTGAACTGATATCTGGTCGGGTCTAGGCTTCACAGTAACTTGCTGGGGATTGTAGAGTAGTATACTAGGGAAGAGGAGTTGCGGTCCTTTGATTTGTAGTAGTCGGAGAGGAAAACTCAAGATGGAGAATCTATAGTTTGTTAGGGAAATAAACTCTGTTGTCGGTCTGTTGGAGAGGTGTCTTCTTCACTGGGGGAAATCCTCGAGGATTCTTGAGATCGACTCAGCTGGTGAGAAGTTTTCAGAGATTAAAAATCTGGCTGGGAGTCATCCTATGAGAAGGATCTTAGGGAGATTTGTCACTGCTCCTAGTAGCAAGTGTTTGTGGCACTGCCATGAAATGTTTGATTGTACGTAATCCTTTGTCAGGATTCGCATTCAATGCCCCCAGTGATGGAGATGGAGACCTGCCCCTGATTATTCTGCACTTCTTGAGAGATTTCTTGGAATATTGACTGGACTTCCCCAGGTGTGCTGGATAGTTACATGTCATGCCCCCTGATTATGAAAGATTTGTTATTGGAAGCGTCTTTCCATTTGAAGTGACTCTGTTTATTGAGAGAGCTTTCATTTGCTGAATATTCGTCGTGTGAATTTCTCTATTGTCAAACAATTAACCATATACAAACAGCGGTTTTCAAAATAATGCAAAGTTTATGCTTGTCTTGAAGTTTTGAAAATGCGTTTTAGAAGATAAAAGAATTTTGCAAGTATGTGAATTTAAATCAGGATTTAGAATAAGCCTTTTAGGAATCAGGATACCTTTTTGTAACAATATACTTTCGAATTAACCCATGCTTCAATTAGGACTTTGAAAGGTTGTATCATGGTCTAGGTTCACGGTTTAAGAAACAAAGGATAAGGCTCAAAGTGTAATTGTACCCGCCCGTTCTTCGTGATGTTCTTCAGTCCTAAACTCAGTTAATTGTGCGTTTGAACTCCAATTGAGTCTGGAATGGCATTTTGGTGATGGTTCAGACAAGTTAAGTTTGTTGGAAAGCAGTCATTTTTGCCATATTTTCCATGTTGTTGAGGATTTCTAATGACCTTTTTTTTTTATTTATTATCCCTGATTTTTCCTGACTGTTCTTGTTTTGAGATTACAGTCAGCGGGGTGTCCCAGTTTTTCTTAAGTATCCTTCATAGGTTTTGACTTAGTGGACTTTTTTTGGGGAGATAATGACTGCCTATTCAATAGGGAACCATCACTGTCTTTTGATTCCGGAGGAATGTTTTTGATGTCACTCGTTGTATTACGAGATATGAGTTTGTGATTTGAACGACATTTTAATTAACTGAGAGACTACACTGCCCCAGGTTTTGATTGAAGGTTTCAATTTGTGTAAACAAAAAAACTTCTACTCCTTTGGCTCAAAGGGGTTAACTAGGGATTATCCTCTTTATAACTTCAATGTTTAGGAATTTAAAGAACTCTTGTACATCGTCAGAAAGGTCTATCCAGAAGCATACTGTATGAGATTAAGGCATTTGTTTTCGTCATCTTCCCTCTAAAGGCTTGTAACTTTTAGCAAGAGTTAAATGTCATAAAGAAAGTAGAAAGCGTAGTTTAAATATAGTGAAAATGAATGGATGAATTCAAGACAAACATATGCAATGCATTAATGAAACAAAGTTTGAGATTAATAGATAATTGTTTGAATAACAAAGGAGATTACAATTGAAAATTCAAATAAATAGAAAATTTCCTCGCCCAGATCGTCGCTTCAAGTGGATGCTCTTGAGGGGTGATAGAAGAGTTCCAATTGACCGTCTTGTGTAAATTCCAAAACTCCTTCGTCAATTAGGTCCTGAATCCTATTCTTTAGATCCCAACAATTGTTCGTATCATGCCCAAGACCATTAGAATGGTATGCACACCTCTCATTGGGATGGTAACTAGGATCAGTAGTGTTAGGATTCTTGGGAGGATCCTTTAATGTAATTAGCTCTGCCTTCAACAATTGTTGTAGCACCTGAGCTAGAGACATGCCAATTCTGGTAAATTGCCTCTTAGGTGTTACCTTCTTGTGCTGATTCCCTTTTTGTTGGTGGCGAGGTTGTTGTTGGGCCCATGACGTGGAAGAAATTTGGAAAGGTCCACTCTTCACCGGAGGCTGATCAATGACTCGATCTCCAATTCTGGATGTTTGCCCCATTTGGTTGCATCTGTCTTGATGAAGCCTGGTGACAAGGGCTCTTAGCTCTTCCTTTCCTTGAGCCAGATTTTGGATAAGAGCCATCTGGCCCACTAGTTGTCCCATCATCTGGACTTTCATTGTTGCCATTTCAATTTGTAGCCGCTCCAATTGGTCATCTCTGTCGTCCCTAGAATTTCCCGTGATCATGCCCCTGGTGAGGAGCGCCTTCACCTCTTCTTGTCCCTTGGATAGGTTCGAGAACATCTCTTGAAGTTGAGCATTCTAAATCTGGATGCTCTTGATGTTCTGCTCTAGGGCCATATCCACTGAAATAAACAGTAGAAAGATAAGGAAACATGTGTGGGAGAAACCTGTCATGATATGATATGTGGATGCATGTTTTCAAGGATCTTGTAGGGTAAACACAAGAAAATGTTAGAAGTTGAACTTTGATCAAGAACTTTGATTGGAGAACTTTGTATAGGTGGATGTCCTTCCACGAGAATTAAGGTCACCATTCCAAGTGGATTGTAGCCCTTGACTCAAGTTGTTGTACTTTATATTTGACGGTGTTTGGTTAGAGGAAAATAAATCCTATTGCCCCTTGATAGACGTCTGGTTCAATGTGACGCTGCAGCAAAGACCCTAGAGATCCTTGAAATGGTTATTGAAAATTCTATAGTATGATGTCATGTACATGTATGCAAAGTAAGCAAGTTTATATACAAATAATCATATAGACACAAAGTAGACAAGTCCTTAGGTTTAGGCTTGTATGGGGTTTATAGGTAAGTACCTTCTTGAGGTTTAGTTGGCTCAACTTGTCCTAGTAATAGTAACTGGGTTCTAAAGGATCTCAATATGACTGACCTTTCTTTTAGGCATTGTCTCAGTACGATCAATCTTTTCTTGCAGCCGAGATATCCCAAAAGTCCAATCTCAATGATTGTAGTATCGAGTATCAAGAAATTTTCAGCATTCCATTGAAGTCGGTTATCTCACTACGTCCTAAAGGCCATGTTGTTCAACTACGGTTCTAAAGTCAGTTAGTGTTTCATGACGCCACTCAGCGGCCCCGTATTCTCCTCGATTCAACACAAGGGATACCGGTACCAACAAATGTTTCTCACTAACGTAGCCATTACTTCAACCATATCGTTCTACACCGTACAATTTCCACAATCTATTACTACTTACCTAAAAGGTATCCCAGATCTGGGTAGAGGATCAAAGTAAACCCAAACAAAGAACCATAATGTAAAGCAAATAAGTCAGACAATGAAAGCAAGTAAAGGTGATCTAGCCCTAAGGTAACCCTACTTTTAAGTTTTTCCCCAGCAGAGTCGCCAGTTCTGTAACACGGTGGGAGAACTGACTTGGTTGTTTTGCGTTTGATCGCAATTATGCGGATAACAAGAGTCTCCACTAACTTTCTTTTATCCAAAAGGAAAGACTAAAAAGAACAAGAAAGACCTTTAGAGATGTTTTCTGAGTTCGGGGGGTAGATTTGAAAAGGGAAGGTATTAGCACCCTTTTCATCAGTAGTTATCTACGGGAACTTAGTTTCTTGCTAGATAACTTGCTTTTGTTTGGATGTATGCTTGTGATGTGGGTTTTGAAAGTATTTTGAAAATGTCTTTGTAATGGTTCTCGTTTCTATAAGAACGCGTACAAAGTGTTATTTCGTAGATAGTTCAAAGATTTGTTTGTGGAATGTGTTTTTGAAAGTGATTTTGAAAAGGTGTCTTCTTTGTAATGGCTCTTGTTTCTATAAGAACGCGTACAAAGTGTTTGTCTTTTAAAAAAGTTTCAAGATGAGAGTGTTGGTGTATAAAACGTTTTTGTTGTGAGCAAGCGAGCAACTAGGAGCGAATCTACCTACTCATAAGGTCTTAGATATTCTTTTCCTCCCCCTTTAGATGTTGCTATCTCACCATTATTTTGGTAAGATGCCCCACCATTGGATGTCAAGGGACGGGCACGAGACGTTTATATAGTCATAGAAGACAACCGATGGGACGTTTTAGCAATGTTATTTATGGACGGGCACAAGACGTTTATGTAGTCATAGAAGGAAACCTATGGGAAATTTTAGCAATGTCATTTAGGGACTAGATCGTTTACTGAAGGAAACATTGAGGACCATCGAGGGACTACAATCTTTTATCGAGGATCTTAGCTAAAATGCCCATATTCGAGGGACATGACTACCTTCCGAAAGGCAACAAAGTGGGATAACCCTAAGGATGCTAGTGTGCAAGTGTGATCGGTGGGAATGAGAACTGACTGTTTTTGGAATGCTGGTTCGCGTTTTGCGTTTGTTTTTGCAAAATGTCACGGTAAGCAAGAGTCACCACCGTCTTTTATTTTATCCAACAAGGAAAGGACAAAAGCACAGAAAAATTCCTTTTCGAGACGTTTCTCGGGTTCGGGAGGTAGATTATAGAAAGGGAAGGTATTAGCACCCTTTCTATCTGTGGTTATCCAAGGGCTCTTAGGTACTTGCTCATTATGTTTTCAAAAGTTTGCTTTTCTTTGTGTTTGTGGGTTTGAAAAGAGTTTTTGTTTTGAAGAGAGTGTAAGTGCGAATAGTTTTGTTTTGTTTTTAAAAGGAGAAAGTACTTAAGAACATCTACCTACTCAAAAAAGGAATTAATCTGTGCTAATGTCCTTTAGACAATGCTATCCCACAATTTTGGAGTAGGTAGCACCGTCATTGTAGTTTTCGGGTCAATTAGATTAAGGGACATGTGGTCACTAAAGCAATGTTAGGATGCCTTAGTGGTAACCCTAATGTCTTAGATCATTTTATCCGAGGCAACCGTTTAGAGGCAACTATGATCTTCGGACAAGAGGGCGACCTCTAAAACTTCCTATACTCAATGACCACGTTCGAGGCAACAAAGTGAGGTGTACCCTAAGAGTGGCATGTGCAAGTGTATTGTTTTTCAATTATATTATCTTTGTACATGTTAATGGTGAGCTACTGTTGATTTTAAATTAAAATTCGATCTTGTCATGCATTTCCTATTTATCAAACATCTAACAGTTAATGGTTACGGAAATTAAATTGCGGAAAATAAATCTAAGCTATTACAAGGCATCGGGTATTTACATCGCCAAAGACAAACCCTTTAAAAAGTAAATTGCGAAAAGTAAATAAAAGCTGTAAATAAATAAATAAAGTCCTAAATTAAAACTATTACATCCTCGAAGCAGTTACAATATTGAAATATTGATAAAAAATTATTCGCGCGCGAGAAAATTAAATCGAAGTGTTTTTAGGGTTTTGACCCTTTTTTATTCAATAAAGCATATTTTTGTTATTTTTTGAATTAAAAATTAGTCTAAATTAATAATTGAATTAATTAATTAAATGAAAATATTTTTTGGTTTTTTATTATTAAGGAAATAAAAATAAAATGATTAAAATTGTTAAAAAACCTAATTCTACATTGATTTTAATTTATTGCAAAAAATGTTAAAATTATACCTATTTAAAAAGAACTAAATTGATTAAATTATTTATTTACAAAAACTAAAAATAATGAAATTAGTTTTAATAAATAAAAATATTATATTTTTTGTTTTCTGATTTTATTAAGAAAATAATTGGTTAGTATTAATAATAAAAACAATTAAACAATAAAAAAAATGAAATTGTGAAAAGAAATAACCAAATATGGGGGGTTTGGGCCCAAACTGGGTGTTTGTTCAGCAACTTCCAAGCCCAATACGTCCAAGCCTGCCTTGACTTTTCAGATTGTCCACATGTCCATTGACTTGAGATCATGGTAGTATCCCACTCTAGGCCATTGGATCTGCTTTGTAGCCACATGGCGTTTGAGATCTTGGCAGAACATGATGGTCTGTATCTTGGGCGTTGCATCTAATTACCTGGAAAAAAAAATTGAATAAAGTTTTGGGGGACCTGGGATTCGAACCCAGGTCCCAATGGTATCACGCACTAACACCTTGCCAGCTGAGCCATTGGTGTTTCTTGTTAATAAGATAATCAACAAACATTATATGCGCAATAATCAACTATGCCTGAAATAAAAAAAATAAAAGCGCGTGATTTTAGATGGGCCAATGGGAGGGCGACGTCTGGTCGTCTTCTCCAAAAACTCTGGTTATTTACCTGTGGATTTTTATCCGCAGGAAGATTCGTGGAGTGGTTCAAGAACTCATTCTAGGCCATAAAAATCCCATCCAAGCACATGGGCATGATCGCTCCTTCCTCCTGAGTTCAACCATGGCCAAGATTCGTCCTAATTGTCCATGCAAAACAAAACCCCAAATGGAAACCTCCAAAACCCTAAATTCGAGTAAGGAGATATAGGCTACAAAAACCCAATTGAATGATACATAACGACTGGAAATTTAAGGGCAAGCATGTTTATGCAAAAATATTGGCAAGAGGATGCAAGGAAATAGTTTCACGATGTCATGTTCAGAGCAAAGTTCATGGAGACTTACAGTGCAATTTAGGCAATGAGAAGGCTTGGTTTTGATCCCTTTGTCTTCACTAGATGTTAGGGAAGAGAACTATGTCCAGCTTTTTGATTGAATCAAGCTCTAATGTTGTTTTTGATCTCACACTTTTCAAACTTTTTTGCAAACTCGTTCTGGCCATTTCCACAGTATTGTGTGCGTGTTTTAGGTCTGCCTCACTTGTATGCATATAATGGAATGTGTTTAGGTTAAAATTTGGGCCATAATCCTTATGCATTGAAGATGGAAGATTTGTTTGACCACCATTGATAAGCTTTCCAAAATTGCATCAAATCTAAGATTTTGTGCATGTTTTGACTTGGCACGAGTTTGATTGAGTTGCACATGGTATTTGCAAGCTGTAATGATCACAAGAACCCCCTTACATCAATTTTTAGATCTTATTTGATTTAATATTGATTAATAATGAATTAAATCAATAAAAATGAAAAATAAATGTTTGGTCATGAAATTAAAGATGGAACACGTGTGTGGCATGAAAAGACCATATCAAGTGGAAAAAAGTGGGGCCTTTTGTCAAAAATTGGAGTTTTGAGGATAGTTGACTTTTGGCAATTTTGGAAAAATGCCCAACTTCAATAATGCATAACTTCTTCAATTTTGAACTTTTGGAGGTGTTCTTGGACTTTTTAGAAACCTTGAGATGTCCTATAATCAACCTATTTTGTCTCATCTAATTTAGATGTTCCATGCTCAAGTTATAAGCTTTGGAAAAAAAGGTGTTTTTGTTGACTTTCAAAAATGACCTATGATGTCCAAATTTGTAACTTTTTGTGAGAGCATTTCTTGATCTTGGGGTATGAAGATGGATTGTAGGAAATTGCATCTTCTTCAAAATGAGATTTGAATGGGTCATTTCTCATAAAGTATGAGAAAGTTATGCTTGGTCAGAGTTGAGTTGACTTTTCCTACAAAACCCTAATTTAGCAACTTTTGAATCTTGATGAATCTTGAGAAATCCTTGATGAATCATGATAAACCCTTGATAAAATGATGAATTATCCTTCAAAATGAGAATGTTGACAAAAAATTTTGAGGTTTGAGTGTTTGTAGGTCACAGTTGACTTTTGCCCTAGCACAATCGATTTTTGGGCCTCTTGAACAATTGACTGACCAAACTTTCTCTGCAAGGCTTGAAATTTGACATGGATGAGCTTGAGAGCATATTATGACTTTGGGGAGCACTTGAGGTCATTTGGATATGAGGACCTTAATGCAACACAAAGCCGTAGTTTTGACTTGACTGCCTTAGGAGGTGATTTGACTGTCCAACCCTTGAGCCAACTTGAGAAACTTGAAGATTATTCTTGACATGTCTTGAGGAATATGGGAGGGAAAATTTTGGGGTACAAAAGTTTCCCCTGTTCAATTTTCTTAAACCTGAGGATATAGATTGGCTTTCGAGCCTTTCGTAATTCAAAGGTGGAAGATAATTGAACACTAGAGTGCTCAGAAATTTGCACTCACATGGTGTAGTATCAGCATTGTGATGTCGAGAATAGGCTTACAGATGCCATTTGGAGATTGTTGGTAGGAGGATGGGCTTACAGATGCCGTCTGCATGAGTGTCGATTGCGTAAGAGATTCCTTAGCGAGAATTTGTATACTTGTTGTTGAGGGAGATTCCGCTGGGGAATTTTGTTCTTTGTTGAGATTTTAGGAAATTACTTGTACTACAACTGAGAGAATGCTTCAGCTGAGTTTTAAGAACTTGTCCATAATTAAACTGGGGGGAAACATCTGCATCAAGATCTAGGAACTGACTCGTGCTCAATGGAGTATACCGTTGAGGTTATAGTATTTGTCCACACTATGACGTAGGGAAACATCTTCATCAAGATCTAGGAATTGTCTTGTGCTCAATGGAGTATACCGTTGAGGTTATAAAACTCGTCCACATTATGACAGAGGAAAACATCAAGATCTAGGAACTGACTCGTGCTCAATGGAGTATACCGTTGAGGTTATATTACCCGTCCACACTATCACATAGGGAAAAATCTTCATCAAGATCTAGGAACTGTCTCGTGCTCAATGGAGTATACCGTTGAGGTTATAGAACTTGTCTACACTATGACGGAGGAAAACATCTTCATCAAGATCTAGGAACTATCTCGTGCTCAATGGAGTATACCGTTGAGGTTATAGTACTCGTCCATACTATGACATAGGGAAACATCTTCATCAAGATCTAGGAACTATCTCGTGCTCAATGGAGTATACCGTTGAGGTTATAGAACTTATCCATACTATGACGGAGGAAAACATCAAGATCTAGGAACTGACTCGTGCTCAATGGAGTATACCGTTGAGGTTATAGTACTCGTCCACACTATGACGTAAGGAAACATCTTCATCAAGATCTAGGAACTGTCTCGTGCTCAATAGAGTATACCGTTGAGGTTATAGAACTTGTCCACACTATGACGGAGGAAAACATCTTCATCAAGATCTAGGAACTGTCTCGTGCTCAATGGAGTATACCATTGAGGTTATAGAACTTATCCACACTATGAAGGAGGAAAACATCAAGATCTAGGAACTGACTCGTGCTCAAAGGAGTATACCGTTGAGGTTATAGAACTCGTCCACACTATGACGGAGGAAAAACTGTCGAGATTGAGAACCTTATCTGAAATTCAACCGAGGATAATTCAATTGAGATTTAAGAACTGGTCGGGTCTTCAACTAAGCTGAGAACTTTAACCGTATCTTTCCTGAAAGGTAAAGGTCAGTCGTATGCTATGCATGATAAAGATCAAGTAATGATGTTCTCAAAATAAATGAGATTGTTTTGTATGATGCGTATATGCATGTATCATGATGTATGGAAATGTCATGTTTTAGCTGGGGAAAATAAATCCCGGAGCTACTGGAGAATAGAGTTTAGTTCTTCGTTTCCGCTGGGGATGATGAATGAAGATGCTTGTGAGAATAAACCTGCAGGAGAAAAGAACTCCGTTGGGGAATAAACTGATGAAGAGATTAATCTGAGGGGGATCACTCTGTGGGGGAGAGATGTTCTGCTGAGGATTTTAACGATAACTCTGCTGGGGATTCTGTTGATAAGCTTTGTTGGGGATTTTAATGATGAACTCTGCTGGGGATAGAAAGAGCTTCGCTGGGGATGATCTTTCAGTTGAAACTTGCTGAGGATAACCTAGTTAGACTCTTGTGAGGATAACCTTCTAAATTTGGCTGGGGAGATTTATTTGTGCTCTGCAGGGGATAAGCTTCCAGAATCTACTAGGTAAGATGATTCAACTCTGGCAGGGAAGCCTTTTAGACTGTGCTGGGGAAATGACTCCACTAGGGTATCTTTTATTCCGCCGGGGAACATTCTTATATTCTGTTGAGGAATATTAAGACTGTTGGGGACGCTCTTACTTGCTGGGGAATATCTTTATACTCCGTTGGGGAAGATTAACACCTTCTGGGTATACCACACCTTCTTGGGGCTGATGGTAGACTAACTCTGCTTGGGGGAGAGTATTGTTGATTCGTCCATAGTTGCAAGTCTCAGTAGGGAGAGCTACCATTACTGTTTTACTCTGCAGGGAGTGATGGTATCTTGGTCATATTCTTCAGCTGAACCTCCCTTGGTACCTTGGTGGACAGAGCAACTACATAGTTTGGGACATTTCTTATCCCCCCGTTTCTGATATTACCCGTAATTCGTCCTTTGTTTCGCATGTAAATTTTATGAGTAGCAATTAGTGTCAAATGCATATATCAAAAATGAACATTGGACGTTCTTTGCAAAACAAAACAGATAAAGGAAAAACAATTTGAAATTTGTCTGAAAATGAATTTGTATTGATTTTGAAGTTTGCCTGAAAATAGGCGTTTTTGTACAAGAGGCTGACGTCCTATTAAGAGAACGCCGCTGAACAAATAGAATTTATACAACTTGTGAAAAGAAAATAAAACAATTATGTGAATAATCCCATTGGGTTCCAACTCTTCTATTGTCTTTATATCTTCGAGCATCTCATCACTTTGTTGCTTAATTGAAGATGAATCTGATTGATTAGTGTCGTCCGAGCTTGATAGTTGATACCGAAGTCTGGATGCGATGTGATCCAATGAGACATAGTATTACACTTTAATCCCTAACTTTTGCCTGGACCATTCTTTTGGGTTTTCAGTCCACCAGGATACCCATTTTTGCCCAAGCTGCCTTTTCAGGTTTTCGACTTGCCGGGTGTACAGATTTTTTCATTTTCATCCCTTATTTTTGCCCGAACCCTTTTGGTTCGTCGGGAAGCCCTTATTTTTTCCTAGGCCAGTCAACCTAGCGGGTCTTTGATTATGCGTAGTATCTTTTTACTATGTCCGCATTGACGGGGTGAGGAAGGTCGTCACCATCCATGGTGGTTAGAATCATAGCTCCTCCTGAGAAGATGTTCTTAACCACAAATGGGCCTTCGTAAGTAGGGGTCCATTTGCCCCTGGGACCACCTTGAGGTAGAATAATGCGCTTGATTACCAGGTCCCCAACTTGATACTCTTATCGTCTGACTTTCTTATTAAATGCCTTGATCATCCGTTTTTGGTACGTCTAACCATGACAAACAACAGTAAGTCTCTTTTCGTCAATTAGGTTTAGTTGATCAAGCCGGGTCTGCATCCAGTCATCCTCACTCAAACCTGCATCCTTCATGATCCGGAGAGAGGGTATCTAAACTTCAATAGGCAAGACTGCCTCCATGCCATAAACCAAGGAATAGGGTGTTGCCCTTGTTGACGTTCGTGCTGAAGTACGGTACCCATGAATAGCAAATGGTAACATCTCATGCCAATATTTGTATGTCACTGTCATCTTCTGCACAATCTTCTTAATTTTCTTATTTGCCGCTTCGACAGCCCCATTCATCTTCAGCCGGTAGGGAGAAGAGTTATGATGCTGTATCTTGAATTGCTCGCAGAGCTCAGTGATCATTTTGTTATTAAGATTGGTACCATTGTCCGTAATGATCCTCTCTAGTACACCGTATCGACATATCAGATTGTGTTGAATGAACCATGCCACGACGTTCTTGGTTACGGTAGAAAAGGAAGCTGCTTCAACCCACTTCGTAAAGTAATCAATTGCTACCAGGATGAAACGATGCCCGTTGGATGCCGTAGGTCTGATCTCTCCAATCATATCAATGCCCCACATTGCAAAAGGCAAAGGTGTCGTCAAGACGTTCAGAGGGACCGGAGGTACGTGTACTTTATTAGCATAGACCTGACACTTGTGACATGTCCAAGAATGCTGATAACAGTCAACTTCCATTGTGGACCAGTAATATCCTTCCCGAAGGATTTTCTTTGCCATGGTATGTCCACTGGAATGGGTTCCGAAGGTACCTTCATGTAGCTCTGCCATGATCCTTTCTGCTTCATTCTTATCCATACAACGCAGTAAGGTTGAATCATGGTTACGTTTGTAAAGGATGTCATTGCTGATGAAGAACTTTGCCGCGAACCTCCTCAGAAACTTCTTGTCATTAACAGATGCACCCTCGGGGTATTCTTGAGTGTGGTACGGTGGGAGAACTGACTAGGGTTTTGCGTTTGTTTTTGCAAATGTTACGGTTGAGCAAGAGTCGCCACCGACTTTTTATTTTATCATAAGGAAAGGTTAAAAAAGCACAGCAAAAACCTTTGAGATTTTTTCTTGGGTTCGGGGAGTAGATTATAGAAAGGGAAGGTATTAGCACCCTTTCTATCCATGGTTATCCATGGGCTCTTAGGTACTTGCTTAGATCAACTTGCCTTGGTTTTCAATTGTTTGAAATGATGCTTTGTGTGTGGCTTTGAAAAGGTTTTGAAAAAGATGCCTTGTATAGGCTACCCTTGTAACAATTCTTTACTCGAATGTTTTACAAAAGGTGTTTGTCTTTTTGAAAAGATGTTTCAAGGTTTTTTGAAAGTTTGTTTTGAAAGTGTTTGTGAAGTGTGGTTTAAAAATAGGCAAGTGTTTTCTTTTGCAAATGGACAAGTACTTAAGAGCTATCTACCCTAAAGTTCTCAAAGATTTATGCTATGTTTTAACCCTTTTGACAATTTTGTTCCACCATTGTATTTGGTGGACAATCTTGTATTAGGAGGTGAAAGGGACGGGCGCGGGTCATCGTTTAGACCATAATTGCAATAGTGCTAAATATCTTTGGGCAATTTCTCTTTGAAAGGGACTTGATCATTTTAGGCAACTTTTCGAAAGCGTCATCGAGGGACTATGATCATTTGAATTATATTTGTTTTGCCCAAAGAGACCTAACATGCAATATGGCCCATTTATTGAAGGAAACAAGTGGAATACCCTAGGGGTGCAAGTGTGATATGTGTTGTCCATATTTCATGCTTGTTTATCTTGAAATTAGGTCAAACTACTTTGTTCTTTTTATTTGCATACAAACCCTAACTCTAGCATGGTATGTTTAGAAAGCGTTAAAGTGCGAAATTTAAATTCCTACACTATTACAACACAATAATATGGGGAGGGGGTACAAATGTTCAAATGGGGGGATATTTAGACAAAGAAATTAAACCTAGCTATTACATCATTTTTGGCATATTTACAAGTAATTGATTGTATAAATTAAATGGAAAATAAAATAAAGATGCAAAAATGCAAAAAGGGTTTTTATATGTATGAAAAAAAAAGTATTATTTATATTAAATAAATAAAAGATAAAAAGATTATTTTTGGAGTATTTCATATTTAGGGAAAAACCCTAATTTATTAAATAAAATGCAATATTTATTCAATATATACAATATTTACTATTTATATACAAAAAATAAAAATAAAAATGAAGTATATTTGTAAAAAATGTATTTTTAGTGTTAAATATTGATAAAATAAAAATATGTATATTTTTGGTATTTTATTCTAAGTGTAAAACCCTAATTTCATTAAATAAAATATACTAATTATTTAATATGTATAATATTTAATAATTACATAAAAAATAAAATAAAATGGAGTATATTCATAAGAAAGTATTTTCCACATTAAATATTAATAAAATAAAAATGTATATATTTTTGTATTTTAGCCTAAATATATTAATAAATATATATATATATATAATAATTTCTAAGTATAAGTTATATATATATAAAAATAATAATATTTTGCTATTTATAAAAAAAGTATATTTTGCATAAAATATTTTCAAAAGGAAAAATGAAATAAAATCAGAAGTGAGATATATTTACATTATTTTTTTCTAGTTCTTTTCTAAATAATAATAGATATATATATTTATGTATAAATGCCCATATAAACTAATAAATACTTAAAAAATGCAAAAATGGTGTAAAAATGATTTTTCAAGTTTTAAACATTATTAGCAAAAATAAATGAGTCAGAAATAAAAAAGAAAGATCAAAAAATCATAAAAATCAAACAAATGGGCTAGGGGGGGTATGAATAAAAAATATGGTGTAAAAAGCAATACAGAAGCTGGCCCAGCCCATGAGGCTTCTTCTTCAACCTCTGCACAAAATTATTTAGAAAAACGCGCGCAAGAACTCCCATTCAAATATCCTGATTCCTTGATCTTTTGCACAAACTTCCAACATAAGAAATGTTAAGCATTGAATCACGATTTCAAATATATAAAGAACTCATCCTAACTCTCAGAAATGAGAGAGAATTTGGACAATCCCAAATCATGACCTAACTTTTCTGCCATATTCAAACCTTAAATTCTCACAGCTCAAGCAAAAGAAATGAAAAGTAAAAACATGTACAGGTTCAGTGGCATGAGCAGAACATTTCTTATTCACAAACCTAGAGCTAATGATGCCTGTACTAAGAGTTAGAAGTTCAAGAAAATACCTGTTCAGTTGAAGTTCTATCTGGCAATGGAGGAGCTTTCAGTGCAAGGTGATGATTGGTATAGCTTCCTTGAGGTGTGGTGATGCTATTCCAATGCTTGCTTTGTTTTGAAAGACCTTGAATCGAGCTATGGACCTTCAACTGCAAAGCAAGAAAGCAAAAATGGTGGAACTGGTTAGACGAGTTACAGGTCGTGTTTTAGGTTTTGGTTAGCTTGCATTGATGGTAGGGAATGAGTTTGAACAGGTTTGGGCAAGAGAGCATGAGAGGAATGAGAGATGGCACTCAAACTGCAGGCCCTGCCCTGTTTTTGCAGTTTTAGAGTGATTATGGCAATGGAGAGATACTGGAGGTCTTAGGGTCGTGTGTTAGCTCAGTTGGGATGTCTTGAATGTGTTTCAAAAGTTTGCTTAAGGGTTTGTAAGCTGATCTCCAAGTTGTTGTACCAAATGCAATGTTACTTACACTTTAAGCAACAAATGCCCAAGTTGTGTTCGAGGCAGGTAGAGACCCCCTAATGTGCTGCATAATCTCTTCTTGATCAGGGTGTTTTGCTCATAATCTTGTGCCAATTAGATTTCATCTGTACTTGTGGATTTGTATTATGACATAAAGTGAAACTTTTGCAAAAATGGATATAATGCTTTTTCCAATTTGGGATTAATCCTTTAGGCAATGCTTGAACTCATGAAACAAGGCCTTAGCACAATGAACATGCATTAAATTATTGAGTGTTGGATGTTTTAAGGACCTGTAATCAAGGGGCATGCTGGTTTGAGAAGTTTGCACAAATTATGAACATGGAAAATAGCCAATTCAAAAGTGAGTTTTTGCTATATTGTGAAATTCGATTCTCTCAAGTTATGAGATTGTTTGAGAAGTTCTTGGAAATTTTGGAAAGCTTGGAATGTGTACTACAATCCATCTTTGAAATGCAAATTGAAATTCCAAGTGGAAGTGTATGGAAAATGGCCTTGAAGTTAGGTAGAAAACCTTGCCAAAATAGGTTAAAATTTCACTAAGTTAAGAATGGTTTAGTGCCCTTATTCAAAAATTTGTAACTTGAGATACAAGCCTCATTTGGGAAAACTTTGTGAATCAAAGTTGTAGATTATGCAACAAGCTACAACTTTCATGTTTTGACTTTTGTTTGAATCCAAATGAATCTTGGTGAGAAAGTGGGGCAAAGTTTGAAAAAAATTAGGGTTTTTCATAACTTAGAAAAATTCTAAGTTATGAAAAATTCTCATTTCTAACCCTAATTTGCATTTTTTGATTTCTTGGTGAACAAGTTTCATGATTTGGCATGTTTTGATGAAAAAGGGATCTTGACTCTTGATTTTGACCAAAAAGTCAAAGTTTGACTTTTCAGTATACAGTCAAAATTGATCAATTGACTGGAAAATTCAACTGTCAATCTTGTGCATTTGGGATCTTTTGAACTTGTTGAGCATGTAAAGATAATTCCATGGGGTCCTTGAGTCCATATGTGAGCTTGGTTTGCCATTGGTTAGGTCAAACAGTCAAAAATTGCCTTTGTGCAGTCAAAACCCTAAAAATGACCATTTTGCCCTTTTGGTGATCTGATCAAATTTCTTGTGGAATTGTGATCCAAACTTGATCAAATGGTATATATGAGTTCATAATATTGATGTGGGTCAATTTTCATGAGGTTTGACTGTCAATTGGCCACAGTTGACTTCTTCCGCAATACAACTGATTTCTAGGTCAACTGTCCAATTGACTGGGCAAAACTTGGAATCAAGACTTGAAACTTGATATGGATAAACTTGGGAGTCCAATATGAAGCAAGAAAGTCATCTTAGGCATTTTAGGTCAAAACATCTTTGTGCAAACACAAACCCTAATTTGGGTCAACAGTGCAAGGAGAAGTCTTGAGCAGATGAAACCCTAACTGGATCTTGAGCTTCAAGGGCTTTGTGGTGAGAAGTTAATGAGAAATGGGAGGGCAAGTTTTGGGGTACAACAGTTGCCCCTGTTCAATCTTCTTGAATCCGAAGAGTTAGATTGGCAAGTTTGCCTTTCGCGACTCGAGGGTAAAAGGAGATTGGACACTAGAGTGCCCTTAAATTTGCACTCGTCAAAGCAAAGGATGCGGAAATGGGCTTAGAGATGCCATTTGGAGATGGGCTTAACGATGCCATCCGGGAGAGTGACAGAAATCTTGTCGGGGATGGGCTTAAAGATGCCATCTGGAAGGGAATACCAGGAAGGTATCCATGCTTTGGACCATCTCTGAACTGGGGATATGAATAAGCAATAGATTGGCATCCGTTGTTGGGAGGAATCCGTAAGCTGTTTTCAAAAATCTTGAGAAGAAACTGAACAAGTGATAGGTTAACATCCGTTACATGGAGAACCTGTGAACTGTTTTCAGAAGTCTTGAAGTTAAATAAGCAATAGAGCAGCATCCGTTGTTGGGAAGCGTCCGTAAACTGTTTTCAAAGGTTGCGTCTGAACAAGTGATAGATTAACATCCGTTGTTGGGAAGAATCCATAAACTGTTTTCAGAAGTCTTGAGAAGAAACTGAACAAGCGATAGGTTAACATCCGTTACTTGGAGAACCCGTAAACTGTTTTCAGAAGTCTTGAAGTTGAATAAGCAATAGAGCAGCATCCGTTGTTGGGAAGCGTCCGTAAACTGTTTTCAAAGGTTGCGTCTGAACAAGTGATAGATTAACATCCGTTGTTGGGAAGAATCCATAAACTGTTTTCAGAAGTCTTGAGAAGAAACTGAACAAGCGATAGGTTAACATCCGTTACTTGGAGAACCCGTAAACTATTTTCAGAAGTCTTGAAGAGGAACCGGTGTAGGGCTTCCTGATGATGAGCTCGTGTAAAACTGCATCTGGATAAATCTGGAATAAACACTAGAATGTTGCCATGTATGGATCACATCTGAACTATTCCTGGTCGGAATCTCGGAAGATAATGATTTTAGTCTTTCGACAGATCTTACTTGAAAAGGTAAAGAGTTAGTTATATGCAATGTCATGATGCATGATACAATGTATGTTATATGATATGAATGTAAATGGATGCGCATGTAAGATGGAGAGCTGTCTTGCAAAGGATAGACGAATCCAAGATGGCTGAAGATAAGAGTATCTTGACTGCTGCCGGGGAGAATAATTCCTGGTCACTGCTGGAGAATAAAGAGTTTGGGTTGTATACCAATCTTCTGGGGAATTCCTGATGACTTCTACTGAGGAGTACCAATTTAGTAGACTCATGTTGGGGAGGTAAGACTGAGAATCTTCAGTTTGGTGGGAAGTATCTCTGGCGACTTCACTGGGGAACTCAAGATTTACCCTCCTAAAACTCTGTGGGGAGAAGGTTCAATAGTCTGGCTTCGCTGGGGATTGAAAATTCTGAAGCTTTAGCTCAGCTGGGGATACTGAAAATTTGAACTCTGAGGGGAATTGAGTTCTGGAGGATTCTCTGGCTGGGGATAACAAAGATAAACTCCTCTGGGGATTGTATTGATAAGTTATGCTGGGGAACTTTGATGAACTCCGCTGGGGATAAGAAGAATTTTGGCGAGCGCGATCTTCCGTGGTTGTTAGCTGAGGATAACCCAGTTATAAGCCCTTGTGAGGAATAACTTGAATAAAACTCGGGAGAGACGTTCGTACTCTGCAGGGGATAAGCTTCCAGAATTTATTGGGGATAAGCCTTAAGACTTGCTAGGGATATGGATTCCAAATCTCCGGGGGATTTCCTTTTGAAAGGGTGTCAAGATATCCAACTGTACCTTCAACTTATCAGTAATCCTCTTTCTTGGTTCATAAGGAAATGATTATGTTCAAATGCATATGCCTATTTAACAAAACATTGGACGTTTCTCAAAATAAAATAAATAGTGCAAGAGAAAAGAAAAGGAACTGACACAAATTTCTGGGAAAAGTATTTGTATTGATTTTTATGAGTATATTTGTACAAAGGAGACAATCATCCTAGTAAGAGGATTTTGTCGTAAATATTTGAAAAATTTATACAAAATAAAGATGGCTATGTGAAATAATTCCATGGGATTCCATTCCGCTATAGCTTTCACAACTCTGAATATCTGTCCATTTAATGCTTCGTTTGCTGATGACTGGATTGATCAGAAGCCTGGAACCGGTTGATGAAGAGATTGTCTTTGAAGTGATCCGACGAGACATAGTCATACGCTTTAATTCCCTAACTTTTTCCTGAATCGCCCTTTCGGGTTTTTGATCCACCGGGAAACCCCTTTTTGCCTAAGCCGCCCTTTCGGGTTTTCGACTTGCCGGGTGTACAGATTTTTTTGTTTTTATCCCTAATTTTTGCCTGAACCGCCCTTTTGGGTTTTCGATTCACCGGGATGCCTATTTTTGCCCAAGCCGCCTTTTCGGGTTTTCGACTTGTCGGGTTACTTTATGCGTAGTATCTTTTGACTGTGTCTGCGTTCGCAGGGTGCGGCAAATCGTCGCCGTCCATGGTGGTCAGAATCATTGCACCACCAGAAAATATGCTCTTGATCACAAATGGTCCTTCATATGTAGGAGTCCATTTGCCCCTGGGATCACTTTGCGGCAAGATAATCCGCTTGATTACGAGATCTCCGACTTGATACACTTGACGTCTGACTTTCTTATTGAAGGCCTTGATCATCCGTTTTTGATACGTCTGACCATGGCATATAGCAGCGAGTCGCTTTTCGTCGATCAAATTGAGTTGATCAAGTCGGGTCTGCATCCAATCATCTTCATTCAAACCTGCATCCTTCATAATCCTTAGAGAAGGAATCTGGACTTCCATAGGCAAAACAGCTTCCATGCCATAAACCAAAGAAAACGGGGTTGCCCCAGTTGAAGTACGTGCCGTCGTACGGTATCCGTGCAGAGTAAACGGTAACATCTCATGCCAGTCTTTGTAAGTGACTGTCATTTTATGAATGATTTTCTTAATGTTTTTGTTCGCAGCTTCAACAGCACCGTTCATCTTCGGTCGATAGGGAGATGAATTGTGATGATAAATCTTGAACTGTTCGCACAATGCGGTGATCATCGTATTATTCAGATTTGTACCGTTGTCTGTGATGATCCTGTCCGGAACACCATACCGACATATGAGATTTTGTTTGATAAAGCGGGCAACCACATTTTTAGTAACATAGGCGAAGGAAGCTGCTTCGACCCATTTGGTGAAATATTCAATGGCAACCAGGATGAAGCGATGTCCGTTGGAAGCTGTGGGCTTGATCTCTCCAATCATATCAATGCCCCACATTGCAAAGGGCCACGGAGCAGTCAGAACGTTGAGAGGGACCGGAGGGATATGAACTTTGTCAGCGTAGACCTGACATTTGTGGCAAGTACGGGAATGTTGATGGCAGTCAGCTTCCATGGTAGACCAGTAATAGCCTGCCCTTAGGATCTTCTTAGCCATTGTATGCCCGCTCAAGTGAGTTCCAAATGTGCTGCTGTGTATGTCAGTCATAATTAACTCTGCTTCAGCTTTGTCTACACATCGGAGTAACACACAATCATGGTTTCGTTTGTAAAGGATGTCGTTGCTCAGGAAGAATTTAGCAGCGAATTTCCTTAAGAACTTCTTGTCATTTACGGAAGCTCCTTCAGGATAATCTCTGGTCTCGAGATACCTTTTGATTTCATGGAACCAAGGTTGTTCTGCTACTTCTTCGGTATTAATCTCGTGACAATGCGCTGGTTCATCCATTCGCTCGATGGTGATTTGGGGAGCCTCGTTATCCCAGTTGAGTTTAAACATGGAGGACATTGTAGCCAGAGCATCTGCTAGCTGATTCTCTTCTCGCGGGAAATGCTCGAAGGTAATTTGCTCGAAATGAGGCAACAATGTCAGGACATGTTCTTTGTATGGGATAAGATTAGGATGCTTGGTATCCCACTCTCCTTTGATTTGACTGATGACCAAAGCCGAGTCCCCAAATACGATCAAAGATTTGATCCCCAAGTCTATAGCAGCCTTGAGACCAAAGATGCAAGCTTCATACTCAGCCATGTTGTTTGTGCAGCTGAAGCAAAGTCGGGCCGTGAAAGGTGTGTGACAGCCTTCCGGAGAAATGAGTATTGCGCCGATACCATTTCCAAGTGCATTTGAAGCACCATCAAAGTACAGGGTCCATCGGGATCCCTTTTCGGGTCCGTCATACGGTCCGTCACCTTCAATGTTGTCCAAATTCATGATGTCCTCGTCTGGGAAGTCAAATCTCATGGGTTGATAGTCTTCGATAGCTTGATGAGCCAGATGGTCAGCTAGTACACTCCCTTTTATAGCCTTTTGGGTGGTGTACTAGATGTCGTACTCAGTTAGAATCATTTGCCATCTAGCTATCCTTCTAGATAAAGCGGGCTTTTCGAAGATATATTTGATAGGGTCCATTTTGGAAATCAACAAGGTAGTATGAGTCAACATGTACTGTCTTAGTCGGTGAGCAGCCCATACCAAAGCGCATCAAGTTTTCTCGAGCAGTGAGTAGCGAGTCTCACAGTCGGTAAACTTTTTGCTAAGGTAATAAATAGCATGCTCTTTTCGACCAGACTCGTCATGCTGGCCCAAAACGCACCCCATTGAGTTATCCAAGACGGTCAAATACATGATGAATGGTCTTCCTTCGACGGGTGGCATCAGAATAGGAGGTTCTAGCAAATACTCCTTGATTCTATCAAAAGCAGCTTGACAATCGTCGTTCCATTCAACTACCTGATCTTTCTTCAAGAGTTTGAAAATTGGCTCACAGGTAGAAGTCAGATGTGAGATGAATCTGGCAATATTGTTCAAGCGCCCCAAGAATCCTCTAACCTCCTTTTCAGTACGGGGAGTAGGCATTTCTTGTATTGCTTTCACTTTTGCCGGATCGACTTCAATGCCTTTGTTGCTTACAACGAATCCCAGGAGTTTACCAGACCTAACTCCAAAAGTGCATTTACTTGGATTCAGCCTGAGCTTGTATTCTTTCAATCTGGCAAACAGCTTTTCTAAATGCTCAAGGTGCTCTTCCTCTGTTTGTGACCGAGCTATCATATCGTCTATGTAAACTTCAATTTCATGATGTATCATATCATGAAATAAAGCTACCATGGCGCGTTGATAAGTTGCCCCTGTGTTCTTCAGCCCGAACGGCATCACCTTATAACAGAAAGTGCCCCACTGTGTGACAAAAGTTGTTTTCTCCATATCCTCGGGGGCCATTTTGATTTGATTGTAGCCCGAGAATCCATCCATGAAGGAAAACATTTTGTGTTGAGCTGTATTGTCGATCAAAATGTCAATGTGCAGAAGCGGAAAATCATCCTTGGGACTGGCCCTATTCAAATCCCAGTAGTCCACACACATCCTGACTTTGCCATCTTTCTTAGGTACTGGCACGATGTTAGCGACCCATTGAGGATAGGACGTAACAGCCAGAAATCCGGCGTCGAATTGCTTCATCACTTCTGCTTTGATCTTTTCAGACATGTCAGGCCTCATTCGACGAACTTTTTGCTTGATCGGTGGACAGTCTTCTCTTGTGGGGAGACGGTGAACCACGATGTCTGTGTCTAAACCCGGCATGTCTTCGTAAGACCAAGCGAAGATTTCAACATAATCATTCAACAACTGTACCAGGCGCTCCTTGACTCTTGGTTCCAGATTGGCACCCACTTGCACCTCCTTCCGGTCTTCCTCGGTTCCCAAATTGACAGTTTCCAATGACTCTTCATGAGGTAAGATGGCCCTTTCCTCTTGCTGCAGAAGTCTGGCTAGTTCCCCGGGTACTTCACAACCTTCGTCATCTTCATACTCGGCTAGATTAACCAAATCTTTAGAGTTATTGAAAGATATAGCAGAATCGTCACCCATGGAATCCGGAGTGGATGGGTACCTGCATTGGTGAGTGTGGGTGTGTGTAAGGGATAGCCATCCTTAAACAAAAAATGCAAGAGGAAAGAAAATGAACACAAACAGTTTATCAAATGAAAAACGTCCAATGAATCATTAAACATGGCATATGGATGTGAAAAATAATCAAAACCCTTACAAATGGACCTACATGCCCCGGGCAAGGCATGAGGTGAAAAGATAGTGTACGGATTGTTTGAAAATAAATATTACAGACCAAATAAGAAATGTTTAACAGATAAATTACTGATGAATAAAAGTGATGGGGACAAAGTCTTTTGCCTCCTAGTTTCTCAACCCTCCTTTGAAAGTTGGATAAATCCACTCTTCAATGCTGCTTTCTTTGTCTTCATCCTCCAAGGCGTTGATTCCGTAGGGAGAAATTTTGACTGGCGCCCTTTCAATCTTCGAACGGCGCATAGCTTTCTGGCCAGCGGCTGTGAACCCTAATCCAAATTTGTCTGTCTTATATGGAATGTCAGGTAACTGCCCCCATGCTGAATTCTTCCCTTCCTTTATTGCGGCCCTCACATCCTCCAGAGATGCCATCCTGGCCATCTGTCTCGGTGTCTCAGCTGCCAACTTCACTACTGCTATTTCAGGAAGGACTTCTTCGAAATGTTGAAAAGGCGTCTCAATGAATTCCCCTTCAACCTCCACATACCGGAAAGAATTTAAGTGGCTAATCATGTACTCTTCTTCGCCATGGACAGTAATGATCTTTCCCTTCACATGATACTTTAACATCTGATGCAAGGAGGAGGTGACTGCCCCAGCATGATGTATCCAAGGTCTACCCAGCAAGCAAGAGTATGATGGACGGATGTCCATCACATAGAAAGTAGATTTAAACACCTCAGTGCCTATCTTGATGGGAATTTCAACCTCTCCATGGACCATTCTCTTCGAACCATCGAAAGCTCTGACAACAATATCACTCGGCTTCAATTCCAACCCTTCACAATCTAGTCGGTCCAAGGCCTTCTTAGGTAAAACATTCAGCGACGAACCAGTATCAACCAAAACATGTGCGAGAGTAGTTCCGCGACACTCGACTGAAATGTGGAAAGCATCATTGTGATTTCTACCTTTAGGAGTTAGGTCGGCATCAGAAAAACCTAATCCATTGTCCGCAGTCAGGCTAGCCACGCAATTTTGAAATTGATCCGCAGAGGTTTCCTGGGGCACATGAGCTGCCTTCAGGAACTTTATCAGAGCTTTAGCGTGCGCTTCCGAGCAATGTAGCAGTGCCAGCATGGAGATCTTTGAGGGGGTTTGTCCCAGCTGTTCTACCACATCGTAATCACTTCTTTTGATTATCCTCAAAATCTCATCCATTTCCTTCTTGGAGGTTTCCGGGATGACCAAGGGTTGAGCCCTCGTCCTGACGAGCTCATCTTGGATTCCCTTACCTTTATCAGCAGCGGTAGGAGAGACAGTACTAGGAACAACAACATCCTCAATCAAAGGGGTTCTAGCAGAGAGTTTTGTTGGTGCAGGGATGACCTTGTCAGCTGACGAGGGTCCAAAGATTGCTCTTGGAGGGGCAATCTCTGGAGAAAATATCCTCCCGCTCCTGGTGATTTTGCTAGTGCCCGCAATGTTACTAATGCTGGCTTCTTCATCATCCGAACTTTCTTCAGTTATTTCGATTTGCTTGATACCATGGTAGTAGACGTCACCGCCATAGTCCCAAGGTATCGATTTCTCAGAAACATAGGGAACAGGCCCTGGCATTGTTATCTTCAAAGGAACAAATTTCGTAACTGGTGTAATCTTAACAGGCCTTTTGACGGCCTTGGAAAGATTGGCATGAATGGTTATGATTGAGACATCTTCAGTATGAACTGGAACAGCAGAAACTTTTTCAAACAAAATTTGTCGACTATCCATAAGGCCTTGGATGCCTTTCTTCAGTAACGGACAATCATACGGCAGAGAGTAACAATAATAGCAGTCTTCCTTACATCCCGGGAAGATCCCGGCCCTCAACAGGTTCAACTTAATGGTTAGCAGTGGAGTAGTCAGATCACTGACATCAGCAACATACAAATCTTCTTCAATGGCATTGACATTTCGGCCGTGCTTCGGCATGGGTGCAGATATCACATTAGACTTCTCCGGAGCATCAAACTCCACCTCCTTCGCCTCTATCAGGTCTTGGATTTTATGCTTGAGTGCCCAACAATCATTGGTGTCGTGTCCAACACTGTCTGAATGGTAGGCGCATTTAGCATTAGCATGATAATGCGGAGAGGACGTATTCACATTCTTTGGTGCCTCCTTGATGGTGGCAAGATTCAACTTCAACAGATGGGGAAGCACTTGCGCTGGAGTCATATTAATGCGGGTGAACTGTCGTTGTGGCCGTTCCACCCGTTGTTGATTTGGTCTGGACTGGTTATAGCGAGGCTGCTCACTTGGAGTGTTTTGAATCATTACGGCCCCCACAGTTGGCCGACGCTCCGTCTTCCCTGCTCTTCTCTGAGAATATACCACAGCTGTTTCCTTCTTAAAAGGTTTCTTCTCAACACTTGCAGCAACACCCTTCTGAATCTTTCCTGACTTGATGCCAGCTTCTATTCTTTCGCCTGTTAAGATCA
Source organism: Vicia faba (assembly GCA_948472305.1). Classification (NCBI taxonomy): domain Eukaryota; kingdom Viridiplantae; phylum Streptophyta; class Magnoliopsida; order Fabales; family Fabaceae; genus Vicia; species Vicia faba. Next base: position 292,325 of record CATIWC010000581.1, read on the forward strand.
AATCAGTAAACCCCGCGTAAGAGTTACCAATTAGATGATTGAAAAATGGCCCAGATAGGGTCCCAAGAAACATATCAACGAGTTCACGGTCGATTAAAGGAGGCTGCATTCTGCCAGCCAAATCCCTCCATTTTTGTGCATATTCTTTGAATCCTTCGCCGGTTCCTAACGACATACCCTGAAGTTGGGTACGAGTAGGAGCAAGGTCAGAATTATACTGGTATTGTTTGTAGAAAGCGGTGGCCAAATCTTCCCAATTTCTGACACTGGTTCCTTCTAGCTGATAAAACCACTCCAACTGAGCTCCCGAAAGGCTGTCTTGAAAGAAATGAATCCAGAGGTTTTTATCTGCCGTATATGGTTGGATCTTTCTCACATAGGACCTGAGATGCATTTTGGGACAAGACAGCCCATCATACCTCACAAACACTGGCACTTTGAATTTTGGGGGAATCACAATCCCGGCAACCAAACCCAAGTCTTCAAAGTCCAAACCCGGTACTCTTTGTAACTCCATGGCGGCCAATCTGTCCTCTAGCCCCTTGTATTTATCATCAGCTGGAGGATATTGCTGGTCAGAATAATCTTCATCCTCTTCGACCTCTTCTTCTTCCGCATCAGACTCGGAAGGTACCGCAGCTCCACCTCCTTTGTTGGTTCCTTCATCAGAGATAGGAGGAAATTCAAGCACTCTCCGAGCTTCTCCGTCAAATCTTCTCCCTAAAGTAGCCACCCCGAGTCTCTTTTTCTTCTTTTTCAATGGGTTTTTGTTCCCCAATTGAGTTTTGATATCCTCCTGACCCTTAGCCAAGGTCATCAGGAGTTGCTGGAACTGTGCATTTTGAGCTTGCAGGTCTTTGACTGTTTGCTCGAGATCCATCCTACTGAAATAAACAGCAGATAGACAAGGAAACCTGGAGTGAGACCTGCTTATGCACATGATGAATGGTATGCTTATGTATGCAATGCATTCAAGGATTTAGGACATTCAAAATTGTTTCAGACAAAGAAGAACGCACGTCATATTAATAAGAAGAAATTTGTTAGTACATAAATGCCCCATGGGCCAAATATTACAAAATAACTTCTCAAGGCAAAAAGACATTGCGCATCCTCTTTGGTGCGATGTAGGTGTTGAGGGCCTCTTGCTCATGGAGTTGGCGGGTAAGCTCTAGGACTTTCTTCTCACTGGCGTAGAAGCTAGCTTCAAAAGTATTCCGTTCCTCCTTGAGCTGAATCCAACTTTTCTGCATTTCCTCCCACGATGTAGGCATGTCTGGATGTAGGATGGTGTAGGGAACCTCTACCTCATTGACGGGCTCTTTAATCACTGGGAGTACATGAGGATAAGGCATCATTAGGCTTTGGGCTCGGGCTCGTACCCACTTGAGATAGGGCTCAAGAGGGATGGAGTTCTTGTGTCCCAGAGTCTTGCTATCAACCTTGTTGAGTTTTCCCCAAGCTCTGATGAATCTTTGGCGAAGTCCTTGCGCATTGTTGTCGAAGTCAAAAACTAGGTCAGGAATCAACATGTCATGAGGGCCATCCCTCCGTGCATATCCAAATTGCCTCAAAGCTAGGCAAGGGTTGTAGGTGATACCTCCCCTGATTCCAAGTAAAGGAACATTAGGAAATTCTCTGCAACGATCGACAATGATGACATTTTCTCTGGACCGAGAACACCAATGCACATCAGAATGAGTAAGAGTCATCAACCGTTGGGACCACCTTGAACCTTAGTCATTCTTCAAGACAGATCGTGGAAGGTGCGAAATAAACCACCTTGCAAGGAGAGGAGTACAGCACATGAGAACACCCCTCTTTCTCATTGTTCGTGTGTAAAATGAGTGAATAATGTCCCCAAGCAATGTTGGTATTGGATTTCTGGACAAAAAGATTTTGACGGCGTTGACATCTACCAATTGGTCAGGATTTGGGAACAAGACCAACCCATAGATAAGGAGTGCCACAATCTCTTCAAAGGCTTGTAGGTCCAATGAATTCCAACAATCTTGTGCCTTCTCAAACAAGAATTTTGCTAAGAATCCTTTGACGCCGCTTCTGGTTTCCCAATGCCCCTTTATGTCGGATGGTTGTAGATGTAATGCTCGAGCAACATCTTCCGGCTTTGGTTCCTTTTCCGTACCGTTGAAGGGTAGTTGATTAAGGATAGGAATTCTCAGGAGTTGAGAAAACTCCTCCAAAGTGGGCACCAACTGGTAATCAGGGAAAGTGAAACCGTGGTGAAGAGGGTCAAAGAACTGGAATAGCACTTTCATCATGTCTTCTTCAATGTTGGTGTTGACTAAGCTGAGCAGTCTACCATGTCTTTCACTGAAGGATGAGCTTTTCGGAATTCTTGAGGTGAGCTCCTTGAGTTGAGGAGAAATTCTCACAAGGTTGACTTGGATGGTTTTTCTGCGAGGAATTTCCATGACCTACAAAACAAGAACAAAGATGAAGATCCGAACCCTTGAAACGGTTAGTGAATGCATATGATGTTTCATGATGTTTATGATGTATGCACAAAACATATGTACAAGCAAATCACACCAAACCCTAGTTTCAGGCTTGCATGGGGTTTCATAGGTAAGTACCCTCTTGAGTGTAGTTGGCTTAAAAACCTGTTCTATAAATAGTAACTGGGTTCTAAGGAGCTCAATATCACTGGATTGTTTTCATCGTTTATTGTTTTGGTTTAGCCACTTAACTAGCGACCAAAATATTCCAAGAAAACAACCCTCAATGAGTGTAGTATCGAGTATCTACCAACTTCGGACTGCACCAAAGCCGGTCATCTCACTACCCCTACTGAAAGGCCAAGATGGTCAAGTAAGGTTCTAGGTCATTAGTGCTTAGTGACATCACTCAGCGGCCCCGTACTCTCCTTGATTGAACTCAAGGGTTACCGGTACTCACAATGTCGCACCAATATAGTTATTGCTTCGACCGTGTCGGTATACCCCGCACAGTTTCCACAACGTATTGCTATCTATGAATGTTTCCCAAAAATCCGGGTGGAGGATTGCAAACCCAAACAATAGAGCCAAAATATAAAGCAATCAATTCAAACAATTAGTCATGCAAGAGGGTGATCTAAGCCCTAAGGTTACTCCACTTTTAAAATTAGTCCCCAGTAGAGTCTCCAGTTCTGTGGTACAGTTGGAGAACTGACTAGGGTTTTACGTTTGTTTTCGCAAATGTTACGGTTGAGCAAGAGTCGCCACTGACTTTTTATTTTATCCTAAGGAAAGGTTAAAAAAGCACAGCAAAAACCTTTGAGATTTTTTCTTGGGTTCGGGGAGTAGATTATAGAAAGGGAAGGTATTAGCACCCTTTCTATCCATGGTTATCCATGGGCTCTTAGGTACTTGCTTAGATCAACTTGCCTTGGTTTTCAATTGTTTGAAATGGTGCTTTGTGTGTGGCTTTGAAAAGGTTTTGAAAAAGATGCCTTTTATAGGCTACCCTTGTAACAATTCTTTACTCGAATGTTTTACAAAAGGTGTTTGTCTTTTTGAAAAGATGTTTCAAGGTTTTTTGAAAGTTTGTTTTGAAAGTGTTTGTGAAGTGTGGTTTAAAAATAGGCAAGTGTTTTCTTTTGCAAATGGACAAGTACTTAAGAGCTATCTACCCTAAAGTTCTCAAAGATTTATGCTATGTTTTAACCCTTTTTACAATTTTGTTCCACCATTGTATTTGGTGGACAATCTTGTATTAGGAGGTGAAAGGGACGGGCGCGGGTCATCGTTTAGACCATAATTGCAATAGTGCTAAATATCTTTGGGCAAATTCTCTTTGAAAGGGACTTGATCATTTTAGGCAACTTTTCGAAAGCGTCATCGAGGGACTATGATCATTTGAATTGTATTTGTTTTGCCCAAAGAGACCTAACATGCAATATGGCCCATTTATTGAAGGCAACAAGTGGAATACCCTAGGGGTGCAAGTGTGATATGTGTTGTCTATATTTCATGCTTGTTTATCTTGAAATTAGGTCAAACTACTTTGTTCTTTTTATTTGCATACAAACCCTAACTCTAGCATGGTATGTTTAGAAAGCGTTAAAGTGCGAAATTTAAATTCCTACACTATTACAACACAATAATATGGGGAGGGGGGTACAAATGTTCAAATGGGGGTGTGATACGGTGGGAGAACTGACTAGGGTTTTGCGTTTGTTTTCGCAAATGTTTCGGTTGAGCAAGAGTCGCCACCGACTTTTTATTTTATCCTAAGGAAAGGTTTAAAAAGCACAGCAAAAACCTTTGAGATTTTTCTTGGGTTCGGGGAGTAGATTATAGAAGGGGAAGGTATTAGCACCCCTTCTATCCATGGTTATCCATGGGCTCTTAGGTACTTGCTTAGATCAACTTGCCTTGGTTTTCAATTGTTTGAAATGGTGTTTTGTGTGTGGCTTTGAAAATGTTTTGAAAAGATGCCTTGTGTTAGGCTAACCTTGTAACAATTCTTTACTCGAATGTTTTACAAAAGGTGTTTTATCTTTTAAAAAGATGTTTCAAGGGTTTGAAAAGTTGATTTTGAAAGTGCTTGTGAAGTGGGTTTTAAAATTAGGCAAGTGTTTTCTTGGCAAATTGACAAGTACTTAAGAGTTCTTCTACCCTAAAGTTTTCTCAAAGATTTTTGTTATGTTTTTAAACCTCTTGACAATTTTGTTCCACCATTGCATTTGGTGGACAATCTTGTCTTAGGAGGTTAAAGGGACGGGCGCGGGTCATCGTTTAGACCATAGTTGCAATAGTGTTAAATGTCTTTGGGCAATTTTCTTTGAAAGGGACTTGATCATTCATTTAAGCAACATTTTAAGGGACAATGATCATTTGATTATTTTGTTTTGCCCAAGGAAGTTCAACATGCAATATGGCCCATTTTTGAAAGGCAACCAAGTGGAATACCCTAGGGGGTGCAAGTGTGAGAAGTGTTGTTTATTTTCATGCTCATTTATCTTGTATTAGGTCCAACTATTTTTTGTCGTTTTTTCGCATACAAAACCCTAATTCTAGCATAGTATGTTTAGAGAGCATTAAAAGTGCGAAATTTAAATTCCTACGCTATTACATCACAATAATATGGGGAGGGGGGGTACAATGTTTCAAATGGGGTTTATTTGGACAAGAATTTAAATCTAAGCTATTACATCATTTTTAGGAATATTTACAAGATGAATAATTGCATAATTAAATGGAAATTGAAATAAATATGCAAAATGCAAAAAGAAAGGTTTTTATATGAAAAAAAGTATATTATTTATGTAAAATAAAATAAAGAAAATAAAAGGGTATTATTTTTGAAGTATTTTCAAATTTAGGGCAAAAACCCTAATCTTAATCAAAATGAATATTAATTAATTAATTCATATAATATTTGTTATTTACATACAAAGATAAAATAAAATATGGTATGCTTGTAAAAAAGTCATTTTTTAGTATTAAATATTAAAAATAAAATATGTACATTTTTTTGATATTTTTACTCTAAATGCATTAATATATATATATATATATATATGTATATTTGTATTATTTTAAATATGTATTATATATAAAAAATAATAATAGTTAATTTTTTTTAGAAAATAGTATTTTTTATATAAAATATTTCAGAGGGTAATATAAAATAAAAATGAAAATAGAAGTGTTTTTACATATTTTTCTATTTATCCTAAATAATAGTATATATAATATTTATGTATAAACAAAAGAAAATCAAGTAAAAATCAAATAAAAATCAAAAAATGATGAGAAAAATATTTTCAAAATTTTAATATTCTGAGAAAAAATAAATGAGTCAAATAAGAAAAGAAAAAGTCAAAAAGAAATAAAAATAAAGCAAATGGGCTCAGGGGGTGTGAAAGTAATCATGAGGTGTGAATAAGAAACAAAACACAAGCCCAGCCCAAAGACCACTGTCTTCAACCTCCAGCAACAACATTTGAAAAAACGCGCGCCCTGTTCCTCATCTTCCAACTCTTGATTCCTGGCTTTTTAGCAAAAACTCATAACATAACAAATGTTCAGCATGAAGAGACGATTCTAACCATGTATAGAACTTGACCTAACTCTCTAAGATGAAGGAGAATTTCTCCTTCCCCAAATCCTAACCTAGTTTTTCTGTCATTTTCAAACTCCAAATTCTCTCTACTCAGGCAAAAGAAATGAAAAGTAAAGACATGGACATGTTCAGTGGCATGAGTATGACATTATTTCTTCACAAACTTAAGACTAATGATGCATAATAAGAGAGATACGAATTCAAAATTTTACCTATTCAGTTGAACTTCTATCTGGAGATGTAGGAACTTTCAGGGCAAGGTGATGATTGGAAAAGCTTCCTTGAGGTCCAGGGATGCTGTTTCAATGCTTACTTTGTCTTGAGAGCTTCTGAATCGAGCTAAAGAACTTCAACTGCAAAACAGAAAAACAAAAATGGTGAAGTGGCTTAGAGGTGTTACAGGTCGTGTCTTAGCTTTTGGATAGCTTGCATAGGTTGTAAGGAAGGTAGAGGAACAGGTTTGGGCAAGAATACTTGAAGGGATTGAGAGATAGCACCCAATCTGCAGGGGTTGCTCTATTTGAGCAGTTTCAAGGTGATTATGGCAATGGGAGTGTTTGAGAGTCCAAGGGCTCGTGTGTTAGCTTAGTTGGCATATGCTGAGTATGTTTGATAAGTTTGTTCTTGTGTGCTAATGCTGAGATGAGAGTTGTTGTGAGTTATGGAACTTTTCTTCACACTTAAGCAACAAAATGTAACCTGTGTTTCTAGGCATGTAGAGGGCCCCTAATGTGCTGCATAATCCCTCCTTGATCAGTGTGTTATGTTCATAATCTTGTGCCATTCAGATTTGCAATGTACTTGTTGGATTTCCAAATTGACATAAAGCTACCTTTTACCAAAATGGCTAATTTGCTTTATCTAGTTTGGGATTAAACCTTTATACAATGTTCAAACTCATAGAACAACACCTTAACACAATGAATATGCATTAAATTATTGAGTGCAACTTGGTTTAAGGACCTGTAATCTAGCCTAAAGCATGCTGAGTTCAAATTGCAAAGTTATGGACATGGAACTTGGTCATGAACAAAGTGGTTTTTTGCTATATTGTGAAATTCGATTCTCTCTAACCATGAGTTTGTTTGATAAGTTCTTGGACATTTTGGAAAGCTTGGAATGTGTACTACAATCCATATTTGAAATGCAAATTGAAATTCCAAGTGGAAGTGTATGGAAAATGGCCTTGAAGTGGGGTAGAAAACCTTGTCAAAATAGGTTAAAATTTCACTAAGTTAAAAATGGTTTAGTGCCCTTATTCAAAAAAAATGTAACTTGAGATACAAGCTTCAAATGAGAAAACTTTGTGATTCAAAGTTGTAGATTATGCAACAAGCTACAACTTTCATGTTTTGACTTTTGTTTGAATCCAAATGGATCTTGGTGAAAAAGTGGGGAAAAGTTGGGAAAAAATTAGGGTTTTTCATAACTTAGAAAAATTCTAAGTTATGAAAAATTCAAATTTCTAACCCTAATTTGCATTTTGTAATTTCTTGGTGAACAAGTTTCATGATTTGGCATGTTTTGATGGAAAATGAATCTTGATCTTGATTTTGACCAAAAAGTCAAAGTTTGACTTTTCAGTATACAGTCAAAATATATCAATTGACTGGGAAATTCAACTGTCAATCTTGTGTACTTGGGATCTTTTGAGTTTGTTGAGCATGTCAAGATAATTCCATAGGGTCCTTGAGTCCATATGTGATCTTGGTTTGCCATTGGCTAGGTCAAACAGTCAAAAATTGCCTTTGTGCAGTCAAAACCCTAAAAATGACCATTTTGCCCTTTTGGTGATCTGATCAAATTTCTTGGGGAATTGTGATCCAAACTTGATCCAATGGTCCATATGAGTTCATAATGTTGATGTGGGTCAAATTTCATGAGGTTTGACTGTCAATTGGCCACAGTTGACTTTTTCCCCAATACAGTTGATTTCTAGGTCAATTGTCCAATTGACTGGGCAAAACTTGGAATCAGGACTTGAAACTTGATATGGGTAAACTTGGGAGTCCAATATGAAGCATGAAAGTTATCTTGGGCATTTTAGGTCAAAACACCTTTGTGCAAACACCAACCCTAATTTGAGTTATCAGTGCAAGGAGAGGTCTTGAACAGATGAAACCCTAACTGGATCTTGAGCTTCAAGGGCTTTGTGATGAGAAGTCAATGAGAAATGGGAGGGAAAATTTTGGGGTACAACAGTTGCCCCTATTCAATCTTCTTGAATCCGAAGAGTTAGATTGGCAAGCTTGCCTTTCGTGACTCGAAGGTAAAAGGAGATTGGACACCAGAGTGCCCGGAAATTTGCACTCGTCGAAGCAATGGATGCGGGAATGGGCTTAGAGATGCCATTTGGAGATGGGCTTAACGATGCCATCTGGGAGAGTGACAAAAATCTTGTCGGGGATGGGCTTAGAGATGCCATCTGGAAGGGAAAATCAGGAAGGTGTCCAAGCTTTGGACCATTTCTGAACTGGGGGTCTGAACAAGCAATAGATTGACATCCGTTGTTGGGAGGAATCTGTAAACTGTTTTCAGTGGTTTGGAGAAGAAACTGAACAAGCGATAGGTTAACATCCGTTTACTTGGAGAACCCGTAAACTGTTTTCAGAAAGTTGCATCTGAACAAGTGATAGATTAACATCCGTTGTTGGGAGGAATCCATGAACTGTTTTCAGAAGTCTTGAGAAAAATCTGAACAAGTGATAGGTTAACATCCGTTACTTGGAGAACCCGTGAACTGTTTTCAGAAATCTTGAAGTTGAATAAGCAATAGAGCAGCATCCGTTGTTGGGAAGCGTCCGTAAACTGTTTTCAAAGGTTGCGTCTGAACAAGTTATAGATTAACATCCGTTGTTGGGAGGAATCCACGAACTGTTTTCAGAAAGTTGCATCTGAACAAGTGATAGATTAACATCCGTTGTTGGGAGGAATCCATGAACTGTTTTCAGAAATCTTGAAGAAGAATCTGAACAAGTGACAGGTTAACATCCGTTTACTTGGAGAACCCGTGAATTGTTTTCAGAAATCTTGAAGTTGAATGATTTTTAGTCTGTCGACTGATCTTTCCTGAAAAGGTAAAGAGTTAGTTGCATGCAATGTTATGATGCATGATGCGATATACGTGACATCAATGTTTATGACATGAATGTGATGAATGCGCATGTAAGCTGACGAGCTATCTTGCTGAGGATAAATGAATTCGAGGTGGCTGAAGATAAAAGCATCTTGACTGCTGCTGGGGAAAATAAATCCTTGGCTACTACTGGGGAAGAGAAATCCTGATGACCTCTACTGGGGAGTATCAAACTAGTAGACTCATGCTGAGGAGGTAAGACTGAGAACCTTCAATTTGATGGGAAGTAACTCTGGCGATCTCACTGGGGAACTCAAGATTTCTTTTTCTAAGACTCTGTGGAGAGAAGGCTCATTAGTCTGGCTCCGCTGGGGGGTTGATAATTGAAATTTTAACTCGGCTGGGGATAACAAAGATAAGCTTCTCCGGGGATCATATTGATAAGTTAGGCTAGGGGATTTTGATGAACTCCGCCGGGGATAGGAAGAATTCTGGCGAGTGCGATCTTCTGTGGCTGTTAGCTGAGGATAACCCAGTTATAAGCCCTTGTGAGGAATAACTTTGAATAAAACTCGGGAGAGACGTCCGTGCTCTTGCGGGGAAATGCCTTCCAGAACCTTACTGGGGATAAGCCTCGAGGGTCTGCTGGAGGTAAGCCTCAGGGTTTGCTAGGGATGTGGATTTCGAATCTCTTGGGGGGTTTCCTTCGAGAGGGTGCCAAGGTATTCATCTGTACCTTCATCCTATCAGTAATCCTTTTTCTTAGGTTCATTTAGGAAGTGATTATGTTTCAAATGCATATGCCTATTTAACAAAACATTGGACGTTTCTCAAAATAAAACAAATAGTGCAAAAAAGAAAAGGGAAATGGCACAAATTTTTGGGAAGAGTATTTGTATTGATTTTCTTTGAGTATATTTGTACAAAGGAGACAATCATCCTAGTAAGAGGATTTTGCCGCAAATATTGAAAGATTTTATACAAAATAAAGGATGGCTATGTGAAATAATTCCATGGGATTCCATTCTGCTATAGCTTTCACAACTCTGAATATCTGCCCATTCAGTGCTTCGTTTGACGATGACTGGATTGATCAGAAGTCTGGAACTGGTTGATGAAGAGATTGTCTTTGAAGTGATCCGACGAGACATAGTCATACGCTTTAATTCCCTAACTTTTGCCTGAATCGCCCTTTCGGGTTTTCGATCCACCGGGAAACCCCTTTTTGCCCAAGCCGCCATTTCGGGTTTTCGACTTGCCGGGTGTACATAATTTTTTTATTTTTATCCCTAACTTTTGCCTGAACCGCCCTTTCGGGTTTTCGGTTCACCGGGATGCCCATTTTTGCCCAAGCCGCCCTTTCGGGTTTTCGACTTGTCGGGTTATTTTATGCGTAGTATCTTTTGACTATGTCTGCGTTCGCAGGGTGCGGCAAATCGTCACCGTCCATGGTGGTCAGAATCATTGCACCACCAGAAAATATGCTCTTGATCACAAATGGTCCTTCATATGTAGGAGTCCATTTTCCCCTGGGATCACTTTGCGGCAAGATAATCCGCTTGATTACGAGATCCCCGACTCGATACACTTGACGTCTGACTTTCTTATTGAAGGCCTTGATCATCCGCTTTTGATACGTCTGACCATGGCATATAGCAGCAAGTCGCTTTTCGTCGATCAGATTGAGTTGATCAAGTCGGGTCTGCATCCAATCATCTTCATTCAAACCCGCATCCTTCATAATCCTCAGAGATGGGATTTGGACTTCCATAGGCAAGACAGCTTCCATGCCATAAACCAAAGAAAATGGGGTTGCCCCTGTTGAAGTACGCGTCGTCGTACGGTATCCATGCAGAGCAAACGGTAACATCTCATGCCAGTCTTTGTAAGTGACTGTCATTTTCTGAATGATCTTCTTAATGTTTTTGTTCGCAGCTTCAACAGCACCGTTCATCTTCGGCCGATAGGGAGATGAATTGTGATGATAAATCTTGAACTGTTCGCATAGTGCAATGATCATTGTATTATTCAGATTTGTACCGTTGTCCGTGATGATTCTGTCTGGAACACCATACCGACATATGAGATTTTGCTTGATAAAGCGGGCAACCACATTTTTAGTAACAGAGGCGAAGGAAGCTGCTTCGACCCATTTAGTGAAGTAGTCAATGGCAACCAGGATGAAGCGATGTCCGTTGGAAGCCGTGGGCTTGATCTCTCCAATCATATCAATGCCCCACATTGCAAAGGGCCATGGAGCAGTCAGGACGTTGAGGGGAACCGGAGGGATATGAACTTTGTCACCATAGACTTGACACTTGTGACAAGTACGGGAATGTTGATGGCAGTCAGCCTCCATGGTAGACCAATAATAGCCTGCCCTTAGGATCTTCTTAGCTATTGTATGCCCGCTCAAGTGAGTGCCAAATGTGCCGCTGTGTATATCAGTCATGATCAACTCTGCTTCAACTTTATCCACACATCGGAGTAGTACATAATCATGGCTTCGTTTGTAAAGGATGCCGTTGCTCAGGAAGAACTTAGCAGCGAATTTCCTTAAGAACTTCTTGTCATTTACGGAAGCTCCTTCAGGATAATCTCTAGTCTCGAGATACCTTTTGATTTCATGGAACCAAGGTTGTTCCACTACTTCTTCGGTATTAATCTCGTGGCAATGTGCCGGTTCATCCATTCGCTTGATGGTGATTTGGGGAGCCTCGTTATCCCAGTTGAGTTTAAACATAGAGGACATCATAGCCAGAGCATCGGCTAGTTGATTCTCTTCTCGCGGGAAATGCTCGAAGGTAATTTGCTCGAAACGAGGCAACAATGTCAGGACATGTTCTTTGTATGGGATAAGATTAGGATGCTTGGTATCCCATTCTCCTTTGATTTGGCTGATGACCAGAGCCGAGTCCCCAAATACGATCAAAGATTTGATCCCCAAGTCTATAGCAGCCTCGAGACCAAAGATGCAAGCTTCATACTCAGCCATGTTGTTTGTGCAGCTGAAACAAAGTCGGGCCGTGAAAGGAGTGTGACAACCTTCCGGAGAAATGAGTACTGCGCCAATACCATTTCCAAGTGCATTTGAAGCACCATCAAAGTACAGGGTCCATCGGGATCCCTTCTCGGGTCCGTCATACGGTCCGTCACTTTCAATGTTGTCCAAATTCATGATGTCCTCGTCTGGGAAGTCAAATCTCATGGGTTGATAGTCTTCAATAGCCTGATGAGCCAGATGGTCAGCTAGTACACTCCCTTTTATAGCTTTTTGGGTGGTGTACTGGATGTTATACTCAGTTAAGATCATTTGCCATCTAGCTATCCTTCCAGATAAAGCGGGCTTCTCGAAGATATACTTGATAAGGTCCATCTTGGAAATTAACAAGGTAGTATGGGTCAACATATACTGTCTTAGTCGGCGAGCAGCCCATACCAAAGCGCAACAAGTTTTCTCGAGCAGTGAGTAGCGAGTCTCACAGTCGGTAAACTTTTTGCTAAGGTAATAAATAGCGTGCTCTTTTCGACCAGACTCGTCATGCTGGCCCAAAACACACCCCATTGAGTTATCCAAGACGGTTAAGTACATGATCAATGGTCTTCCTTCGACAGGTGGCATCAGAATAGGAGGTTCTAACAAATACTCCTTGATTCTATCAAAAGCGGCTTGGCAGTCGTCGTTCCATTCAACTACTTGATCTTTCTTTAAGAGTTTGAAAATTGGCTCACAGGTAGAAGTCAGATGTGAGATGAATCTGGCAATATAGTTTATGCGCCCCAAGAATCCTCTAACCTCCTTTTCAGTACGGGGAGCAGGCATCTCTTGTATTGCTTTTACTTTTGCCGGATCGACTTCAATGCCTTTGTTGCTTACAATGAATCCCAGGAGTTTACCAGACCTAACTCCAAAAGTACATTTACTTGGATTCAGCCTGAGCTTGTACTCTTTTAACCTGGCGAACAGCTTCTCCAAATGCTTAAGGTGCTCTTCCTCCGTTTGTGACCGAGCTATCATATCGTCTACGTAGACTTCGATCTCATGATGTATCATGTCATGAAATAAAGCTACCATGGCGCGTTGATAAGTTGCCCCTGCGTTCTTCAGCCCGAACGGCATCACTTTGTAACAAAAAGTGCCCCATTGCGTGACAAAAGTTGTTTTCTCCATATCCTCAGGTGCCATTTTGATCTGGTTATAGCCTGAGAATCCGTCCATGAAAGAAAACACCTTATGCTGAGCTGTATTGTCGATCAAGATGTCAATATGAGGTAGTCGGAAATCATCTTTAGGGCTGGCCCTATTCAAATCCCGGTAGTCCACACACATTCTGACTTTGCCATCTTTCTTTGGTACCGGCACAATGTTAGCGACCCATTGGGGATAGGACGTAACAGCCAGGAAGCCAGCATCGAATTGCTTCATTACTTCTGCTTTGATCTTTTTGGACATGTCAGGCCTCATTCGGCGAACTTTTTGCTTGATAGGTGGACAATCCTCTCTTGTGGGGAGACGGTGAACCACGATGTCTGTGTCTAGACCCGGCATGTCTTCATAGGACCAAGCGAAGATCTCAACATACTCATTCAACAACTGTACTAGGCGCTCCTTGACTTTTGGTTCTAGATTGGCACCTACTTGTACCTCCTTCCGGTCCTCCTCGGTTCCCAAGTTAACAGTTTCCAATGGATCTTCATGCGGTAAGATGGCCCTCTCCTCTTGTTGCAGGAGTCTGGCTAGTTCCCCGGGTACTTCACAACCTTCATCATCTTCATACTCGGCTAGATTGACCAGATCTTCAGAGTTATTGAAAGATACAGCAGAGTAGTCACCCATGGAATCCGGAGTGGAAGGGTACCTGCATTGGTGAGTGTGGGTGTGTGTAAGGGATAGCCATCCTTAAAAAATGCAAAAGGAAAGAAAATGAGCATAAGCAGTTTATCAAATGAAAAACGTCCAATGAATCATTAAACATCGCATATGAATATGAAAAATAATCAAAACCCTTACAAGTGGACCTACCTGCCCCGGGCAAGGCAGGAGGTGAAAAGACAGTGTACGGATTGTTTGAAAGTAAAATATTACAGACCAAATAGGAAATGTTTAACAGATAAATTACTGATGAATAAAGGTGATGGGGACAAAGTCTTTAGCCTCCCAATTGCTCAATCATCCTCTGACAGTTGGATAGATCCACTCTTCAATGTTGCTTTCCTTGTCTTCATCTTCCAGGGCGTTGATTCTGTAAGGAGAAATTTTGACCGACGCTCTTTCAATCTTTGACTGGCGCATAGCTTTCTGACCAGCAGCTGTGAACCCTAATCCAAACTTGTCGGTCTTATGTGGAAAGTCGGGTAACTGCCCCCATGCTGAATTCTTCCCCTCTTTAACTGCAGCCCTTGCATCCTCCAGAGATGCCATCCTGGCCATCTGTCTTGGTGTCTCAGCTGCCAACTTTGCCACTGCTATTTCAGGAAGAACTTATTCGAAATGTTGAAACGGCGTCTCAATGAACTCTCCTTCAACCTCCACATACCGGAAAGAATTTAAATGGCTAATCATGTACTCTTCTTCGCCGTGAACAGTAATGATCTTTCCCTTTACAGGATACTTCAGCATTTGATGCAAGGAGGAGGTGACTGCCCCAGCATGGTGTATCCAAGGTCTACCCAGCAGGCAGGAGTATGATGGACGGATGTCCATTACATAGAAAGTGGATTTAAACACCTCAGTACCTATCTTGACAGGAATTTCAACTTCTCCATGAACCATTCTTTTCGACCCATCGAAAGCTATGACGACAATATCACTAGGCTTCAATTCCAAACCTTCGCAATCTAGCCGGTCCAAGGCTTTTTTAGGCAAAACATTCAACGACGACCCGGTATCAACCAAAACATGTGCAAGGGTGGTTCCGCGGCATTCGATTGAAATATGCAAAGCATCATTGTGGATTCGGCCCTTAGGGGTCAGGTCGGCATCAGAAAACCCCAATCCATTGTCCTCAGTCAGGCTAGCCACGCAATGTTGAAATTGGTCCGCAGAGGTTTCCTGGGGCACATGAGCTGCCTTCAGAAACTTAATCAAAGCTTGAGCGTGCGCTTCTGAGCAAAGCAACAGTTCCAGCATGGAGATCTTGGAGGGGGTTTGCCCCAATTGTTCCACCACATCGTAGTCACTTCTCTTGATTATCCTCAAAATCTCGTCCATTTCTTTCTTGGAGGCTTCTGGGATCACCAAGGGTTGAGCCCTCGTCCTGACGGGCTCATCTTGTACTCCCTTTCCTTTATCAGCAATGGTAGGAGAGACAGTACTAGGAACGATAACTTCTTCGATCAAAGGAGTTCTAGCAGAGAGTTTAATTGGTGCAGGGATGACTTCTTTAGCTGATGAGGGTCCAAAGACTACTCTTGGAGGGGAAATCTCTGGAGAAAATATTCTCCCGCTCTTGGTGATTTTGCTGGTGCCCGCAATGTTACTAATGCTGGCTTCTTCATCATCCGAATTTTCTTCAACTATTTCAACTTGCTTGATACCATGGTAATAGATGTCACCACCATAGTTCCAAGGTATCGACTTCTCAGAAACATAGGGAATAGGCCCCGGCATTGTTATCTTCAAAGGTATAGATCTTGCAGCTGGTGTAATCTTAACAGGCTTTTTGACGGCCTTGGAAAGATTGGCGTGAATGGTTATAATTGAGACATTTTCAACTTGAACTCGAACAACAGAAACTTTTTCGAACAAAATTTGTCGGCTATCCATAAGGCCTTGGATGCCTTTCTTTAATAGCGGACAATCACATGGCAGAGAGTGGCAACATTAGCAGTCTTCTTTACATCCCGGGAAGATCCCGGCCCTTAACAAATTCAACTTAATGGTTAGCAGTGGAGTGGTCAGATCACTAACGTCAGCAACATACAGATCCTCTTCAATGGCATTGACATTCCGACCGTGCTTCGGCATAGGTGCAGATATCACATTGGGTTTCTCTGGAGCGTCAAACTCTACCTCCTTAGCCTCTATCAGGTCCTGGATCTTATGCTTGAGTGCCCAATAATCATTGGTGTCGTGTCCAACACTGTCTGAATGATAGGCGCACTTAGCATTGGCATGATAATGCGGGGAGGACGTATTTACATTCTTTGGCGCCTCCTTGATGGTGGCAAGATTCAACTTCAATAGATGGGGAAGCACTTGTGCTGGAGTCATATTAATACGGGTGAACTGCCGTTGTGGCCTTTCCACCCGTTGCTGATTTGGTGTGGATTGGTTGTAGCGAGGCTGCTCACTTGGAGTGTTTTGAATCATTACGGCCCCCACAGTTGGCTGACGCTCTGTCTTCCCTGCTCTCCTCTGAGAATATACCATAGCTGTCTCCTTCTTAAAAGGCTTCTTCTCAACGCTTGCAGCAATACCCTTCTGAATCTTTCCTGACTTGATGCCAGCTTCTATTCTTTCGCCTGTTAAGATCAAATCGGTAAACCCCGCGGAAGAGTTACCAATTAGATGATTGAAAAATGGCCCAGATAGGGTCCCAAGAAACATATCAACAAGCTCACGATCGGTTAAAGGAGGCTGCACCCTGCCAGCCAAATCCCTCCATTTTTGTGCATATTCTTTGAATCCCTCACTTGATCCTAGTGACATACCCTGAAGTTGGGTACGAGTAGGAGCAAGATCGGAATTATACTGATATTGTTTGTAGAAAGCGGTGGCCAAATCTTCCCAATTTCTGACACTGGTTCCTTCTAACTGATAAAACCATTCCAACTGAGCTCCCGACAGGCTGTCTTGAAAGAAATGAATCCAGAGATTTTTATCTGCCGTATAGGGTTGAATCTTTCTCACATAGGACCTGAGATGCATTTTGGGACAGGACAGCCCGTCATACCTCACAAACACTGGTACTTTGAATTTTGGGGGAATCACAATTCCGGCAACCAAACCCATGTCTTCAAAATCCAAACCCGGTACCCTTTGCAATTCCATGGCAGCCAATCTGTCTTCTAAACCCTTATATTTGTCATCAGCTGGAGGATACTGCTGGTCAGAATAATCTTCATCCTCTTCAACCTCTTCCTCCTCTGCATCAGACTCGGAAGGCACCGCAACTCGATCTCTTTTACTGGTTCCTTCATCAGAAGTAGGAGGAAATTCAAGCACCCTCCGAGCTTCTCTGTCAAATCTTCTCCCCAAAGTAGCCACTCCGACCCTCTTTTTCTTCTTCACTGGGTCCTTATTCTCCAGATGAGCCTTGAGGTCCTCTTGACTTTTAACCAAAGTCATCAAGAGTTGCTGGAACTGTGCATTCTGGGCTTGTAGGTCTTTAACTGTTTGCTCGAGATCCATCCTACTGAAATAAACAGCAGATAGATAAGGAAACCTGGAGTGAGACCTGCTTATGCACATGATGAATGGTATGCTGATGTATGCAATGCATTCAAGGTTTTTAGGACATTCAAAATTGTTTCAGACAAAGAAGAACGCACGTCATATTAATAAGAAGAAATTTGTTAGTACATAAATGCCCCATGGGCTAAATGTTACAACATAAACTTCTCAAGGCAGAAAGACATTGCGCATCCTCTTTGGCGCGATGTAGGTGTTGAGGGCCTCTTGCTCGTGGAGTCGGCGGGTAAGCTCTAGAACCTTCTTTTCACTGGCGTAGTAGCTAGCTTCAAAAGTGTTCCGTTCCTCCTTGAGTTGAATCCAACTTTTCTGCATTTCCTCCCACGATGTAGGCATGTCTGGATGCAGGATGGTGTAGGGAACCTCTCCTTCATTGACGGGCTCTTTAATCATAGGGAGAACATGAGGATAAGGCATCATTAGACTTTGGGCTCGGGATCGTACCCACTTGAGATAGGGCTCAAGAGGGATGGAGTTCTTGTGTCCCAGAGTCTTGCTATCAACCTTGTTGAGTTTTCCCCAAGCTCTGATGAATCTTTGGCGAAGTCCTTGCGCATCGTTGTCGAAGTCAAAAACTAGGCTAGGAATCAATATGTCAGGAGGGCCATCCCTCCGTGCATATCCAAATTGCCTCAAAGCTAGGCAAGGGTTGTAGGTGATACCTCCCCTGATTCCAAGTAAAGGAACATTAGGAAACTCTCCGCAACGATCGACGATGATGACATTTTCTCTGGACCGAGAACACCAATGCACATCAGAATGAGTAAGAGTCATCAATCGTTGGGACCACCTTGTATCTTGGTCATTCTTCAAGACAGATTGTGGAAGGTGCGAAATAAACCACCTTGCGAGGATAGGAGTACAGCACATGAGAACACCCCTCTTTCTCATTGTTCGTGTGTAAAATGAGTGAAGGATGTCCCCAAGAAATGTTGGTATTGGATTTCTGGACAAGAAGATTTTGACGGCGTTGACATCTACCAATTGGTCAGGATTTGGGAATAAGACCAACCCATAGATAAGGAGTGCCACAATCTCTTCAAAGGCTTGTAGGTCCAATGAGTTCCAACATTCTTATGCCTTCTCAAACAAGAATTTTGCTAAGAATCCTTTGACGCCGCTTCTGGTTTCCCAATGCCCCTTGATTTCAGATGGTTGTAGATGTAGTGCTCGAGCAACATCTTCAGGCTTTGGTTCCTTCTCCGTACTGTTGAAGGGTAGCTGATTAAGGATAGGGATTCTTAGGAGTTGAGAAAACTCCTCCAAAGTGGGAACCAACTGATAATCAGGGAAAGTGAAGCAGTGGTGAAGAGGGTCAAAGAACTGGAATAGCACTTTCATAATGTCTTCTTCAATGTTGGTGTTGACTAGGCTGAGCAGTCTACCATGTCTTTCACTGAAGGATGAATTTTCCGGAATTCTTGAGGTGATCTCCTTGAGTTGAGGAGAGATTCTCACAAGGTTGGCTTGAATGGTATTTCTGCGAGGAATTTCCATGTCCTATAAAACAAGAACAAAGCTGAAGATCCAAAACCCTTGAAATGGTTAGTGAATGCATATGATGTTTTATGATGTTTATGATGTATGTACAAAACATATGTACAAGTAAATCACACCAAACCCTAATTTCAGGCTTGCATGGGGTTTCATAGGTAAGTACCCTCTTGAGTGTAGTTGGCTTAAAAACCTGTCCTATAAATAGTAACCGGGTTCTAAGGAGCTCAATATCACTGGATTGTTTTCAATATTCATTGTTTTGGTTTAGCCACTTAACTAGCGACCAAAATATTCCAAGAAAACAACCCTCAATGAGTGTAGTATCGAGTATCTACCAGCTTCGGACTGCACCAAAGCCGGTCATCTCACTACCCCTAATAAAAGGCCAAGATGGTCAAGTAAGGTTCTAGGTCATTAGTGCTTAGTGACATCACTCAGCGGCCCCGTACTCTCCTTGATTGAACTCAAGGGTTACCGATACTCACAAATATGTCGCACTAATATAGCTATTGCTTAGACCGTGTCGGTATACCCCGCACAGTTTCCACAACGTATTGCTATCTATGAATGTTTCCCAAAATCCGGGTGGAGGATTGTAAACCCAAACAATATAGCCAAAATATAAAGCAAGCAAATCAAACAATTAGTCATGCAAGAGGGTGATCTAGCCCTAAGGTTACTCCATTTTAAAATTCTCCCCAGCAGAGTCGCCAGTTCTGTGATACGGTGGGAGAACTGACTAGGGTTTTGCGTTTGTTTTCGCAAATGTTTCGGTTGAGCAAGAGTCTCCACCGACTTTTTATTTTATCCTAAGGAAAGGTTTAAAAAGCACAGCAAAAACCTTTGAGATTTTTCTTGGGTTCGGGGAGTAGATTATAGAAGGGGAAGGTATTAGCACCCCTTCTATCCATGGTTATCCATGGGCTCTTAGGTACTTGCTTAGATCAACTTTCCTTGGTTTTCAATTGTTTGAAATGGTGTTTTGTATGTGGCTTTGAAAATGTTTTGAAAAGATGCCTTGTGTTAGGCTAACCTTGTAACAATTCTTTACTCGAATGTTTTACAAAAGGTGTTTTATCTTTTAAAAAGATGTTTCAAGGGTTTGAAAAGTTGATTTTGAAAGTGCTTGTGAAGTGGGTTTTGAAATTAGGCAAGTGTTTTCTTGGCAAATTGACAAGTACTTAAGAGTTCTTCTACCCTAAAGTTTTCTCAAAGATTTTTGTTATGTTTTTAAACCTCTTGACAATTTTGTTCCACCATTGCATTTGGTGGACAATCTTGTCTTAGGAGGTTAAAGGGACGGGCGCGGGTCATCGTTTAGACCATAGTTGCAATAGTGTTAAATGTCTTTGGGCAATTTTCTTTGAAAGGGACTTGATCATTCATTTAAGCAACATTTTAAGGGACAATGATCATTTGATTATTTTGTTTTGCCCAAGGAAGTTCAACATGCAATATGGCCCATTTTTGAAAGGCAACCAAGTGGAATACCCTAGGGGGTGCAAGTGTGAGAAGTGTTGTTTATTTTCATGCTCATTTATCTTGTATTAGGTCCAACTATTTTTTGTCGTTTTTTCGCATACAAAACCCTAATTCTAGCATAGTATGTTTAGAGAGCATTAAAAGTGCGAAATTTAAATTCCTACGCTATTACATCACAATAATATGGGGAGGGGGGGTACAATGTTTCAAATGGGGTTTATTTGGACAAGAATTTAAATCTAAGCTATTACATCATTTTTAGGAATATTTACAAGATGAATAATTGCATAATTAAATGGAAATTGAAATAAATATGCAAAATGCAAAAAGAAAGGTTTTTATATGAAAAAAAGTATATTATTTATGTAAAATAAAATAAAGAAAATAAAAGGGTATTATTTTTGAAGTATTTTCAAATTTAGGGCAAAAACCCTAATCTTAATCAAAATGAATATTAATTAATTAATTCATATAATATTTGTTATTTACATACAAAGATAAAATAAAATATGGTATGCTTGTAAAAAAGTCATTTTTTAGTATTAAATATTAAAAATAAAATATGTACATTTTTTTGATATTTTTACTCTAAATGCATTAATATATATATATATGTATATTTGTATTATTTTAAATATGTATTATATATAAAAAATAATAATAGTTAATTTTTTTTAGAAAATAGTATTTTTTATATAAAATATTTCAGAGGGTAATATAAAATAAAAATGAAAATAGAAGTGTTTTTACATATTTTTCTATTTATCCTAAATAATAGTATATATAATATTTATGTATAAACAAAAGAAAATCAAGTAAAAATCAAATAAAAATCAAAAAATGATGAGAAAAATATTTTCAAAATTTTAATATTCTGAGAAAAAATAAATGAGTCAAATAAGAAAAGAAAAAGTCAAAAAGAAATAAAAATAAAGCAAATGGGCTCAGGGGGTGTGAAAGTAATCATGAGGTGTGAATAAGAAACAAAACACAAGCCCAGCCCAAAGACCACTGTCTTCAACCTCCAGCAACAACATTTGAAAAAACGCGCGCCCTGTTCCTCATCTTCCAACTCTTGATTCCTGGCTTTTTAGCAAAAACTCATAACATAACAAATGTTCAACATGAAGAGACGATTCTAACCATGTATAGAACTTGACCTAACTCTCTAAGATGAAGGAGAATTTCTCCTTCCCCAAATCCTAACCTAGTTTTTCTGTCATTTTCAAACTCCAAATTCTCTCTACTCAGGCAAAAGAAATGAAAAGTAAAGACATGGACATGTTCAGTGGCATGAGTATGACATTATTTCTTCACAAACTTAAGACTAATGATGCATAATAAGAGAGATACGAATTCAAAATTTTACCTATTCAGTTTAACTTCTATCTGGAGATGTAGGAACTTTCAGGGCAAGGTGATGATTGGAAAAGCTTCCTTGAGGTCCAGGGATGCTGTTTCAATGCTTACTTTGTCTTGAGAGCTTCTGAATCGAGCTAAAGAACTTCAACTGCAAAACAGAAAAACAAAAATGGTGAAGTGGCTTAGAGGTGTTACAGGTCGTGTCTTAGCTTCTGGATAGCTTGCATAGGTTGTAAGGAAGGTAGAGGAACAGGTTTGGGCAAGAATACTTGAAGGGATTGAGAGATAGCACCCAATCTGCAAGGGTTGCTCTGTTTGAGCAGTTTCAAGGTGATTATGGAAATGGGAGTGTTTGAGAGGCCAAGGGCTCGTGTGTTAGATTAGTTGGGATATGCTGAGTATGTTTGATAAGTTTGTTCTTGTGTGCTAATGCTGAGATGAGAGTTGTTGTGAGTTATGGAACTTTTCTTCACACTTAAGCAACAAAATGTAACCTGTGTTTCTAGGCATGTAGAGGGCCCCTAATGTGCTGCATAATCCCTCCTTGATCAGTGTGTTATGTTCATAATCTTGTGCCATTTAGATTTGCAATGTACTTGTTGGATTTCCAAATTGACATAAAGCTACCTTTTACCAAAATGGCTAATTTGCTTTATCTAGTTTGGGATTAAACCTTTATACAATGTTCAAACTCATAGAACAACACCTTAACACAATGAATATGCATTAAATTATTGAGTGTAACTTGGTTTAAGGACCTGTAATCTAGCCTAAAGCATGCTGAGTTCAAATTGCAAAGTTATGGACATGGAACTTGGTCATGAACAAAGTGGTTTTTTGCTATATTGTGAAATTCGATTCTCTCTAACCATGAGGTTGTTTGAGAAGTTCTTGGACATTTTGGAAAGCTTGGAATGTGTACTACAATCCATATTTGAAATGCAAATTGAAATTCCAAGTGGAAGTGTATGGAAAATGGCCTTGAAGTGGGGTAGAAAACCTTGTCAAAATAGGTTAAAATTTCACTAAGTTAAAAATGGTTTAGTGCCCTTATTCAAAAAAAAATGTAACTTGAGATACAAGCTTCAAATGAGAAAACTTTGTGAATCAAAGTTGTAGATTATGCAACAAGCTACAACTTTCATGTTTTGACTTTTGTTTGAATCCAAATGGATCTTGGTGAAAAAGTGGGGAAAAGTTGGGAAAAAATTAGGGTTTTTCATAACTTAGAAAAATTCTAAGTTATGAAAAATTCAAATTTCTAACCCTAATTTGCATTTTGTGATTTCTTGGTGAACAAGTTTCATTATTTGGCATGTTTTGATGGAAAATGAATCTTGACTCTTGATTTTGACCAAAAAGTCAAAGTTTGACTTTTCAGTATACAGTCAAAATTGATCAATTGACTGGGAAATTCAACTGTCAATCTTGTGTACTTGGGATCTTTTGAGTTTGTTGAGCATGTCAAGATAATTCCATAGGGTCCTTGAGTCCATATGTGAGCTTGGTTTGCCATTGGCTAGGTCAAACAGTCAAAAATTGCCTTTGTGCAGTCAAAACCCTAAAAATTACCATTTTGCCCTTTTGGTGATCTGATCAAATTTCTTGGGGAATTGTGATCCAAACTTGATCCAATGGTCCATATGAGTTCATAATGTTGATGTGGGTCAAATTTCATGAGGTTTGACTGTCAATTGGCCACAGTTGACTTTTTCCCCAATACAGTTGATTTCTAGGTCAACTGTCCAATTGACTGGGCAAAACTTGGAATCAGGACTTGAAACTTGATATGGGTAAACTTGGGAGTCCAATATGAAGCATGAAAGTTATCTTGGGCATTTTAGATCAAAACACCTTTGTGCAAACACAAACCCTAATTTGAGTTATCAGTGCAAGGAGAGGTCTTGAACAGATGAAACCCTAGCTGGATCTTGAGCTTCAAGGGCTTTGTGATGAGAAGTCAATGAGAAATGGGAGGGCAAATTTTGGGGTACAACGGGGGGGATATTTAGACAAAGAAATTAAACCTAGCTATTACATCATTTTTGGCATATTTACAAGTAATTGATTGTATAAATTAAATGGAAAATAAAATAAAGATGCAAAAATGCAAAAAGGGTTTTTATATGTATGAAAAAAAAGTATTATTTATATTAAATAAATAAAAGATAAAAAGATTATTTTTGGAGTATTTCATATTTAGGGCAAAACCCTAATCTATTAAATAAAATGCAATATTTATTCAATATATACAATATTTACTATTTATATACAAAAAATAAAAATAAAAATGAAGTATATTTGTAAAAAATGTATTTTTAGTGTTAAATATTGATAAAATAAAAATATGTATATTTTTGGTATTTTATTCTAAGTGTAAAACCCTAATTTCATTAAATAAAATATACTAATTATTTAATATGTATAATATTTAATAATTACATAAAAAATAAAATAAAATGGAGTATATTCATAAATATATATATATATATATATATATATAAAT